>CM038215.1:301731317-302197503 GCA_021442155.1 Cymbidium sinense
TGAAACATTTTTTTTTTGGGTTAGCCAGATTTTTCTCTATTTCTATTTTCATATAAAATCAATGTCATTATCTTTTCAAATCTCTAGCGTGCATCGAATTTCTCAATTTAAACTAAGTTTTATTCACCACAATTTTATGACACATAATAGTTTGATCATCGTGAGCAGATTTACTTCTTCATGTCAACAACCAAGTTTAACAATATCAAAACTATAATGTGGAGCACTTCATACCTTTGAGAAGTGCTGATGAATAGATCCATCAAACTTTTTTTATTTTGTTGTTAGAAACAACTCTTAATCTTAGATCATGTTAATATCTTGCATCTAATTGATTACCAAGAAATAAGTCAAAGTTGGAGGATATTTCAACATTGAGAAGAAAATAGCTTGACAAACTGTTATCTTTATATTATGTGATAAATATCAAGAAGCTACTTTGGCTACAACCTCAAGTAAATGTTTTGATTTGACCTCTTCCACACAGATTAACATCATCGAGTAATACTCTAACAAATATTCTTAAAAAAAATCAAAATGTTTAACTTCTTCCACATAGGTTAACATTATACTTTGACAAAATAACCTCAAGAGTTAAAACTATTGACTTCTTCCACACAGGTTAAATGTCACCGAGTAACACTATGACAAATAATCTCAGATAGGTCATAACTTTGTACATACTCCACACAGGTTATCGTTATTGAGTAATACTCTCACAAATAATCTTGAAAGAATCAAAATGTTTAACCTCTTTCACACAGGTCAACATCATACTTTGACAGAACAATCTCGGATGAGAGTTAAAATTATTGACTTCTTCCACACAGGTTAAATGTCACCGAGTAACACTTTGACAAACAACCTCAGATAGGTCAAAAATCTTTTATGGATTCCTCCTCTGGAAGGGACGCCCGAGAGGAAGCCTCGATGGGAAGCTAGGGGTGGATAAGGTCATCACTAGAAAGACTCCAAGAAAATAAGTGATTGATGGGGTCTCCACTCATCAAAAATCTCAAAAGGCAAAAGCCTCAGAAGATATAGGCACATCAAAAATCTCAGAAGGAAAAAGTCTCATAAGGTATAGGTACATCACAAACCTCAATAGGTGAAAGCTTTAGAAAGTACAAGTACATTAAAAATCTCAGAAGAAAAAAGCCTCAGAAGGTACATGTACATCAAAAATCTTAGAAGGTAAAATCCTCATAAGGTACATGTACATCAAAAACCTCAGAAAATAAAAGCCTTAAAAGGTATAGTAGGTACATCAAAAAGCTTAGTAGGTGAAAGCCTCAGAAGGAACAGGTACATCAAAAATCTCAGAAGGTAAAAGCCTTAGAAGGTGCAGGTACATTAAAATCTTAGTAGGTGAAAGCCAGAAGATACAAGTACATAAAAAATCTTAGGTACATTTAAAATCTTAGTAGACAAAAGCTTCAGAAAGTACAAGCACATCAAAAATCTCAATAGGCAAAAGCCTTAGAAGGTACATGTACATCAAATTCTCAGAAGGCAAAAGCCTCAGAAGGTACAAGTACATCAAAAATCACAGAAGATAAAGCCTCAGAAGGTACAGGTACATCAAAAATCTTAAAAAGCAAAAGCTTAGGAAGGTACATGTACATCAAAAATCTCAGAAGGTAAAGTCTCAGAAGGTTTAGGTACACCAATGAAAGAGAATAAGCTCGTTGCGATTTTTTAGGAGGAATGACCACCAAATCATTTAGAAAATGAAACTTCTTCCTGAAGATTATCAAAGTATCACTATTGATAATTGGTGTTACATCATCGGATCTCACCATCCCTTGATGCTTTTGCAACCCATTATGAGCTCTGAAAATTCACCACCGACCTCTTGATAAATGATTGAGAGTATGATTGAATGTGTCGGTGTAATTTTTAGAAGGTAGATGGAAATAGTAGATAAGACACTACCCAGAGATTTTATTCTCATCTTATGAGGACTTTAGATATGTTTCCAAGTTTCCTATAGGTGCACCTATAGTTAATTGCCCCTCCCAATAAGTGAGAGAGAACTTTTGATTAAGGCTAGTCATTATATCGCTGAATGCATAGCGTATAGTAGCAGCATGTGAAGTTTAAAATTTGGGGTTTAGAATTTATGAAATTAATCATTTTTAGCTTAAAGTGGATGGTTGGTGGAATGATGATGTGCCCAATCTAGATCCCATGGTTCCGTCATCACAGGCGATCCACGATCCTACTAAGTCGAGGAGATATCAACCCAACTTGATCAAGGATCCTTATGCACATTGGTTTTCATCAAAGGGAAGTTCCAAGGAAATGAGGGAAGGAGGGAGTTTGGCCAAGGGAATGAGGGAAGGAGAGAGTTTAGCCAAGGGAAAATTAGGGAGAGAGGGAGTTCGGCCAAGGGAAATGAGGGAAGGAGGGTTTGGCCAAGGGAAATGAAGAAAGGAAATAGGAAATCACAGAGCGAAAGGAGATCGGAGGAAGAAAGAACCCTTTTGATTTTTTTTTGCTTGCGTACGGCTTGGACAAGAGAGGGAGAAAGTGAGGGAATTGCTCGGTTGAGGGCTTTTGAATGGAAGGGGAAGGAGGAGGAGGGATCGATTGAGGGAGGAGCGATTGAGAGGAGAGGAGGTGGGATCGGTTGAGGGAGGAAACAATGAAGGGGTGAAGCCTTCATTCCTATGTGATCCAGCTCGGGTTGGACAGGCTATGCAAAAGGGGAAGAGGTTGGGTTAGGGGAGAGATCAGGTTAGGGTTATTAAGCATTTTTAATAATTATTTTATAGTGTTTAATCTCTTCAATATAAATTTTATGCTAACCTTATTATATTATTAATATATATACCAATTGAAGGTTGTTCTAATGTTTCAGATGCAACATTGCAGTCCATTTTATGATTGGAAGCTATTTGGTTCAAGTCGGTGTTGAATTAGATCAATTTTGACTTAAAAATGTGCGTCACCGCTTCCAATAGCTCAAAATTACAAACTTATCCAAATTGAGTATGAACAATCTCATTTGATAGATTTTGACATTTCAAAACTAACAACACAATCAATTTCATAAATGGAGGTCAATTGGGCATCATCGCAGCTTCCTGACTCTAATATACACATTAGCACATTGATAGCTTGATCGCTTGATCAGTTGATAGTTTGATAATGTAATATTTATATTCTGACCAATTTTGATGTTGAATACGATGAGAAAGTCCGTTCACCGATCAAAGATTATTTCAATTAATTTTTGCACCATTGAGTGTATTCTAGCTCGATTTGCATATTATCACTTATGATGATTCGACATTCATGTAGACTCATCTGAATTGAGTGTGGATAGTCTCATTTGATAGGTTTTGATATTTTGAAGCTAACAACACAACTAATTTCATGAACATAGGTCGTTTGGACATCGTTGTAATTTTTCATCACATATATGAGTGTCGGCACATTGATAGCTCAATCTCTTGATCGGTTGATCATTAGATTATGCAATATTTATATTCCGATCAATTTTGATAATCTAAACACAATGACAAAGTCCGTTTGTAGATTGGATGTCATTTTGACTGATTTCAATGATGTTTGGTGCATCTTAGTTTCAATTTGTGAGCTGTTACATCAAAGGTCCGTCGAATTTAGATTTTGAGCTCGACACAACTGATGTGTCATGCATGGAGGTCAACAAATGCCCCCAACAAATGTGATTCATGCATGGAGCGAGTCGCATTTATTGAAAACTGGTTGACCTTTTGGGCAAGCCACCGAACTTGGATCACTTTAGCTTTAATTGCAATAGCTTATGGAGCTTTGATAGGATTTTCCCTTAGTGCGATGGCTTATGTTTAGATGAGCTAAATAGTGGGATTGCTTGATTTTTATTGATTAACTTATGAGATTAAGAGCTTCTTCTATCATCTACTCTCTGCTTCAATGGGTTTGCTGAAGATCTCTTTATTTTATGTTGTCATAGATTTGGATTTTCTCCGACCTTAGCTTTGTGCTTGGTTTGGTTTGGTGAAGGAATTGGTTTATTTGTTTTGAGGTTTAAAATTTCTTTTGTCCTAGCTTTAAGCTTAAGATTGATAAATGATTGACTTAATTTATCCATATTGACTTGTCAGGAAGTGTATGTATATCTTCAGCCCTATGCTTACTGCTTTGATGGACTTATTGAAGGATGCATACAGATGACCTAGCCTTCCGGCTCATATTAGATCAATGTTGAGTTATTGGTCTAACAATGTGTGCTTTAAGAGACTAAATAATCATAAAGTTTCATTAGTTCAGCCATCGACTTTGTATAAACTATAGAGTTACTTCTTCGATCTTGTACTTTCTACTTTGGCGAACTTGATGAGAAGATTGGTTTTGATCTATGCTTTGTGCTTGATCAGATCATTTGAGAATAGATTAAAATATCACCCTGTAGGCAATAAAAAGATTGATTTGAGATAGCTCTTAATTAAGAGTTTTTTTAGATTGTCTTGGTCTCGTCGATTGCTTGTAGTTCTTGGATCGATTTGAGATTGAATAGCTCATCATTGGACTGCAGGCTCTTTCCTGCCTTTTCTTATGACTTTTTGAGTGAGGAGAGCGTCAACAACTCGGTCAACTTTGGGCTTATTGAGTTTGACCTTTAGAACCTACTCGAGTCTACGACTTAAGTTGTGATGGGTTGGTGATTTGGTCATCGGACTAACGAACATGGGCTCTTTCACTATGACCTTTCTTGTGGCTTGTTGAGTGAGAAGAGCGCAACAACAACATTTGTGGGTTTATTTAGTTTGACCTTTAGAACCCATTCATGTCTTAGACTTGAGGATGTGGTGGTTGATATTTTTCCAACTTAATTGATTGAAGCTTCCAAAATTGGGAGCTCTTTTAACTTGATCTTCAAAATTTGGTGAATCTAGGAGATAAACTTGTGATATTTAGGGTTTTCTTTTCATGCATAAAATATATTCTTTTTATTCCTACAAGAACCTGTAACTTAATAATAATTATGGATATATTCATGCATAAAGCTCGATGTCAACCTTAATAGAATATATTCGAGGATCTCATCTTATAACACGATTTCAACTTGGCTAAATTTATAAAAATGCCCCCTGTCTTGCTGGGGAAATTCTAAAGCACTTTGAAAAAGCTCTAACTTAATTTTAAAAAATATATCAATGTATGAGTTGATACATTTGATCTTAAGAGGGTTTTAACATGTAACATTGGTTTAATATATGTATAAAAATCTAAAATGCCCCCTATGTAATAGGGGAATTTTCACAAAAAAGCTTTTTCATCTTAAGTAAGTATATTTATTTAGGGATCTCAGCATGAAGCATGATGTCAACCTAAATAGATATACTAAAAAAAATGCTCATGTCTTGCAGTGGGATTTCTATTAAACCTAGAGAATGTATTTATCATGCATAATATTTTTTTAGGTATCGACCATTAATTGGTGGCATCAGTCTTTACCCTTTAGGTCAATGAGTTGGTATTCCCTTTTTGACATACTTTTTCAATGACAAAAGGGCCCTCCCAATTAGACTCAAATTTGCCACCAAATTTTTGATTAGAATAATTGGTACTTTGCTGGCTCTAGAATTTGTCAAGTAAATATCCCGATCATGACATAATCTTTCCTTGGCTAATTTTGCTAAACAATCTCCTTTGCTATTCTCGGATTGAGAGACTCTAGTTAATGTGATATTTGGTATTTGCTTCATAAGCTCAAGAACTTACTTGTGATAGAAATCTAACTCAAGCTTGTTGATTTAATAGATGCCTGTTGGTTTAAAATTTCCATAGGAATCACCTTCAAATCTGTAGAAAGAAAGAAAGACAAGACTATAGAAATTTGTCTTTTTAGGATGCCACGTAGATTCACTAATGTACTTATTCAGGTGATCGAGTACATCATCATGAAAATAGTGTACTATCTTAAAAGATAGAAGTCACTACCCTTTAATCACCTCAAAGGACTCTAGGGCGATTGATGCATATGTTCCAGAGATTCTTCCCCTACTTTGCATGGAAAAGTAAAGCATAGTTTATTTTAAATCGACTTCGTTAAGTTCCCTACAAGGGCATGCCCTCATAGTTAATTACATCCTAAGGGATGAGATCCCTTAGGAAAACTCTCGATTAAGGTCAATGATCGTCATCTTTGAAGATTTTAATAGGAAAGGACTATCAATCGATTAGTTTATGTTTGAAGATCAAATGAGATTGATCAAAAGAGGGAGTTATTATCAAAGCCAAAATAGAAGATAAGTAGGAGATACTCATGATGCTAGGAAACCTAGCGAGCATCTCAAATTATCCTATAGTTGGGCTTTACATTTTAGAAATTGATTTAGTTTATTTGGGTTGCATTTTTCATTAGAAATTTAGGACTTAAGATTCCTTAACATAAGATTAAAGAAATGCCAGAGGTGAGGAATTATGCTTATGGCTCATAGAGGGGAGAAGCAACCTTAGAACCTACATCTATGGGGCTTCGGTGAGGGCCATAAGCAAAACCTAAATCTAAGGAAAAAAATGGGTAATTAGTATGTATCCACAAGAGAGGACAAATCACCCGACAGCTTGGACTTACAACTGCTTGGGGGTGGCTGCCAACTAACTCCTCCTATGATTTTAAATATATGTAGGCAAGTCTTTATGCTTATGGAAGATAGCTAGGCTGTTGCTTATTTAGAAAGAGACTAAGTCCTTAAACTCACTCCCTAAAGAGACTAAATCATGTAAAGGGACATACTTCAAATGACCTAAATCTAATGCAATTCAAATTTCATTCCATTTTCATTTTTGGATAATTATTTTGACTCAGGCTAATAGGATTCATATAACTAATGCATAAGAAAGAAGATTATTGGCAAAAATCAACGAGAAGGGATAAGGTGAGTTTCCACCATGGATCTCAAAGGTCAAGCCAAATTTCTCTGGCAAAGTTGGAAGCTCTCCAATCAAGAGTGAAATAAGATGCATTTGTGCATGATATTACAAAAGAAATGCTCATCCAGCTAAGGGGTTGCTAATTCTTTTATCTTGATTTTTAAACTTAAGCTTTAGGTAAGTTTATGAGTTATTTAATTTTTATTTTGAGTTGTTAAGTTGAGTTAAAGATCTATTTTTCTAAAGAGCCTAATCCACATCCAGGCCATAAATAAAGCAAGGAAGAAACTAGGAAAATTATACCACTTAATGCAAAAACTAAATAAATCATCAACCAATTTATAAAGCTAATTGCAAAAAGAATAAAAGGCCATTGTGGTTGGGCACCACCGTACAAACCAAAATATCAAATGTGGGTAGCTGAGCTCTACCCCTTATACAACCCGAATTACAAATGAATTAAATTACAATTAAGCAAGGAATTCATTATTATAGGGGCCTTCAAGCTTTATTCTTCTTTCTTCTTTCTTCTTTCTTCTTCTTTTCTTTTTTTAGTTCTTTTATTTTGGATGGTTGGAAGGTAGATTCTCCAAGGCTTCACATGGTGCATAAGATAGGATCTTATGACCAATGCTCATTCTAATCCCCATAATAAATATTCCAAAATCTTAATTATACAAATTTTTACATGAAAAGGCAAAGTGGAAATCTAACTAACACCTGCAAAATAAATGTTAGCTAAAACACATTGAATTATTCTTAGGGGTATAAAGCACCTGCAAGCATTCATATTTTTATTTATGATAGCATAAGTACAATCCCCTACAGAAAAGAATAGTTAGACTAAGAATATTCTTCTATTCATTCTATGAGCATACACCCTAACATCCAGTCTAAAACATAGATCACAAAACAAAATAAACATCAAACCATGCATCGACCTAACCTAAAGTTAGAAGTGGTGACTTAGGCTAATGTATGGGCTTTGAAGGCTTGTGTGGTATGCTTAGCTATGGCTTTAGGTTTAAATTTCTAAGTGTGAAGAACATGTTCAACTTAGAGGAGGGTTTTATTTAAGTTATTTAATTATTTTTGGTTGATTTTTATTTTATATTTTGATTTGGTTTAAGTGGATCCTGCAATTAATTACTAAGTTATGAAGAGAGAGAAAGAGAAGAGGACTTCTCATTCCTTCCCTAATCTAAGTAATTTATAAGGTAGATTCACATTTTAGTTTCATTTAGGTGAATGTTTTGATTAAATATTTTAATCAATCCTAAGTTTAGATAAACTCTAAACAAACCTATTCAAAAAGAAAGACATTTTAAGATTAAATAAAATGAATCAAAATTCACATAACACACATTACTTCATTTCTTTCCCAACATACATAACATGCATATGGATGGACCCTAAGCATATCTATACATGCTAATGAGAGTATTTAATACACTTTATGATGCATGCTAATTAATCCATTTAAGAAAATTTAGAAGTTGAATATGCATAATTTTTCTTAAGTAGAAAGGATTTTCCTTATCCAAAATTTGACATACACATATGAAAGTAAGAAAGGCATAAGTGAGTACATCGCCATTATTAACCAGAGGTGTAAGGTACAAGACCTACTTAGGGCTACTTAAAGTCTCGCAACCTTGGGGTTGTCCAGACTAATATGCCACTTTCCTTAAATACAAACATGTATATAAAAGAAATGAAATGAAAAAGAAGAGTACAAAACAAAGAAAAAATTTGTTTAATGGATTCATTTTTGTTTATGAAATTTATGTATGCAAATATAGGCAACCCTTCTTAGGTGATAGCATAGGGATGAATAGGGTATGGAATTAAATCAGTGTTGGATTGTTTTCAAATGAACCCTACATCTTCCCAACTCCTATTCAAAATTATGCTAACATAAGAAAGAAAGGAAACCTATGCTAAGCATACGTTTATAATCTATTACATGCAAACTCATAATTAAAGTATAAGTAGCACACTTTTAGATTTGGTATTTGATTTATATGTTTTGAAAATAATTTGAATTTAATAGTGATAATAGCCACTCATATTTCTACTTTACCCAACACATACAAATTTGACATAAAGTAAATAATTTCATTTTAAAAATTTGGATTTCAAAATTATGAATGCATGACATCACATGACATACAACTTAACATGTTGGGGGAAAGATTCAAAGTAATGAAAGCATATAAACAAACTCACTTTACTTAAATCCTAAAGACATTCTTATGGAATAAACAAGTTTAAAATAAATCAAAGTGAGTTCAAAGTGAATTTTGTTTAGTTTAAAGTTTGATTTAAATTTGAAAAGGTGAGATGAGTTTGCTATTCCTAACCCATTCCCACATGTGTTTGATATTTTTATTTAATTTTTAAATAATTAAATCTATTTTTATGTGTTGATTAGGTTAAGGTATGAATTAAGTAACTTAATTAACCCTTACCTACACCACCTTAGAAGAATTAACTAAATAATTATGAGCCAATGAAATGACATTAAACTCATAAGAAATTTAAATTTGTAATGCACCTAATAAGGAAAAGGCATAATGCAATTTAGATCACAATTAAAAGTTAATTAAGCTAAGAGGTTTAGCTTAAGTAATTTCAAAATACCCTTTAATATATATGAATTGGGTTTTGATTTACTTAATTGAACTTAGGTTGTTAAACACCTAAGCATCTACCCAAGCTAGATTAATTAAATTCTGGAACTTTTTAGAATATTTAGAAATTGATTTAGGGGATAATTAATGAATTAATCCTTAATTACCTCCTACTCACTCGATCTGATCTTAATCAACCCTAATCATAGGTTAAAATCACTAATCATATCCTAATTATGCATAATTACATAAGGAGGGTAATTAAGAAATCATATGCAATTATTCTAATCAAGCCTTCAATAAATCCCAAAAAAAATAAGAGAGATAGAAGTCCTCCCCTAAAACATACCCAAGAAATTTGGGATTAATCAGAGGCTTAATTAAAAATTAATTAGTAAAATAAACTTTCTAATAAAACTAAAATTCAGAGAAAAGAATAATTCAAAACTCATCAAAATTAATTTTAAAATGTTTTAGGTTTAATTATCTATCCATAAGATTTTATTTCACATTTTTTTGAATTTTTTAGCAAGAGTTATGAATTTTGGAAGATCTCTAAGTGAATTAAGAATTAATTTAAGCATTTTATTAATCCTAACTAATCCCTGGCTCACGGCATGATGCATGGCGGCGGCGGTCAGCATGCTTTACATGTGTCATGCCATGAGGGGGTCACTTAAACATTACATCCCAAATGGCGGCTGGCAGCGCACGAGCTTTAATCCACAAGGATCTCCCCGCATTTTAAGATGGATAAAAGGAATTTCTAACATACTGAATTATCTCAACCGTCCATCTAAAATGCATGGATGGATGACTGAGATCTCCTAAGTTCTTCCCCTTAATCAATAGAGACTGTCCATGATCAAGGGCAAGATCCAAGCTCGATCTAGCTTGGAATCAAACCAAATTCGACCAACAGCATCTAAAGATAGAGAGCAGAAAATCTAACGGTCAAAAATTGATGGGCTGAAAATTTCTTTTACAAAGCTCCACACAACATTGAGTTTAATGGTCAAAATCCCATACCTCATGGGGTGATCAGGCTCGATTCCTTGAGAAGCTGCGGTTTGAAGTGAGTATGAGCAATTGAGGTTGAGTGGATCAATGAATGGACCAACTCCTCCTTAGGTAGCTTTGACTTTCATTGTATGGACTCTTCCTTGCTGGGAACTAGAAGCTTAGGTGCACTCGACTTAGCTCCTAGATGAAGTGCAAGAGCAATTGGAAGGAAATTGAGTGAGGAAGAAATTGGCTAATGGATTGAGCTCCCCTATTTTCATTATTTGAAAACCAAGAAATGGCCTTTTGTAATCCTCTGTAGGAAGCTTGGGAGTGCTCTCTGATGATTGCTTTGAGTTCCTTAGCTTCAATCGGCAGAGGGTAAGTGAGAATTGAATTGAAGTAGGGGGAGTATATCTCCCCCTTGAAGGATCGGACAGCCGACAATGCTCTTGCCATTTTGATCTAATTGATCATAGGCTGAGGGTTGTTTGATCAGTTAGGAATGTGCACATGGTCAGTTTGAGCCAAGGAGTGGATTTCCAACCTCCCATGTGCTTGAATTTGAGCTTGAGATGGTGTCTGGATTTTCAATTTTTGACCATAGGGTCGAGTTTGGTCTAGGGACCAAATGGGCAGACCCAAACCCATTGGGTTGGGTGCACTACTCATCACGAAGTCCCCTTGAGCTTTTAGTTAAGCCTTAAGTGAATGTGAATAGGGTATGACCAAATTACCCATGGGTTAAGCCAAAATTTGTTCTATGGCCTAGGAATAGAATGGTCACTTTATTGTTTTCACTTTGGATATGTTGGGTATGTGGAGAAACTAGGTTCAGCCAAGTTTCATAAGATTTGAAATTCATTTGATAGGGTTTGGTTCATGTTGACCCATTTAGGTTAAAATGGGTCAACTTGGGTCAAGTTGACCAATAGATCAAATTGGGTCAAACCAAGGGTTGGGTCAAGTTCATATGACCATTTAAAATGTTTTGGTGGCTTTAGTTTGATTTAATTTGGTATAGTTTTGGATTTGGGGCATATGACTTCATTTAGGTCCAATGGGTCAAGTTGACCTATTTGACCCATTTAACCTATTTAAGGTAGGTCAAGGGTAGGTTTAGGTTATGTTAGTCATATGGAGTGGATTGGTATCTTTTTTTTCCAATCAATTTGGGTTAAGTTCAATTTTGGCTCAATATGACCCCTTTAGGTCATGTTGGGTCTAAGGTCAATTGGGCTAAGTTGGGTCTAGTTGGCCAATTGAGGCTCTGGTCAAGTTCCACAAGTGATTTGGAATGGACTTGACCCATTGGTTTCAATCAATTTGGTTTAGATCAAGTTTTGACACATTTTGACCCTTTAGGTCAAAATGGGTCAACTTTAGTCAAGTGGTGGGCTAGGTTAGGCTCAAATGTTGGCTTGAAAAGTTCAAACATGAGTGATGAACTTAGATTAATGATTTCAATCAATTTGGCCTATGGTGAATTTGGCTATGTAAGGTTTCATTTTGGGTTAAGTGTTGACTTGGTCAACCCTTTGGTTTGACTTGGTCAACCATTTGGTTTGACTTGACTTGACCCAATTTGGTTGATTGATCGTCCCATGATGATTGTTGATCATGATGAGAGGGATATATGTGTTTGGTTCAATCCAATTTGGTTAGGATCAAAATTTGGCTCATAAGGGTACTTTAGGTCACTTTGGGTCAAGTGAGCCTAAGTGGGTCAAGTGAGCCTAAGTGGGTCAAATGGCTTGGTGAATGCTTGATTTGAGCTTAGTTGATCTTGTATATGGACTCATGATTGAAATATAAATCCATTTACAAGTGGTTTGAAGTCAAATGGGTTTTGATCCATTTGAAAATTTCATATTCAAAGGAAGAACATGAAAGGAATTTGGATTTGATTTTTGAACTAGGTTTTGATTGAGTGATTGAAGTTTGGATTTATATATGAACTCATGATTTTAGGTTTGATTGATTCATGAGAGAAAATCAATAGTTTGGCTTGATTTGAAATTGATTTGGCTAAGTTCAATATTTTGACTTGAAAGACATAGGTTGGATTTTGAGTTGGTTTGAGTTTGATTTTTGGAATAGGTTTTGATTGTTTGAATTCATATTTCATTTATATATATGAATATAAATGAGAATATAAATGGATCATAAGAAAATTTCAAGAATTTGAAGTAGTTTAATCATGATTTGGGCTAAGTCCATTAAGAAGGATTTAAGAGACTTATGAAAATTTTGGAGTTTAGAGTTTGAATTTTCGAATTTGGTTTGATTGATATATATATATATATATATATATATATATATATATATATATATATATATATATATATATATATATATATATATATATATATATATATATATCATTTATATATGAATTTATATGAGAATATAAATGAATCATGAGAAAACCCTATGACTTTGAATTGGTTTGATCAAGATTTAGACTAAGACCATTAATAGAAAATTAATGACTTAAGGAGATTTTAAATTGGGAATTTAATTCTTGGATTTGATTTGATTGATTTATATTTATATTTCATTTATATATGTGTATATAAATGAGAATATAAATTAGTTTTGAGAAAAACCCATGATTTTGAATTGGTTTAGAGTTGGTTTTGGCTAAGTCCATTAATAGACAATTAAGGGAGTTAGAAAATTTTAAATTTTGAATTTAATTTGAGGGCTTGATTTGATTGATTTATATTTATATTTCATTTATATATGTGAATATAAATGAGTTTTGAGAAAATCCCACGACTTTGAAAAGGTTTGATCAAGGTTTAGGCTAAGTCCATTAATGAAAATTTAAGGGACTTAGGAAAATTTCATGAGTTGATTTGGAATTTTAAGTTTAGTTTGATTGATTTGAAATTATATTTCATTTATATATGTGAATATAAATGAGAATATAAATGGATTATGATAAAATCTTAAAGGTTTGAATAGGTTTGGATCATGATTTTGGTTAAGACCTTAAGGGAAGATTAGGGACTTAGGAAAAATTTGGAGTTAGGAATTTTTGATGAATTTTGATCATGGGTTTTAATCATTGATTTCAATCATGGATTTGATTTGAGTTTTGGAGAAAATCAAATAGAAGTAATTTGGAGTTTTCCTTGAAAGAAGAAAAGTGAGGAATGGTTTAAGCTAAGGGTAGGTTTGAGTATCCACCTAAGGCATGACCTATTCTTATGGCTAACCCTTCTAAGTCTCTAGGGCTAGGTTTGAGTATCCACCTAATAACTAGATGTGTCTTAAGACTAAAGAATTCTTAAAGTCTAAGAGAAGTACCAAGCCTAAGATGGAGGGGTTGAGAGCTCATTCTAAAAATGAGGTCAACAATGCCAAATACTTAATTTATAATAAGCTGAGAATCGCCAAAAATATGCAAGTTTTGAATGCTTATAAAAATAGCCTTTTCAAGATTTGCTACCAATGCTTCATACTTAGCTTCATTATTAGTTCTTGGCTCGGTCAACCCATATGATCATCTCATTATTCCTCATTCTTGTGTTATGAAGACGATGCTGATTCCACTCATACCCTTGGGAGATTTGGAGGTTGGATTTGTTTGATCGATGAGGCTCCATCAAAATATATTTCCCAAATTTGTGAATATTCTCTTTCATGAATGAGCATAATTTGCTCATCAAGCAAATCATCATTAAGGGAAGAGTCCATTGAGATGGGATGTGCAACAAGAAAATCTATTAAGACTTGTCCCTTTACTTCTTTTTGCGGAACATATGTGATATCAAATGGTAAAAATAATACTGCCCATCTTGCCAATTAACCTGTCAATGCTGGTCTTATCATTAAGTACTTTAGTAGATCAATCCTTGAGATGAGGGTAATATTATAAAATAACATATAGTAATGGAGCTTTTGGACTGCAGAGATCAATGCCAAACAATACTTTTCTATCAGAGAGTAATCTCATTTCTGCTCATATCAATCTTCGACTGATATAATAAAGCGCAATCTCTTTGCTTTCTTCATTGTGTTGTGCCAATAATGCTCTAAGGGACTCTTCTAATATAGCTATGTATAGAATGAGGGGCTTCCTAGGAGTAGGCACTACAAGAATTGGTGGATTTAATAGATAGTTTTTAATGCTATTGAAGGCTTCTTGACACTCTTTGTCTCATTTGAGTGGAGCATCCTTCTTCATCAACTCTACAAATGGTTGACAGTGCCCTGATATGTTTGATATAAATCATTGGATGAATGGAAGCTATCCTTGTAAATAATGGAGATGACACAAACTCTTCGGAGGCATCTCCACAATTACCTTGATTTTAGCAGGATCAATTTCAATTCCTTGGTAACATATAATGTACCCGAAAAATTTTCTAGAGGATACCCTGAATGCACATTTAAGAGGATTCATCTTAAGATCATATTTTTGATTCTCTCTGATACAATTCTCAATTCTTCAAAGTGACTTTCACGATTTAAGCTCTTCACCACCAAATCATTGACATAACATTCCAACTTCTGGTGAAACAACTCATCAAAAATATGCATCATGGTTCTTTGGTATGTAGCTCCAGCATTTTTCAATTTGAAGGGCATGATTGTGTAGTTATAGATGTCAATAGATGTTTTGAAAGATATATGTCTTTCATTTTCAGGTGCCATCTTGATTTGATTATATTCCAATGATCCGTCCATAAATAAGAACATATCATTATTGGAAGCGAACATCATCTTTTGAGCATGCCTTATTTAGGTCCTGGAAGTCAATGCAGACACAGATTTAACTATTCTGCTTTCTAATTGAATAATATTGGCTATCCAATATGTATACTTCTCCTCCCAGATGAAGCCTGCTTTGATCAGCTTCTTAGTTTCTGTAATTACCTGTTCATCAATCTCAATCTCATTCACCAAGGAGCTTGCTTAACAGGCGTCGCATCTGCTTTAATGACAAGTTTATGAGCTGCTACATCAGGGGATAAGCCTGGTATTTCAAAATATGTCCAGACAAAGTAATCCCTAAATTCACAAAGTAGCATTTTTAGCTCTTCAACTTTCTCATTGGGTAGAAGGGCATTGACGAAAGTTGGATGGGGATCATCCTCAGCTCCTAGGTTGATTTCTTTGAGTTCATCCATAGTAGCTGTTTGTCCACCATCTTCAAGTTCTTCAGGTGCAATCTTGGCTTCTACTTCTTCCTTATTTGTAAGAAGAATTTCATGGAGATCATCTTCTTCGTCACTATTAGTTTCGATCTCAGCTTCTATTACATTATAATAAACTTTATTTTGATGAGATTTGTGGATGAACCCAAGACCTTTAGTGATAAACTCATCACTTCTTCATGATGCTTGAGGACTTCTTTGGCTCCACATCCTATTAAATATTTGAGTTCTATTTTTAGTAGTTCCAATATGAATTCCAAGCTTAAGCATCATTCTTAGCAATTTCTATGGATAGTATATTGGTATTCTTGTTGGAACTATCTCATCAGAATTTTTATGTTGAGTAGGTCAATCAAAATTATGAGGCCAAGACTCTTCAGATTTATAAAATATAGTTCATGTTTTGCCACTCTCACTTAATGGAGGCACATAGAATGTTATCAATTCTTCATTATTATGAACCTCCAATAAAGTGATTTCTTTGAAGTACTGCTGAGGGATGAGTATAATTTTGAGTGAGTCATCTGACTCTGCCAAGTGAGCTATCCTTCTTGATGTGACCTTCTGAACTATATTTCCATAAGTAGATTCAAAATCATAGTATGAATTAGAATCACTTATTTCATAATTTATCTTTCTTGAAAGATTATAAGTTCTCTTAGGATCGACATAAATATTTTCTTCTTCTTGTGTATCACTTCCTAAATGAGGACCTAATCTTCTTAATTTAGGTGTAGAGTCAAGTGCTTTAGGGAAAGTCAGCATGGCCTTCTTTCTTCCTATTTGCTTCTGCTCTTTCACCTTGTGAAGTTGCTTTTTAGTTCCTGAAGTGGATGCTACAACTTCAAGAGGTTCTGTTGGCTTAGGCTATTTAGGGATGAAATATTTTGCATCTTCATAGATCATTGCTTCATGGACAGAGAATGGTTGTAGGTTGCTAGGATTTTTGAACTCTTCTCCATCTTTTAGGTACTTCATACACTGATGTATAGTTGATGGGACCATGCCATACTCATGTAGCCATGGTCGACCCAATAGAGCTCTAAATGATGTATCAACATAGATTACATGAAACTTGGCTTATGTATATAAATCCTAAAACTTGAGCGGGAGAATAAAAGAACCTAGAGTTTTCTGCACTTTCTCATTGAAACCATGAACCATCAACTTATCTCTCCCAAGATGTTGGATATCAAGTGATAATCTTATTAGTGTTTTTAGACTCATAAAATTGATAGAAGAACTTGGATCAATCAGTATTCGGTTGATCAAAATTCCATCACTCTTTGTGGTAACATATAGTGAATGGTTGTGATCTATAGTTCCCAACATAAGATCTTCTTCAAAGAATATGATTAGTGGGAGATCTTGAGTTTGCAATGATTCAATCATACATTTTTTATTAAAGTAAGCTTCATAACTTTTCAAATCTTTGATAGCCTATATCAAAGTTTCTCGGAGGTCTTTTGACATCAAGAGAGCCTCGTACACACTCAATTGTGTAGTGATCTTTCTTAAATGTGATAGAATATTATAATATACCATTTTGCTTGATTTAGGATTTATTCTAGGATTTTTGGGAATGATATCTTAGTTGACTTCAATTCTTTTACCTTTATTTTTATTTGCATTTCCCTTCTTTGTTGAAGTGGTAAGACTTTACCACTTCTCAACTAAACTTGAATCTCCTTATCTTACTTAGATTCCTCTGAAGAGGTAGTTTTTCAAATTTAATTCTTATTCTAGAGGATTGACTAAAAGGGCTAGACTCATTTTTCAACTTCATACATTTCATACTAGATGATATCGATGAGTCCGACTATTCTCCATCGGGAAAACATAAATCTTCATTAGAACTATTATCTTTTGTTGAGTCATTAAACAAAATTCAGATGTTAACTCCTCAGGCTATTCTTGCTTTCTTGATAAAAATTTTGATGGGTTGGTCGAGTCTGTCTGACCACCCTTATCATTTTTGAGTAACTAATGCTGAAGAACATCTGATATCACATAAAAGATTAGCATGTTTGTACTGGACAAGATTCACCATTATCTTTCTCATCCGATTCAACACTATGAAGTTTAGGCATAAAGTTTGCAAGTATAAATGGTTGTCTTGTTGGCTAGTGATACTCCTCTAAATTGTTAATAATCTGTTGAGTTATAGACTTCTACTTGCTCTTATTTTTCTTAGCCAACTTCTTTGATTTATGCGGCTTACGATTTGTTGACTGCTCCTCAGGCTGTGATGAAGTGGCCTTATTAAAATGCCACTGAGAAGCCCAAATACTTGGTTTAGGCATCTCTTTTAAGTCCAATATAGGTTTAAGTGGTGATTTCCACTTAATATTATGGACACCTTTTAGCTGTGTCAACATTTTCACAATCTTTTTGGAGACTACTATTTCCCATTCTTCAATTTGAATTAATTTTTCTTTCTTTTCGGCTTTGATGGATGATACGGAAGAGGATGTAATCATCCTTGTAGACTCCCTTTTTAGGTTGACTAGAACACTATCAGATAATGTGAATTGACCCCGTCGATACTTTCTTTTTAGCTAATATTTGAAGACATAACAATCTTCAATAGGATGACTGATCATCGATGATAAAGATAGTAATTTGGATTACTAATTTGATCAGCTTCTTCTGGCCTTTTAATTTATGGTAATTGTAGACTAGCTTTGACTACTTGTTGAAATAATTTAGCCACACTATCCCTTCTAAAGGAATATTCTTTGTTCATCTTTTTCTTATGAGACAGCCATATTCGTTCATCATCTCTTGTTGCTTATTTTGGATGCTCTCTACTACTTGGAAAAGTCTGAGGTTTATCATTGCCTCCCAATACCAATTTTGGCAGTGGATTAAAATGGACTAGCTTCTTTCTCTTATCATCATTATACATTGGCTATTTTCTTTTATCCACTTTATTGGTTACTCCTTTTTCACCACTTGAGCTATAGGAAGCAGCATGAGTTTCGTTTCTTCTTGAGTCTGAAGGTTTGTTTCTCTTTGATTTATCTATAGATTCAGACTTAGATTCAATTTTTCCCACCCTATCAAGCAAGTCTTGGAATGTTGTAATTGACATTATACATAAAAGTGGTGCCATTTTATCATCTATATTGCCCATTAGCAATTAGATCACATGTTCTTCTTCCAATTGTTGCTCATATTTCATCCTTAGGTTACACCAATGACTTATGAATTTTATCACTGACTCATCTTTTCTCCTTTTTAGCAAGGCAAGGTCAACGATTATTATTTTCTTGGTTGTACTGGTGAACCTCTTCATGAATAGTCTCTAACTCAGTAAAGGTTTTAATCGAATCATTCGATAATTCTGCATACCACTCGAAAGTATCTAAGGTCTGGCTATTGACGAACTGACAAAAAGTAGTGCATCATTCCCTTCTGTGCTACCACAAGTAGCCTTAAATTGGGCTAGATGTTACTTTGGTTACCAAGCCCACTGAAACTATTAAATTTCAGCACTAAGTAACCTTTCGGGTATGACACTTGATCATATTCAGCTGGGTAAGGGTGACCCTTACTCACCAACTTTTCAACTTGTTCTAAAGCTATAACTATCTTTATCTTTTCATTAATTATTAATTCTAGCTGAGCAGCTATTACCATTCCAGGTGTGTTAGCCATATTTTGAATTATCGATTGAAGAGGTAGTTGGTTATCTTCATTCCTTGATTCAGGTGTAGCATGTACTGTAGGAGCTTGAGGTACTATAGCGACTAGTGGTATAGAAGTTATATTATTAACTACCTATTGATTAGCAGATGAAACAGGTGCTATATTTAATGTGATATTCTTTTACAATATATCCATCATGATATTCATTTGTACCATCATGTCATTCATCTTAGTACCAAGCTGTGCAATTTTCTTATATTTAACTTCCATTTGATGCTATATTTCTCTTTGCTCTCTAGTTAGCGCCACAACGTCAATCAATATAGGCTCTTCTTCTTCCTCTATTTCTTATTATTGTCTTGCTATCTGCTCATCCTCAGGGGAAGAACTTAACTGTCCTTCTCCTTGTGCATTTGCAGGGACAACTGTTGTTGGGGCTGAACGACGATGCTGATAGTTAAAGCGTGTACTAGGCTGATCATTTCTTGGTTCAACCATATAAACAGCTGTAACTCTCATGGTCTCTTTTTCATTTTGATCCTCTTTTTCTTCATCTTCAGTAGAGATTGAAAATCCATCTTCTACTTGCTTCTGTGAAGACCCTTCTTCATAAACTTTGAATTCAAGTTCAAGCTCCCTGGATTCATGTTGCTGATGATGTCAGAAAGTTCATCTATATCTCTGACCATATAGATGACTTCCACTTCCATAGTGTCTTCATCATTATCTTCTTCTTGTGCATGAATTTCCAATCGATGTTTCCAGTGGATCTCTAGTTCAGTGTGCGGAATAAATACTTCTTCCATTAAAGGACTGCGATCATAGTCAATCTTCTCTTATGGGAGTGAATCTGATCAACGATGGGATCCCCTAGAGGATTTCCAGAGTGTCGATCATCATGTCTTTTATCAATGGTATCCCTTCATCTAGGTATCCACTTCTGATGAGTTATTTTTGAGGTGGATTTCTGAATGTGTATCAGATGTCACACCTCTTTCTTTCTTTAGAATTTCATCAGGGGACCTTGGCCTGCATATCTTACCCTTTCACCGGGACCTTTCGATAGTGGATTCTTGGACACGCGGTCTAAGTGTCAGCTCTGATACTCATCGAGCGAAGCATACTTGGCTCGATGATTAGTTACCATAAGAGATTGAAACCACCTTAGTGGAGCTTCAATATTTTCAATCACTACAGGTCTTTGAAACTTTCTTTTCATTAAGCCTCTATCCTTGGCTACTTTAAGGACGTTGTGTATTTTAGCAGTGTTTCATGTTGTCTCCTCTGCGATGGTGGAGCTTGATGTTGTTGAGTCCAGAAAGACTACTTCACCTCACCAGTAGAGCTATTCCTTTTTACCCATTTTAGATTATCAAAGTTGTTATGGGTAGGAATACTCGCTTCTGGTGGTAATATTGTTTGTTCACTGGGTCATTTAAATGGAATCTACTGAGCCTTCAACTCATCATTTTTTCTTTTTCTTTGCCTTATAGTTAATTTTCTTCCTGATGAGGAAGCTTCATGATCATGCTTTCCAGGTACAAAGGTTTTAGTTGGCGAAGTAATTATACCACGAGGCATTAAAGACACAATTTTTTCACTGATAGTTGTTTTCATCACTGGTGCTTCAGATTGACCCAATCTTTCAAAAACTGAAGTTCTTTATTCTTGAGATAGTTTTTTATGTTCAAGTAATTTATGAATGGTTGCCTCCAATCTAACTCCTCATCTTTATTGGCAATGGTAATCTCCCCTTCAAGAGAGAATCTCTCGATAAGTTTAGCATCAATAAGGGATAAGGCTTGTTTATTTTGGGCCCTTATTGGAATGGACTCATTTTTCGGATAGGCCAATTCCTTGGCAAGTTTGGCTAAAGCATATGCTACTACGTTCTCTCCTCAATGAGTCTTGTAGATGGTGACCTCAAGTATTTAGGCCAACAGCTTCATGGTGTACTCATGGTAGTGATGAAGCTTAGGTTTTAGAACCATATAGGACCCAACAATCTGGTTGATGACTAGCCGAGAATCCCCATAGATGTTGATGCTTTTGACACATATTATAATATCTAACTCCAGACCGACAATCAGAGCCTCATATTTGGCTTTATTGTTGGTGCATGGATTGGAGAGATAGTATGAGAATCTCATCATATCGTAGTTTAGAGTTAGAAGGATGATTCCTACCCTTGCCTTTCCTGAAAGAGTAGATCGTGGTTCTTCTTTTTTTTGAAAGGAAGCCACACCATCAAAATGCATCTCTCAGCGGTGAATGCTAGTGTCTCCTAAGTTCATGATTTGTTCATCGAGGAGGTCATCACTAAGCAGAGAATCAACTGGAAGTGGTGTGATGCTAAGAAATCCATTAGTGCCTATCCTTTCACAGTGCAGAGGGGTATGAATGTGATGTCAAACTATGACAAAATCATGGACTAACATGCCAAATGTCTGGATAGCACCGGCCGTGTTATGATATATTACAATAGATTGATTCTTGAAATCATGTTTTTCTTATGAGAGAGCATGTAATGACATAGCTTTTGGGATGCAAAGATTAAAGCTTTAAATAGTAGTAGTTTTCTAGGATAGACCATGGCTGAGGTAGTAGAGAGCGTTCTCCTTCCCTTCATCATTGGTTTGGGCCAACAAAGTGCCAAGGGAGTCATCCAATATAGTGCAAAGGATATGTTACTTGCTCAAGATAAGGGCTGTTAGAACTGGTGGCTTTATTAAATACTGTTTGATGTCTTCAAAAGTATGCTGACACTTGTCATCCCACTTGAGCTTAGCATCCTTTTTGATAAGTGCTAAAATAGCTTGCATCTCTCTAATAGATTGGAGATAAAGTCTCTTAGATACTCCAACCACCCTTGGAATGATCTGAGTTGAGTTAAATTTTTAGGGGGTGGCATTTCTAAGATAGCTTTGATCTTTGATGGGTCTATGTCTATTCCCTGGTGTCAAACAATAAACCCAAGAAACTTCCCTGAAGCTACTCTGAACCCACACTTTAGGGGGCTCATTTTGAGGTTGTATTATCTTAACCATTTAAAAACTACTCTCAAGTCAAAGAGATGGTCTTCCTTTTCTTTGCTTTTGACTACTAGATCATTTATATAGCATTCAACTTGATGATGAATGAGTTCCTTGAAGATCTGAGTTATGGTTCACTGGTATGTAGCACCGACATTTTTAAGGCCGAAAGGCACGACCTTATAACAATAGATTTTGATCGGGGTTTGAAAAGTAATATTTCTTTCATCCTCGGGGGCCATCTTGATTTGGTTGTAGCTAGATGACCCATCCATAAAGGATAATATTGCATGAGATGAGGCGATGTTCACCATTAACTCTGGCATAGGAAGTAAAAATTCATCCTTAGGACATGCCTTATTTAAGTCTCTAAAATTGACACATATGCAAATTTGGTCATTCTTTTTCTTAACTGGAATGACACTGACTAACCAGGTAGGATATTTTCTTCCCTGATAAAGCCATCATCGATCAGTTTCTTGACTTCAAAAATGACATGTTGTTTGATTTCTAATCACATGCATCTAGGAGCTTGCTTGATAGGGTTAACGCTAAGATCTATTGCTAGTTTGTGGACTGCTACATCAAAAGATAATCCGGGCATCTCTTCATAACTCTATGCAAAGCAATCCTTAAACTCAATCAATAATCTAACTAAGTCATTGGTTTCTTCTTCATTCAGCAACAAACTAATGTATGTCGGGCGTGGATTTTCTTCTGTCCCAAGATTGATTTCTTTAAGCTTGTCAATTATTGAATGGACCTCCTCTTCAAATTCTGAGTGCTATATCAAAAGAAGGTCTTTGTCAGTGAATGTGACTCTCTAGGCTTCTTTTGAATAATATATCTTCTCTCCAATAGCGATCAGCTAAGCTAAGCATATTTTTGGATCAAGAAGGGCCTTGATTAGTGATTCCCTCATCTCTTTGGATAAGATAAGGGCATCATATATGCTTAGTTTAGCTGACAACTTTCTTAGGCGAGCAAGGACATTATAGTAAACTTTAGGCTGATCCTCCATAAGCATATCCATGGGTGGAGCATTCTGTGGAGAGGCTTCCTAATTGCTAGAACCAATGACTTGCTTACCCTTATCTTGAGGTGCTACCCTAGGAGCTAGAACTTTGTCACTATGAAGGTTGACTTCAGTGACTTTGTGAGATGGTTTAATGGAAAGTTCTACCTACTCATTAGGTATACCTACAACTTCTCCTATAGGACCCTCAAAATCAGATGATTCCAAGTCTATCTCAAGAGGTGAACCCATATTATTCAGAGAAGGAAAGTTCATCTCTGAATCAGAAAGAGAATGATCAGAGTTGTTATAATTATTAAGACTTTAGGAGTTTTCTAAAGGAGTAGAATCAGATAACCCATCAGAAGTGGCACATATGTAATTCAAACTAGCTTTATTCCTCGATTTCTTATATTTAAAAAGAGGTACATAGTAGAAATCTAGTAAAGTAAGTGGGGTGAGGGATTTGATGCCCTTATCTGCTGATATAAGATATCTACTAGAAGAAGAACTAGCTGAAGTAGGAATTCTGATTGAAGTAGTAGCTGTAATGGTAGAATGGAGACTGGACACGGTCAGTGGTTACACTACTTGGCTATCCTGGCAAGTATGAACTGCTGCTGCTGCTGAGCTCCCACTTTTTCCAAGTGGTCTTTAGCAACTTGTAAACCTTCCTTGATGTTGGAGGTTCGAGCTGCCTCAGGCACCTGTAAGGAAAGTTTCTTGATTTTAGAAACAATCGTTTTAGAGGTTCCGGATAAAGAGATATCCCAACCTTCTTTTATTTTGAGAGGATCACATGTCCGCAAGGATTATCCTAACAGAACTGGATGGTTATTCTACTACATATTCCTTAGGGATAACTATAGTGCCTGACTAGTAGCTATGCTCAAGCATATCCTTAAATGTAAAGTAATCCTCTAAAACATGGCCTAGCATGTGGTGGTAGGGGAAAAAGTTAGGATCATTACTCCTTCGCACTTCCGGCTTCCTAGGCTCAGGTAGCTAAAAATCAAATTTCTTTAAGAGGTTCTTAAAGATTTTTTTGACTATATCCCTCTTAAATGAATAAGGTTTGTTTAATTTATCTAAAAGAGTAGGTGGATGATAGCTATCTAGGGGAGAGTATGTACACCGCTTCTTAGAGTGTGGCTGATGAGAAGGAGGCAAAGGCTACTGTGGTGGCCAATATAATGGTAAAGGAGGTGGTAAAGGAGGTGAAAGTGAAGGCTATGAAGCTTGAGGTCTCTCATGCTGATCCCTAGCCGATTACTTCCCCTTGTCCAATGCTACTATTGCCCCGGCTTCTTTTCATAGGCTTTCTATGACTTTGGTTTTAATGACTGATCTTGAAAATGCAACTGTTTGGCCTCTCCTTGTAGGCTAGTCACCTTGGTAATTAGCTTCTTAAATGTCTTAATGGTGAAACCTTTAAGTATGAAAGTGAACAAGCTGAATATTCTTTAATAAAATTTCAATAGCTTGTTATTCAGATAGCTGTGGTTCACATTTCATGCTTAAATTATGTAATCTAAGAATATAATCAATGAGGGACTCACTGGGGTGTTGTTGAGCCATAATGAGCTCACTCACAGTTACCCTTTGCTGAGCTCCAGTAAACCTCTTAACAAAGAGTTGCTCCAACTCAGCAAAAGTTTTCGCTGAATTATTGGGAAGTTTAGCATACCAATCAATAGCTATACCTGCTAGGCTGCTGACAAAGAGGCATGATAATAACACATCGCTGCCACCAAGCATTGCAAAAGCTAGCCATGAAGTGCATTATATGTTGGAGAGAGTTCTTGTTACCATCAAAGCTTTTGAAATAAGGAGGCACAAAACCCTTAGGATATCGAATAACATCAAATTCCTCTGGGTATAGTCTACCCTTTGGAACTGATGAACCACCTTGGCTTGTGCTAGTGCTTCCCACACTTGTTGTTCAACCATGAGTTTGATATATTTTTCTTGTATGGAGGTACTGTCCACTACCTTTTTATAAAAGCTAGTACTGCCTTGTTCTATCTGAGGTGAACTCTTGG
Source organism: Cymbidium sinense (assembly GCA_021442155.1). Classification (NCBI taxonomy): domain Eukaryota; kingdom Viridiplantae; phylum Streptophyta; class Magnoliopsida; order Asparagales; family Orchidaceae; genus Cymbidium; species Cymbidium sinense. The sequence goes on from CM038215.1 coordinate 301,756,752, forward strand.
GTTGATTCAAGACATACAATACTCAGGCTGACCAATCTCCATAATGGTAGGATGTACTGTTGGGGATTGATCCTGAAGTGCTAGAAGTACCGCTAATAAATGTTCAAGTCTCTTCCCCATCCTATCAATCTGCTTATCCTTCTGCTTGAGTTGTTGAAGGAGGTGTTGGGTCGAATGGGCTGTATCATCCTGTTCGGTCATAACACCTTTCTAACTCTGATGATCCCGTAGGAGGGAACCTTTGGTATCAACCATATGCACCTTTGTTGAGTCTCCAACAAATCATCTTCATTAGAATCAAAGCTAACCTTCTCCTCTTTGAGGTCAGACCAGTCATACCCTAGGATTTCCTTCTTTTCAGTGAGATACTGTGCTATGATATCATCCAATGAGTGGTCCAACTATGCAGGAATAAATGCTCATGGTGGTGAGATCATGCTCATGAACAGAGATGCACTTGACCTCCCCTACTACTGAAGTGCTAACCTTGTGAGGGCTACACTCACCGAGGACTGTGCTCACACAAGCTTCTAGGTGGAATCCCCTGGGGATCTACTATCATAGGGATGATAAAATTATCTCTTTCTCCTTCTGCCACTATCGTATCCATGATCTGCTTAGGTGGTGGTGGTGATGGCATGACTACGATGCTACGAGGTTGCCACTCTTTCTTCATCATAATTGAAGTAGGGGGTCGAGCAGGAGATCTCAGCCTCACCTCAGTCGACGACGAGATGAAGCAGGATCCCTTGGCCATAGCCAGATCACCAGTGGGGCTTTCTTCTCCTCTAATGCTGCTTTCATGGCTTTAGATGGAACTGTAGAAGATGGAATCTGCACTGGCAATGGCAGATGTGGAGCAGAGCAGTGTGTTGAAGGCAACACCGACTCCTTCTATGTGGGGGCTCCCCTTCTGTGATGGGCAGTACCAATAGAATACTATCAGTGTGACCAACATGGGTAGCGCACCGATCGAGGAAATCTATGAGGGTAGAGGCTGCTAACTTCCTATCATACCTTCACCTCTCTCTGCTAGTAACATGAACTGATACACGGGCCTCTCTGGCCCTCTCTTAATGAATCTGCTTGCTTACACTGTGAGGAATAACTGATCATAACTGAACTGAACATCAGATTCTGACCATCCATAAGCCCCGCTAACTTGGTGTAAAACTATCCTGAGGCTAGCATATGATCTCCTCCTATCTGACAGGTGTCTCATACTGAATTGGAGGTGGAGGTGATACTGTAATCCTCCTAACATCTTCCTCTCCTTCAGAACCGTAAAGGGAATGGAACTTGTTCTAAGTGAACAAAAAAGAGACAACCTTGGGTAAGCCCTCTTCTATGATGGGAGACATTGCCTCAATCTCCTTGACAATGCGCACATGGTACCACTTGATCTTGTGGCTCCTATTATGGCGCTAGGTTCTCCTAGGTGGAGTAGTACGAGAGCTAGACCCTACCTCAAAGATAAGAGAGACTATCCTTGAAGCCAGGGGAGCCTTCCCCTTAGAGGAAGCCAGTGAGTGGTACTAGCTCATTGGGAAGTGAGGAACGACCGCATGGGCAACCGCAGCTATGGGAACCTCTACCGCTTTCCTCTTCAGTGAGGGAAACTCAGAACCTGAGGACATGTCAATATGGATGATTCACTTCTGCTCAGTCACCACATTCCTACTGACAGTGGTGAGGGTTGCCCCTCACAAGTAATCTTGGACCCCTCGAATCCTTAGCCAAAGTGTATCAGGTGAGTGATATCAATTTGGGGGAGGCTGGCCTAATACAAGGCCAAATCCATCCCAAAGGGGAAGGTGAACACATACTTTTGAGAATCCATTTGCACTATACTTAACTGAGAGAAAGCTGACTGAGACTGAACTGGAACTCTACAATTGTTGGAAACAAACTCAAATCAAATTTTCTATCTTGATATTCTACTGACTTTTTAAATTTGATTTTGGAGTTTGAACCCACACTCAATAATTTGAATATGTTAAGTGGGGCTCTTTGAATTTAGGAGAGAGATTTTGAATGAATTGGAGAAGAGTTTTTTGAGTTTAGAATCCACATTCAATAAATTTGTGTATGTTAAAAATGGGTTCAAATATTTTGAAGAGATTTTTGATGCTTCCATTGGTTCATATTTTGAATTTGATTTTTATGTTTGGGGACCCTTTTTTTTTTAACAAATTTGAGTATGTTAATTAGAGGGTCAATTGATGTTGTTTGGGATTACTCATTTAGCAAATTTGGGTATGCTAAATGAGTTATTTGAAAATAATTTTTTTCTTTTGCTTTGTTTACCCATGATGTATATCATGTGCAAATTTAGAAATGAGATCTTTACTTAGCAAATTTGTGTATGCTAAATAAAACTCGATTGTGTTTGATTTTTGTTTTGATTTTTGAAAATGGGATATTTACTTAGCAAATTTGTGTATGCAAAATAAATAAAAAAAATCCAAATGTGTTTTATTTTTGTTTTGATTTTTGAAAATGGGATCTTTACTTAAGCAAATTTGTGTATGCTAGGTAAAGTCTAAATGCGTTTGATTTTTATTTTGGTTTTTGAAAATGAGATCTTTACTTAACAAATTTCTATTTAACAAATGTGGAATGTTAAATAAAGTCCAATTAATTTTGAATTTTACTTTTTGAAAAATGAAACTCTCATTTGACAAATTTGGGTATGTCAAATGAAATTCAAATGTATTTTGATTTTCATGATTTTTGCAAAGGAGATTTCCATTTAACAAATTTGGGTATGTAAAATGGAAGTCAATCATATTTCATGTTTCAAAGATGAAATTTTTGTGTGTGATTATTGTTTTTTGAAAAGATGGAAATTCTAACTTAACACATGTGGAATGTGTTGAGTGGAATTTCAAATGGTGTGATTTTGTTTGAGAAATGAAACCTCCATTCAAAAAATTTGGATATATTAAATGAAGATGATTATTTTCAAATTTATGCTTTATGAAAGAAAGAAACTCCAACTTCAACATATGTGAGATATATTGAATGGAGTTTCAAATTTTTATGATATGATTTTATTTGAAAATAAAATCTTCATTCAATAAATTTGGGTATATTGAATGAGGACATTCATTTTCAGATATATGTTTTTTGAAAAGGAAGAAACTCTAACTTCAACATATGTGATATATTGAGTGGAGTTTCAATTTTATGAAATGATTTTATTTAGAAATGAAATCTTCATTTAATAAATTTGGGTATATTGAATGAGGATGTTCATTTTTAAATATGTGCTTTTTGAAAGGAAGAAACTCCAACTTCAACATATGTGAGATATATATTGAATGGAGTTTCAATTTTTATGACATGATTGTATTTGAAAATGAAATCTTCATTCAATAAATTTGGATATATTGAATGATGATGTTCATTTTTTTTAGATTTGTGGTTTTGAAAGATGATTTTGATTTTATTTGAAAATGAAATCTTCATTCAGTAAATTTGGGTATATTGAATGAGGATGTTCATATGTGCTTTTTGAAAGATGATTTTGATTTTATTTTTGAAAAGAACCTACCTATAATAATCCTGAGGATTGTTAGATGGGTTTAAGTTATATATTTTGTGAAAATTTTTGTGCAAGTATTTTATTATGTGAACTTTGTGAAAGTGCTTTTGTAAAGTGATATTTTTATGAAGGATTTATTTTTCTCATTTGTGGAATAAACCTTACCTTACCATAAAAATGGTAAGGAGGTTCAACAAGATTTTGAGTCATTTCTTTTGGTTAAATTTTATTTTCATCTATTGGGGAAACAGGAGTTTTAAGACCTACATGGGGTGAGGTCCTAAAAACTAAAAGATGTTGGCTAGCTTAGCTTAAGAATGAAATAAGCTAAGTGCCAATGAAAAAGAAGGATAGTCTCAGACTCATATAAAATATAAATCCACTATCGATACTTAGAGACAACGATCATTTACTAAAGATGGATAGAGGAACCATCCCAGCGGAGTCACCAGAAAAATCTGTGGTATTTTAAATTTGTTAAGGTTGATTATTAAGTGTGTTAGGGGACACCACGCAGATCCACATATGTACTCATTAGGGTGATCAGGTATGACATTTAGGAATAGTGTACTATCTTGAGAGATAGAAGTCACTACCCTATAATAGATCCAATCACCTAATGAGGACTCCTAAGGCATGACGAGTCTTCAAATGTACTAGAGATCTTTCCCTACTTTTTATGGAAAAAGTAAAGTATGGTTTATTTAAATTGAGTTCGTTAAGTTCCCTATGGAGGCAAGCCCCTATAGTTAATTAAATCTTAAGAAATGAGATTCATTACGAATACTCTTGATTAAGGTAAATGATCATTGTCTCCAAATATTTTAAAGATAAGACTATCAATAAATTGGTTGTTTTTAGAAAATAAAGTGAGATTGATCAAAAAGAGAGAGTTATTATTGAAACCAAAAGGACATGAGTAAGGGATGCTCATAATGCTAGAAAACCTAGTGAGCATCCTAAACTATCCTATGGTTGGGCTTTATGTTTTTAAAATTGAGGAGAATTATATGTTTGTGTTGAATTTTTATTAGAAATCTATGGCTTACAATTTCACAACACAAGATCGTGGAAATGCCTAAGGGTTGAGGATGTATGCTTGTAGCCCGCAAAGAGAAACAACAACCTCAGATCCTAAATCTAGGGAGCTTTGGCAAGGGCCAAAGCATGACCTAAATCTAAGGTGAAAATGGGTATATGGTTTACCTCTATAAGAGAGAGTAAATCACTCGATTATTGGACTTACAATCATCTGGAGTGGTTGCCAACTAACTCTTCCTATGATTTTAAATACATGTAGATAAGTCTTATGCTTTGCAAGATGGCTAAGCTATTGTTTGTTTAGAAAGGAGATAAAGTCCTTAAACACACTTCTTAAGAGACTAGATCATGAAGGGCAAGAATAAATGACTTAATCTAATGCAAATTTTTGTTAAGTTTTATTTTAATTTTTGGACATTTTTATTTGACATAGGCTATGAGATTTGATATGCCTAATGCATGAGAAAAATGGTTATGGGCTAAAATTAGAAAGAAGGAGGTGTGTTTCCACCATGGAACTCAAAGGTCAAGCCATTTTTTCTGGCAAAGGTGGAAGCCCTCCATTAGCAAGAGTGAGATAATATGATTTATGCATGAAGTGATGTAAGACATACAATATCTAGCTAAGTTTGCTAAATATTTTATTATCTTGATTTATGTCTTAGGATTTATGTGAGGTTATGAATTATTTAGTTTAATTTGGAGTTGATTAATTGAATAGAAAATTTATTTTTTCCTAAGAGTCTAATCGCATCCAGGCCATTCAACAAACATCAAGCAATTAAGAAACTAGAAAATTATGCCATCCTTTGCACAATCATAAACATAACATCAATCAATTTATAAAATTAGCGCAGAAGGAATAAGAGGCTGGTGCGGTTGGGTACCGCCATAGAACCAGAAAATAAATGTGGGTAGCCAAGCTCTACCCTTATACAATCGAGATTATAAATGAATAATTATAATTAGAAGGAATTCATGTTGGGGGGGGGGGGGGGTCTTCATTCTTCATTCTTCATTTCTTCCTTTCTTTTGGTTTGACTTAGGATGTAGTTTGCTTCACAACTTCACATGGTATATAAGACTTAGTCTTATAACCAATGCTCAACTTAATTCCCCCATAACTTTCATTCTAAATCTTAATTGCAAAATTTACATCAAAATGGGAAAGATAAATCTAACTAAACCTACAAAATAGAGAATAGCTAAATATACCACACAACAAAAGAAGTTATATGAATAATTTGGACTTAGCACCCCACACATGGGTAGCCAAGTTCACATGGCCTAATTTTGGGTTATGCTTTGGGGTATAAGCAACCCACACAGTAAAAGCATTTATATTTTTGTTATAGCGCCCCTTAAGCACAACCCCCTATAGAAAACATGATTAGGCTAAGATCATCCTATCATCCAGTCTACCCACATACACCCTAACATCCGTCTAAAAATAATACACCACAAAATAAAATCATTCATCAAACCATGCCCTGCCCTAGCCTAACGCTAGAAATGGTGACTTAGTCTAATGTGTGTGCCATTTAAGGCTTGTGTGACATGTCTTAGCTAGGCTTTAAGGTTGAAATTTTCTAAGTGTGAAAGATTCAATTTAGAGAGTAGATTCATTTCAAGTGATTTAGTTGATTTGTCAATTTTAGTTGATGATTTGATTTGGTTTGAATGAACTTACACTTATGAAGAGAAGAAAAGAGAAGAGAACTTCTCTTTTATTCCCGCCTTAAAACATTTCTAAGGTAGATTCATTAATGATTTTTCTTTAGTGAATATTTTATTATGTATTTTTAATTGATCCTAAGTTTAGATTTGCTGTAAATAGCCCTATTCAATAAGAAAGGAATCTTAGGATTAGTTAGGGTGGATTACAACCACATGACACACACCTATTTATTTCTTTCCACCATATATACCTTGCATATGAATAATCCTAAATAATCTATACATACAATGCAAAATTTGGCACACCTTGATGATGAATGCTAACAGATATGATTTAAAAATTTAGATATTCCATTGATACTTGTCTTCATTATGTATAAAAGGGAGATTTTTCATCCATTAACTAAATGCACATCAACATGTATACAAGATATAAGTGAGTATGACGCCTTTATTTTTTATACTAAGGGTGTAAGGTACAAGACTTACTTAGGGCTACTTAAAGCCTCACAGCCCCGGGATGTCCAGACTAATATACCACTTTTCTTAAATACATGTAGATGTACAAAAAAAACCAAATGGATAAAGAATCATGCAATAGATTATGTTTGATTTAGTTGTATAATTTACAAGTGTAATGTGAAGATCCTTCTTAAGTCATAACATAGAAATGCATAGGAATAGATTTAAGCAAGTGTTGTGTTCTTTTCAAATGAACTATACACTTGCAAACCCTATGTAAATCCATGTTAAGAAAAGAAAAGAAAATAACATAATACACATCTTATGCTATAATCACATGCAAGCTTATAAATATTTATAAGTATCATCACATCATTCATAATTTTTGGTTTATAGGTTTTAAAAATAATTTTTAGTTTAATAGTGATAATAGCCACTCATATTTTTAATTTTAGCCAACACATGCAATTTGACATAAAAGGAAGCATTTTATTTAATTGATTTTTCAAAAGAACTGAATGCATGATTTCATATGGCAAACAATATTTAGCATGCTTGGAAAGAAATAAAGGGATGCAAGCACATGAGTTCATTCACCCTAATTACTTTCTAAGGACAATCATGTAAAATAAGATTATTTAAAATGAATCAAAATTCTTTAGAGAGGCTTTTATTTTTGGATTTGACTTGACTTAGGAAATATGAAAAGGGTTTGCTGGTCCTAACCTATTTCCCCCATGTGTGAATTGGTTTAGTTTAATTTTAGAACAATTAGGTTGATTTTATATTTTATTTAGGTTAAGGTATGAATTAAATCAATTAATTATCCCTTTCTTATACCACTTTAACATAAACATCTAAATAATTATGAGCCAACATATAATATGCAACCACATAAAAATTAAATCAGCAATGTACCTAAGAAATGAAGGGGTCTAATGCAATTGGCTCACAATTATTGATTAATTAAGCTAAAAAGTTTAATTAAGTACTTTCATAATCATCCTACACATGTAGTTTGATTATGATTTCCTTTGAAATTCTCTTAGGTTATTGAACACCTAAGAATCTACCTAAGAATTAAATGATTTAAGTTCTAGAATGATTTAGTTTTTAGTTTGATTAATTGAACTAATTAATGAAGTGATTAAGTCATTAATTAATTTGCAAATTAATTAAGTGTTTATCCAAATGGAATAAATTAGGGGAAAATATTAGAAAAGAAATCCTAATCTCATTCCTTAACTCCATTCACGATTTCATGATGATTAGCAAGCTTAGTTAATGAACTTATTTATTTAATATATTAATTAATCATTTAATTAATTAAGAAAGTGATTAGGGATGAATCAACCAACTCCCCTAATTAATTGAATAATAAATTCCAAGACAATCATGGGAGGTGGAGGTCGTCCCACTAATCAACCTCAATAAGTTTGGAATTAATTACTGAAGTAATTAAGGAGTAATTAACTTAATTATATTTTAATAAAACCCAGGTTTGAATGAACCTATAATTAATTATTAAAAGTTGTAAAGAAAGAGAATCAGAAGAAAACTTCTCTTTCCTCCCTACCTTAAGTAATTTCTAAGGTAGGTTCATATTTTGATTTTATTTAGAGAATGTTTTATTTTGTGTTTTAATTAATCCTAAGTTTAGATTTTCTCTAGACAAACCTATTAAAAAAGATAGACATTTTAAGATTAAGTAAAGTGAAGTACCATCACAAAACACACATCACTTTATTTCTTTCCTAACATATGTAACATGCATATGAATGAATTCTTTGAATATCTATACATGAAAATAGAAATATTTAGCACACCTTCATGATGAATGCTAAGTGCGATGTTACTTAAGAAAATTTGAATGCTTTATGGTGCATGATTTTCATTAAGTAGAAAAGAGTGATTCTTTTATCCATTTTTCATATGCACATTTACATGTATGAATGGCATAAGTGAGTACGTTGCCATTGTTAGCACCAGGGGTGTAAGGTATAAGACCTACTTAGGGCTACTTAAAGCCTTGCAACTCTGGATTGTCCAGACTAATATACCACTTTCCTTAAATACATATGCATGTACAAAAGAAATGAATGGAAAAAGAAAGATGCAAAAGTTTATGTTTGTTTGTTTAATTTGTTTATACAATTTACATGTGTAAGTGTGAATACCCTTCTTAATTAATAGCATAGAAATGAATAGGAATAGATTTAAGCAAGCATTATGTTCTTTTCAAATGAACTATACACTTTGCAAATCTATTCAAACTATACTAAAAGAGAAGAGAAGGAAAGTCACACAATGAACATCTTTATGTTTATACTCACATGCAAGCTGATAAATAATTACAAGTAGCATGCCGTTCAATTTTAATATTTGATTTATGAATTTTGAAATAATTTTTGGATTTAATAGTAATAATATCTATTCATATTCTTACTTTAGCCAAAACATGCAATTTGACATAAAGAAAACATTTCATTTTTAATTTGATTTTTAAAAGGCATGAATGCTTGAATTTCATATGACATACACACTTAGCATGCTAGGAAAGACATAAATTGATGAAAGCATATAAATTCATTCACCCTAATTAATTCCTAAAGATAATCCTATGGAATAAGATTATTTAAAGTAAATCAAATTTGGTTTAAGGAATGTTTGATTTTGTTTTGAGTTTGATTTCAATTTGAGAAATGTGAGAAGGTTTGCTGGTCCTAACCCATTCCCACATGTGTATGATGTTTTAGTTTAATTTTTAAGTGATTAGATCAATTTTATGCTTTGGTTAGGTTAAGGTGTAAATTAAGTGTATTAATTACCCCTTACCTACACCACTTTAGCATATTTAATCAAATAATTATGAGCCAATGTACGACATAAAAACTAAATCAGTAATGCACCTAGGAATGAAAGGGGCCTAATGAAATTGGCTCACAATTAATTTTTAATTAAGCTAAAAGGTTTAATTTAAGTACTTTCATAACCCTTCCAACACATGTGAGTTGGATTTTGATTTCCTTAAGCCACTTAGGCTATGGAATACCTAAGCACCTGCCCAAGATGAATTGGTTAAGTTTTGAATTAATTTGAATATTTTATCAAGTTAATTAAGTAGGTGATTGGTGGATTAGCCCTTAATTAAGTTTGGATTAAGAAGGGAAAGGGGTTTAGGGAATGGCTTAGGGAAAATTCCCCAAATCCATTCCATAAACCTCTTCTTCACTTAAGCAAGGCTTAATTAACTTAATAAAAAATTAAACCACTATTTACATATTTAATTAGGCTTAATAACTTTATGAGAGTGATTAAGGATTCATTATATGATTTTACTAATTAGCTCATTAATAAATCCCAAGAAAATTAGGGGAGATAGAGGTCATCCCACTAAATACACCACAGAAATTTGAAATGAATTAATAAAATAATTAGGGAGTAATTAGGATTATTAAATTTTCATTAAAATTATAATTGAGGAAAATACACTATTCAAAATTCATTGGAAATAATTTTAGATTATTCTCCTAAGAAATATCTTTACAGTGCATTTCACTTTGTATTTTTATGATTTTTATAGAATTAGTTTTGTTATTTTGATGTTTTCATGATTATCCATTAATTAAATATCCAAATTAAATGAATAATCCCGTCGGTGCCATGTGGAGGCTGACTCGGCTCACGCTTTCCTCGTGGCATGATGAAATTGGTCACTTAAGTTGTCACATTCTTGTGCCACATCAGCAGCGGCGCTACGTGCTTTCTCCTCACCCGTTCAATCAAGGATTGGGTGGTTGAGATCCAGTCCACAGTTCTTAAGGGGTGAATCATGGGATCCTACGCGGCTTGATCATGGTCGTCCATCCAAAACACGCGGATGGATGGCCTATGATCCATCCCTGAGCTCGCCTATAGGAGATGGCCACTATCCATCTTCTAGGGAAAGATCTCAGCTCAATTGAGCTCGGATTGAGTTCAAACTCAACCCACACCATCATCATGCAAGGGGGAATACATCCAATGACCAATTTTACTTAATATGAAAATTTCTTTCACAAAAGACCACCACTCCCTATTCTAGGCTTGGTTTTAATCCATACCTAGCTGGAGGCTATCACCGATGCTCGAATTCATTGAGGTAGCTTCGTTTAGTGGAGACAAAGCTCTGTTGAAAGTTTCAAGCCTTGGGGTAGATCTCTCTATGGACCAAGCTCTTCAATTAAGTTTGGCTTGGTCTAGCTCCCCTCTCCTGTGCCTTGAGAACTTGGATTAAGCTTTAGGAAAGTTTGATTGAGTCCTATGAAGAAGCTTGCAAGAGGAATTGGCTTAATTTTGTGTATTGAGTAAGTTGAAAAAATGGTGAAGCTCCCCTATTTTCGGATTGAAAAAATTAAGAAATTGAGAAATGAAAATGGGTTGAGGAAGCTTGGAGCAACCTTGGGGTGCTAGCTCTGAGTTTTTTAAGCTTAATCGAGTGTGTGAGCATTTAATTCAAATGAAATTAGGGGGAGTATATCTCCCCCAAGGTGAATTAGATGACTACAAGCTTACTTTTGATTTTGATCCAATTCACCATATTCAATGGATTTGTTAGGCCATTTAGAGTGGCATGGAATTTGGTTTTGGGTGTGGAGTGGAGTAGTGAAGCTCCCATGTGCTTGAAATGAGTGGAGGAATGATTCCTAGGTGCCCATGTCAAGTGAGGTGGTCAATTTGACCTTGGGTTGGGTTTGGCTGACCCAAACCCAATGGGTCATGTGCACCATGTCATTAGTGGCCATTTGGTCAACTAAGAGGATGCCAAGTGTCCATGAAAAGGAATTGACCAAATTCTAAGTAGTTTTAATTTTAGGTTACCCTATGGCCTAGAGGTAAAATAGTCATTTGGCTTAAATTTTAATTTGAATATGTTTGGTCTTATTGAAAAATGGGTTGTGCCAAGTTTCAATGAATTTGGAGTTGCTTTGATATGATTTGGCTCATGTTGACCCATTTAGGTCAAAATGGGTCAACTTGGGTCAAGTTGACCAATTGGTCAAATTGGGTCAAACCAAGGGTTGGGTCAAGTTCATATGACCATTTGAAATATTTTGGCATCATTGGTTTGGATCAATTTGATTTATATTTGAATTTGGTTCATTTGATTTCATTTAGGTCAAATGGGTTGAGTTGACTAATTTGACCTATTTGGGTTAGGTCATGGGTTGGTTTAGGCTCCATTGGTCATATAAAATGTATTGGTATTTTTGTTTCCAATCAATTTGGTTTATATTTGGATTTGACTCAATTTGACCTTTTAGGTCACGTTAAGTTCAAGGTCAATTGGGTTAGGTTAGGTCTAGTTGGCCAATTGGGGCTTTGGTTAAGTTCAACAAGTGATTTGGAATGAACTTGACCCATTAGTTTCAATCAATTTGGCTTAGATCAAGTTTTGACACATTTTGAATTTTTAGGTCAAGTTGGGTCAACATGAGTCAAGTGGCCAATAAGGTTAGGTTAGGCTCAAATGATTACTTGGTCAAGTTCAAACATTGATCATGAATAAGTTTTGATAAATGGTTTCAATCAATTTAGCCTATGGTAGATTTTGGCTAGTTTAGGTTTCATTTTGGCTAAGTGTTGACTTGGTCAACCCTTGGTTTGATGATCATCTCATGATGATTGTTGCTCACAATGTGAGGCTTATGTGGGTTTATTTCAATCCAATTTGGCTAGGATTAGAGTTTGGCTCAAAAGGGGTACTTTAGGTCCCTTTGGGTCAAGTGAGCCTAAATAGGTTAATTGACTTAATCAAGGCTTGAATCAAGTTTGATTGAACTCACATATGGACTTATGATTGAAATATAAATCCATTTGCATGTGGTTTGAAGTCAAATGGGTTTTGATTCATTTGACAATTTCAAGTTCAAAAGGCTGAACATGAGTTTGACTTGGGTTTGATTTTTGAATTTAGTTTTGGTTTGATGATTGTAGTTTATGTTTATATTTGGATTCATGATTGAAGGATTGATTGAACCATGAAGAAAAATCAAGGGTTTGGCTTAATTTGAGTTTGATTTGGCTAAGTTCAAGAATTTGACTTGAAAGGTTCAGGTTGAATTTTGATTGAATTTGGATTTGAGTTTTGAATTGATTTTTGTTTTGATGTTAAAGTTTATGTTTATATTTGGATTCATTATTGTAGGATTGATTGAATCATGAAGAAAAATCAAGGGTTTGGCTTGATTTGAATTTGATTTGGCTAAGTTCAAGATTTTGACTTGAAAGGCTTAGGTCAGATTTTGGCTGAATTTGGATTTAAATTTTTAATTTATTTTTTGTTTGTTGTTTAAAGTTTATGTTTATATTTGGATTCATGATTGTAATATTGACTGAATCATGAAAAAAAAATCAAGGGTTTGGTTTGATTTGAATTTGATTTGGCTAAGTTCAAGATTTTGACTTGAAAGGCTTAGGTTGGATTTTGGTTGAATTTGGATTTGATTTTTGAATTTATTTTTGATATTTGAATTTATATTTTATTTATATTGTGAATATAAATGAAAATATAAATGGATTATGAGAAAATTCCTTAAATTTGAATTGATTTATATTTGATTTAGGCTAAGTCCATAAGATAGAATCAAATTAACTTAGAAAAGATTTTTGATTTGGATTTGAATTTTGGATTTGGTTTGATTGATTTGAATTTATATTTCATTTGTACATGTGAATATAAATGTGAATATAAATGGGTTATGAGAAAATTTCTAGAATTTGAATTGCTTTGGATTTGATCTGAGCTAAGTCCATGAGAGGGAATTAATGGACTTAAGAAATATTTTGGTGTTTGGAATCCAATCATGGGCTTCGAACATAGGCTTTAATTATTTGGGGTTGATTCACGATTTAAGAAAATCCATTGAATTGGTTCAAGGTTTGAGTTAAAGTTGGAGTTGATATGAGTTTGGAGTTTTGACTTGGAAGAAGGAAGTGAGGATTTGGTTCAAGCAATAGTGTAGGCAAATTTTCTAACACCCCTAAGGCATAACCTATTCCTATGGCTAACTCTTCTAAGTCTCTATGGTTAGGTTAAGTGTTCACCTAATCACTAGAGGTGTCTTAAGACTAAGGAACTCTTAAAGTCTAAGAGAAGTCCTATGTCTAAGATGGAGGGGTTGAGAGCTCATCCTAAAAATGAAGTCAATAAAGGGTGCCTAATAGGTGTGGAGAGATTGACATGGAACACCGCACGTATTGGTGTTGACCGAAATGATCAGCAACATCAAACGATCTCAATCACTAACATAAATGATCTACTCCTAACCCAAGGTGTAGAAGGAATCCAGAGCTTAGTGCAATGTGACTCTACTTATGTCAAAGACATAAGAGAGTGAAAGAGCAATCCACTAGGGATAGAGTATGTGAACCTTCCACTAGGGAAACAGGTTCAAGTCATCCACAAGGGGATGAGAGGTTTGATCTTGAATCTCACTAGGGAGAATTAATTTGATTTATTGATTATTTAGTTGGTTGTTTATTTTGATTATTTTGTTTGATTGACTCAATTGGGGGAGATTGATTGGATTTGTTTTAGATTCTGAGATTTTGGATTTTGAGATGGGTCCTGTTGGTTTGCGATGGATCGCATTGAGTAGGAGCCACTAAGGCCTAGACCTAACTCAGATTTTCCAATCCAAAGAGAGTAGTCTATCAACCATAAGGTAGGGCTATCCAACTAAAGAGGTGTGTTTCGATTCACAATGGTCAAGTTTGGAAGAAAGTGTGGGTACTCACATCTTCCAAAATATGGAACCATTGGGGTGATCGGTTGGTGAGGCAACAAATTGAACCCAACTTAGGGCTGACTATTAAGTGAATATTGGGGACTTAGATTAGCTCAAACATAGTCAAGATTAATCTCATTTCTTAATTTATTTTTATGGATTCCGTTGGTTTGCGATGGATGACACCGAGAAGGAGCTTATATTAGCCTAGACCTATCTCAGATTTACTGGATCAAAAGGAGTAGCTTCTCGGCCAATGGGATAACTATCCAACCAAAGGAGTGCTTTTTGATTTTTAATGATCAATTCAAGGGAAGAAAGCCTGGGGACTCACATCTTCCACTACAAAAGACCACTGGGGTGATCAGTTGCTTTGGGTAACAAATCGAACCCGACCTAGGGCTATCCGTCAGTTTGCAATAGTCATGCTAGAAAGAATGCATCATAGTCTTACATCTTCCAAAGCAGAATGACTATCGGGTAACCTGCTTGTGAAAAAATAGATTGAACCCAACCTAAGGGCAACTACGGAGTGAGTACCCGGAGATTTATCTCAACTCAGGTAGTCAGGCAATTCCTATAGGGAGTTTTGCTGACACTGTCCTAAAGATAGGATGCCTGCTTGGGAAAAAGGGCCTTTTGGGGGGCTAGAATTTCTAATCCTCAAGTGAAAATATTATTTATTTATTTAATTTGTTAGACCCTGTTGGTTTACGAGGGATCAAATTGAGAAGGAGCTTATATCAGCCTAGACTTATCTCAGATTTACTGAACCAAGGGAGAATCTGCATATTCACTGAACGAATTCTCCAACTATAGGGGTGGCTACTAGGAAAGGGGTACTGTCTAATCCAAGAGTAATCCAGGTAGTGTCTAAATGGGGTCGCAAAGGATATGATCCAAATAGAATACCAACAGGGAGAGGGGCTTCTAAGGGCTTAATCTGAATCCCCTGAGAAGATGACATGGCTAGTCATATATCAAATATGTATTCGGTGGCCAACTCAAGGAGAAAGTGCGGGGACTCATATATGCCAAGAGTGGTATACCCACCGGGTGAGTCCCTATTAGCATAGCAAACATCAACCAACAAGGTGCCCATCAGTTTACAACAATCAGCCTAGGAAGAAATCTCAGGGACTCACATCCTCTTATAGTGGAATTGATTGCTGAGATAGTCTATCTTCGGCTTGATAGGTGCTATCCGACCTAGGGCGATTACTGAGCGAATGCCTCTGGAGGACTTATATCAACTCAAATGTAGTCAAGAGGAAAGGAGCCTTTGGGGGACTTATCCTAAATCTCAAATATACTCGATCGAGTTAGTGGATGGTGGTTAGTTCAAGAAGAAATCTTGGGACTCACATCTTCTTAAACAAAATCAACATGAGGTAGCTTACTGGTTGGGCTGTGAAGTCTACGAAACTAACAAGGCATTCATTTATATGTAATGATCAAATTAGGAAGAAAGTGCGGGGACTCACATCTTCCTAATAAGTGACCACTGGAGTGATATACTAGCGAGGTAGTATGTAAACTCGACCTAGAGTAGCTAATGAGTGAGTGCCACAGGGGCTTGCTCTCACATAAAAATAACCCGAGATAAAATATATGTATTTATTTTTGTGCTTGTGTTAAAGGGAATATGATGCCTCTTAGGTTATCTCATACCTACCCCAAAAACACTTAGGGAAATGGATGAAATGGTGCCACAGATGGCAACGGGGATTCCCATTAAGAAAGAATGCCGCTCGGGTTCTCTTACACCTAACTTAGTTGTGTTAACTGAAATAAGTTGCATCTTGGGTTCTCTCACACTTATTCTAATAGCATTGGGATATTGTGTTTGTGTTTGAAAGAGAAAGAGGATGGGATGCCTCTGACTCTTACACCTATCCTAAACGCCATGTGATTCATAAGACAAGCAAATAATGCTCGAAAGAAGAGAGATTTTGATGAAATGGAATCATATTTTATTTTATTGATAATTATTTTCAAACATGATTTATGGGTAATATTTCTTAAATAGAGCCCATTAATTGGAAGCATCGTGTTCCCTTTACAATCAATGAGTGATAGATCCTCCTAGGTAGCCTCTCAATGACATGGGGCCTTCCCAAGTGGGTTCAAACTTGCCTCCCATCTTTGACGGGCAACAATTGGTCTCCTTAGACTAACACAAGTTCTCTCTTACTTGGAAAGACCTAGAGTGCATTGTTGTGAGCTTGAATCATTTTGGCTTTGTATATCTCGAGGTTCTGGCATGTCAGTAGGTGGTTCTCCTCTAAACCTTCATGCTCTTCTAACTGCAGCTTTGCTTTCTGCTCTATAGTGATATTGCTGCCCAATGCTATCATTAGTGATGGGAGTTGAACTTTTAAAGGTAGAACAACTTCAGACCCATACACTAAGGAAAATGAGGTTGATTGAGTTGGAGTTCGGTATGTGGTGCGGTATGCCCACAAGGCTTCAACCAACTACTCATTCTAATGTCGCTTGTTATCGTCGAGAGTCTTTTTTAGTATTTGGATGAGAGTTTTGTTGAATGCTTATGCTAAGCCATTTGATCTAGGGTAGTAGATAGTGGAGTATCTCCAATCAATACCATGTCTTTTGGCAAAGCTATTGATCTTGGTACTTTTGAATGCAGTACCATTATCAGGTATAATTTGTTGAGGCACCCCAAACCTATATACGATATGGTTCTTGGAAAATTAAAAGCACACGAAGCTATGACCTCTCGAGTGGGATTCACCACTTGGAAAAGTAGTTGGTGACAGCTAAGATGAACCGATGATTGAAAGAAGGAGGATCGATCGGACCCATAATGTCAGTACCCCAACACTCAAATGGCCATGAGGCCAATATTGGGTGTAGAATGTTGGGTGGTTAATGTAAGACCACACCGTGTACCTCACATTGATGGAATTTCCTAGCTACATCCATGCAGTCTGTAATCATTGAAGGCTAGTAGTATTCTAATCTCTTAATCTTCATCTTCATTTTTGGACAGGACTGATGTGCTCTGCATAGACCTGAATGTACCTCAACGACAATCCTATGGGCTTCATGTTTATCCAAATAACATAACCACATTTGATCAAAGGACCGTCGGTATAGGGTACCATCCACGAGAGCATAGGAGAGAGCTCTTTGTTTCACCTGATGGACTTGTGACTTTCTTGAGGTAGTTTTCCAGTGTTAAAATAGTCAATGAACGGTTGCCTCTGTCCAGCTTCTTGTCCTTATAGCCCCTTCAAGAGAAAGTCTCTTAATGAGTTCAACATCAATAAGGGATAAGACTTGTCTATTTTGGACCCTTATTGGAATGGGCTCATCTTTCGGACATGCCAATTGTTTGGCAAGTTTGGCCAGAGCATTTGCTACTGGGTTCTCTAATCAGGGAACCTTATAGATAGTGACTTCAGGGATTTGGGCCAACAACTTCATGGTATACTCATGGTAATTAAGAAAGCTTAAGTTTGAGAACTTTGTAGGACCTGACAATCTGATTGATGACCAATTGAGAATCCCCAAGGATGTTGAAGCTCTTGACACACACTGTGATAGCTTTCTCCAGACTAACATTCAGAGCCTCATACTCAACTTCATTGTTAGTGCAGGGATTAAAGAGATAATATGAGAATCTCATCACATCGCGGTCTAGAGTTAAGAGAACTATTCCTACCCTTGCCTTTCCTGGAAGAGTATATCGAGGTGCTTCTCCTTTATGAAAAGAAGCTGCACCATCAAAATACATCTCCCATCGGTGGTTGTCAACCTCCCTAAGTTCATGATTTGTTTGTTAGGGAGATCGCACTAAGCGGGGAATCAACAGGTAGTCGGTGTGCTGTTAAGAAATCCGTTAGTTCTTGTCCTTTTATCGCACAGAGGGGTACAAATGTGATATAAAACTATGAGAGAATCATGGGCCATCATGCCAAACATCCAGATAGCATTGTCCGTGTCATGAGACACTATAGTGGATTGGTTCTAGAAATCAAGTTCACCTTATGAGAAAGCATATAATGCCGTAGGTTTTGAGATGCAAAGTTCAAAGCCAGGTAATGTTTCTCAATAGGTGGGTAGTTCACTTCAACAAGAATCAGATGATGACTGAGGTAGTAGAGATCACTCTCCTTCCCTTCATCATTGGATTGGGCCAACAAAGTGCCGAGGGAGTCATCCAATGCACCAGTGTAGAGGATGAGTGGCCTGCCTGGGATAGAGGCTACTAGAACTGGTGGCTTCACCAAATACTGCTTGATATCTTCAAAAGCATGCTGACACTTATCATCCAACTTGAACTTGGCATCCTTTTTGACAAGTGCTGAGAATGGATTGCATCTCCCTGATAGGTTGGAAATAAAGCATCTTAGATAAACTAATCATCCTTGGAAAGATCTGAGTTGAGTTAAACAGTTAGGAGGTGGCATTTCTAAGATAGCTTTAATCATTTCAGGATCTATTTCTATTCTCCGGTGTCGGACAACAAACCCAAGGAATTTCTCTGAAGCTACTCCGAATGCACACTTCAGGGAATTCATTTTGTGGTTATATTATCTTAACTGTTTGAAAACTACTCTTAAGTCAAAGAGATGGTCTTCTTTTTCTCTGCTTTTGACTACTAGATCATCAACGTAGCACTCAACCTAATGATGAATTAGTTTGTTGAAGATCTGAGTCATGGCCCATTGGTATGTAGCACCCGCATTTTTAAGGTCAAAAGGCATGACCTTATAACAATAGATTTTGATCGCAGTTCAAAAAGTAGTATTTCTTTCATCTTGGGGGGCCATCTTGATTTGGTTGTAGCCAGATGACCCATCCATAAAGGAGAAAACTGCATGAGCTGAGTCGATTTCCACCATTAATTTTGGTATAGGAATAAAAAAACTCATCCTTAGGACTTGCCTTATTTAAGTCCCTAAAATTGATGCAAATGTGAATTTGGCCATTCTTCTTCTTAATTAGGATAACACTGTCTAACCAGGTAGGATATTTTTCTTTCATGATGAAACCAGCATCAATCAGTTCCTTGACTTCAGAAATGGCCTCTTGTTTGATTCTAATCTCATGCGTCTAGGAGCTTGCTTGATAGGGTTAGCACTAGGATATATTACTAGTTTATGGACTGCTACATCAGGAGATAATTCGGGCATCTCTTCTTAACTCTATGCAAAGAAGTCCTTAAACTCAATCAATAGCCTAACAAAGTCATTAGTTTCTTCTTCATTCAACAATGAACTGATGTATATCGGGCATGGATTTTCATCCGCCCCGAGATTAATTTCCTTAAGCTTGTCAATTGTTGAATGGATCTCCTCTTTAAATTCTGATGGTGTATCTTTGATTTGGTGATCATCTAGACCATATGAAGTTTCTAAACACACATCCTCATAAAAGTTAGTTTGGTGTGAAAAGTTCTTATCAGACTCTAGATGGTTGGTAACAACTAAATAGTAATCATCATCATCAACTGGACCCACTATATCGAATCCTAGTCTAGATCTTGATTGCGCATCCATGCTTGTGTTATTACATAGCTTTTCAAAATACTCTGACATGTGCTTATACCATGAATAAAGAATCAAACCCTTCTTTGCAAGATTAAGAACACAAGGAGAGTACCAATCAAAGATAATTTCATTAATTCTTTATATGAATCATCCTCAAGTTCTACATCAACTTCAGGACTTGAGGATGATGATCCTAAAAAGAATCTCTTTGGCTTAACATCCCTGGAAGACTGAGGGGATTTTTTAACTACTAAACCTTCAACTTTTTGAGATGAAAGTGAGGTTAGAGCTAAGGTTCCTTGTTGCTGCCTGATAGTTTTGCATACATTTGATTCGAATACTTTACTTTATATAGAGGCCCGATCTTCATCGCTGTCCGGCTTGAGTGTCACCTCCAATGAAACCCGCTGAGAGGGGTTGGTTGGTATGCTAATCACATTAGACTTGTCCTCCAAGCTGGATTCCAAGTCTATGTGAACAATAAGGGTACTCCTATGGACTAGAACAACCCTGCTTGATGGCCAACCGTGGGGGTCTTCCACCTTGAACTGCCTCTATTTTGCCTGCCTGGTGGAGGTCGAGTCATCCAACCCACATGCCCATATGATGGAATGAACTGTGGGTGGAATATGATATGTGGCTCTATTTCATCTTTAATTTCCCTTTCTTGTTCACTTGGATTTTTATTTTTCTTTTCTTTTTCTTTTAATTTTCCTTTTTCTTTTTTTCTTATTTTCTTTTGCAATTGAATTTGAATTTTTCCCAAGTTCACGAGAAAGGGTGTTTTGAGGAAGTAGTAGGTCACATATTCATATATCTCAACCTCTTTGAATGAAAATGACTTTTCATATCCTTTGACACAACACCTACCGAGAAAAGCCGTGAATGAAGTATTCGAATCAATGATATAAAACTTGGCTTTAGTATTTCAGTCACCTATCTCCAAAGGTAATACTATGGAACCTAAAACTGTCTCATCTTGTTAATTTAATCCTCTCAACATCATCCAATCTCCTCAGAGTGTGGAGATGTTGATCCTCAAATAGCAAGGGTCTTTAGACTCATAATGTTCACCAATGCACCTGGATCGATGTGAACTATGGCAAGTCTGAATCTGCCCATGTCCACTATAATATAAAGGGGATTATTGTCCTCCATGTCCTCTAGAAGGTCTTCATTTGTGAAAGTGATTCTATGGGCTTCTATAGAATAATGTGCCTCCTCTCCAATAGCGGTTAGCTGAGCTAAGCATATCTTAGGGTCAAGGAGAGCCTTGATTAGTGAATCCCTCATATCTTTAGATAAGATAAGGGCATCATATATGCTTAGCTTTGATGGAAACTTTCTTAGGTGAGATAGGACATTATAGTACACCTTGGGATGATCCTCCACAAGCATATCCAAGGGTGGAGCATCCTGTGGAGGGGCTTATCGATCCTCTAAACCAATGACTTATTTTGCTCTATCTTGAGGTGCTACCCTAGGAGGTAGAACCTTGCCATTATGGAGGTTGACTTCAGTGATCTCTTGTGGTAGAGTAATGAAAGATTCTACCTACACATCAGGCTCACCTATAGCTTCTTCTATGAGACCCTCAAAATTGGATAATTCTAAGTCTATCTCAAGAGGTGAACCCGTAGTATTCAGAGTAGGAAGATCCAACTCTGAATAAGAAAGAGAAAGATCAGAATTGTTATAGTTCTTGTTTAGACTTGAAGAGTTATCATTAGGAATAGATTTAAACAACCCATAAGAAGTGACACATATATAATTTAAGCTAGTTTTATTCTTCAATTTCTTAGATTTGATAGGAGGTACATAGTAGAAATCAAGTAAAGTAAGAGGGTGAGGGATTTGATGTCCTCATTCATGGATACAAGATGTCTACTAGAAGAAGAGCTAGCTGAAGTAGAGAAGGTCGTTGATTTAGTAGTTGCAATGGTGGACTAAAGGTTGGACTCGGTCGGTGGTTGCGCTACTTGGCTATCTTGGGCTGGCACAGGTTGCTGCTGCTGCTAAACTCCCCCTTTTCCTAAGTTGGCCCTGGCAACTTTTAAACCTTCCTTGATGTTGGAGGTTTGAGCTATCTCAGGCACATGCAAGGAAAGTTTCTTGATTTTTGAACAATTTTCTTAGAGGTTTTGGATAGGAGATATCCTAACCTTCTTTAGTTTTAGAAGGATCACAAGTATCCCCAAGGATTATTCTAATGGAATTGGATGGTTATTCCACAAGGTATTCTTCGGGTTGACTATAGCACCGATCTTGAAGATATGTTCAAGCCATCCCTTGAATGTGAAGCAATCTTCCAAAATATGACCTAACATATAATGGTAGGGGCAAAAGTTAGAATCCTTACTTTTGCCCACTTCCTTCGATCTCCTAGGTTCGTGTAGAAAAAAATTAGTCTTCTTTAAGTGATTCTTAAAGATCTTCCTGATTACCTCCCTCTTAAATAAATAAAGCTTGTTAAGTTTATCCAAAAGAGTAGGTGGACCATAGTTACCTGGCGACTGCTATGTGTAATGCTGTTGCTAATGATGTGGTTGAGGAGGAGGTGGTGCAGGCCATAGAGGCTATTGTGGCAACCGGTAGGGCTACCTCGGTGGTGGTAGAGGAGGTGAAAGTGGCAGATGTGGAGCATGAGGTCTCAAACCGCTACTATTTCCTCTTATCTATCACATCATCGCCCGGCTTCTTCTCAAAAGCTTTATGTGGCTTCTGCTTTGTTGAGTGGTTTGGAAAAGGTGACTGTTTGGCTTCTCCTTGTAAGCTAGCCACCTTGTTGATTATTTCCTCAAAAGTTTTGATGGTGAAACCTTTGAGCATGAAGGCGACCGGGCTATGGATATTCTTAAGTAAAATCTCAATGGCATGCTGTTCAGACAGTTGTGGTTCACATTTCATTCTCAAATTATGCTATCTGAGAATGTAATCAATGAGGGACTCACCGAGGTTTTATTGAGCCACAACGAGATTTCCTATAGTCACCCTTTGTTGAGCTCCAACAAACCTCTTGATGAAGAGTTGCTCAAACTCAGTAAAAGTCTTCATTGAATTGTTGGGAAGCTCAGCGCACCAATCAAAGGCTATGCCTGCTAAGTTACTGAAAAAGTGATGGAAGAGTAAAGTGCCCCTGCCATTGGCATTGCAATAATTGATCCTAAAATGTGCAATGTGCTGCCTCAGGTTCCCACTATCATCGAAGCTTTTGAAAGAAGGAGGCACAAAACCCTTAGGATATTGGATGGCATCGAATTCCTCTAGGTATGGTCTACACTTTGGAACTGATGATCCTTCTTGGGCTTGAGCCAATGCTTCTCTCACCCACTGCTTAACCATAGTCTTGATATCTTTTTTCTGTATGGAGGTACTATCCACTACCTTTCTATACATGCTGGTGCTACCTTGCTTTACTAGAGGTAAAGTCTTAGTTGGATCCAAGACATGCACCAACTCTGGATGACTAGTCTTAGCTATAGTAGGATGGACTACCAGTGTTTATTTCTGAAGTGCTAATACTACTGCTAACAAGTCCTCATGCTGCTTCCCATCTATCTATTTGATCATCTTTCTATTTTATTTTCTGAAGGAGGTGTTGGGTTGTGGTGAAAATTTTTATATATTCCTGCCTTCATCTATCCCTCTTTAAGAAAAGAGGATAAATAAAAACATTAATATGCACAATATGCCTTATTGGGATGCCATGTAGATTTACCGATGTTCTTATTAGGATGATCAGGTATGACATTAAAGAGAGATGTACTATCTCGAAAGATAGAAGTCACCACCCAACAATGGACTTAATCACCTTAAGAAGGACTCCTAAGGACTATGGGTCTTCAGAATGTACCAGAAATTCTTTCCTACTTTACATAGAAAAGTAAAGTAGGGTTTATTTTAAATCAAGTTCATTAAGTTCCCTATAGGGGCAAGCCCCATAGTTAATTACATCCTAAAAATAGGATTTCTTAGGAATATTCTCGATTAAGGTAAATGATCATTGTCTCCAAAGATTTTGAAAGGTAGGACTATCAATTGATTGGTTTATTTTTAGAAAGTCAAATGGGATCGATCAAGAGGATGAAATTCTTATTGAAGCCGAATGAAAATAAGTAGGGGATGCTTAAGATACTAGAAGCCTAGTAAGCACCCCAAACTACCCTATGGTTGGGCTTTACTTTTTTTTGAAATTGAATTAGTTTTTCTGAGTTAGATTTTTATTAGAATGCTAGGACTTATAATTCCATAATACAAGATCACGAAATGCCTAAGAGGTGAGATTTATGCTTGTAGCCTGCAAAGAGAAGCAACCTTTTTACCTAAATCTAGGGATCTTTGGCATGGGCCAAAAAGCACGGTCTAAATCTAAGGTGAAAATGGGTATTTGATTTACCTCCATAAGAGAGGATAAACCACCCGACTGTTGGACTTACAACTGCCTGGAGTTGATTGCCAACTAACTCCTTCTATGATTTTAAATACTTGTAAGCAAGTCAAATGCTTTTACAAGATAACTAAGCTATTATTTATTTAGAAAAGAGACTAAGTCCTTAAACACACTCCCTAAGAGACTAAATCATGTAGGGCATGCTTTAATGACTTAAATATAATGCAATTTTTTCATATGTTTTATTTTCATTTTGGAAAATAAATTTGACATAGGCTTTAGGATTCTTTATGCATAATGCATGAGAAATTAGATTATGGGCCAAAATCAGCAAGATAAGGAGGTGTATTTCCACCATGGCTCTCACAAGTCAAGCCTCTTTGGCAAAGGTGGAAACCCTCCAATCAAGAGTGAAATAATATGCTTTTTATGCATGATTTTATAAAAGTAAGATAACATCCATCTAAGGGGTTGCTCATTCTTTTATCTTGATTTATAGCCTAAGCTTTAAGTGAAGTTATGAGTTATTTATTTTTAGTTTTGAGTTGATTAATTTGGTAGAAGATTTATTTTTCCCTTTGAGCCTAATCATCATTCAAGCTATACATCGAAGCAAGGAATAAATTAGAAAAAGATGCCATCTTAATGCGTAAGTTATACAAACATCAATCAATTTATAAAACTAGCACAAAAGAATAAAATGCCATTTATGGTCGGGCTCCACCACACAAACCCAAAATAAAATCGGATAGTCGAGCTCTACCCTTATACAACCTAGATTATAAATTAATTAATTACAATTAAGCAAGGAATTGATGTTATGGTCTTCATTCTTCATTTCTTCTTTCTTCTTTCTTCTTTATTCTTTCTTCTTTCTTCTTTATTCTTTCTTCTTTAGTTCCTTCTTTTGGATGGTTGAAATGTGGATGCTCCAAAGGCTTCACATGATACATAAAATATGATCTTATGACCAATGCTCATCCTAATCCCCCATAACAATCATTCCAAAATCCTAATTGCAAAAGTACATGAAAAGGAAAAAGTAAATCTAGTTAAAACCTACAAAATAGAGCTTAGCTAAACAAACCACACATTCCCAAGCATGTATATATATAAATTAGACTTAGCACCCCACACATGGCTAACCAAGTCTTTGACCTATTTTGGATTATGCTTAGGGGTATAAGCACCTGTATAGCAAATTCAATTTTATATTTTTATTACAACACCTCTTAAGAACAATCCTCTGCAAAAGATAATGATTAGACTAAATCATCCTACCATTTAGTCTATGCACATACATCCTAATATCCAAACTAAAACATTACATCACCAAAAAAGAAAAGAAAAAAATAAAACAAAACATCAAAGCATGCACCACCCTAACTAAAGCTAAAAATAGTGACTGAGTCTAATGTGTGTACTTTAAAAGGTTTGTGTGGTATGCTTAGCTAGGCTTTAAAGTTTATATTTCCTAAGTATGAAAATGTTCAACTTAAAGGGTGATTTCATTTAAGTTATTTGATTGATTTAGTTGATTTTATTTGATGATTTATTTAGGTTTGAATGGACATACAATTAATTACTAAGTTGTAAAGGGAGGGAAAAGAGAAGAGAACTTCTCTTTCCTTCCCTACCTTAAGTAATTTCTAAAGTAGATTCATGTTTGATTTTTATTTAGTGAATATTTTATTATGTATTTTAATTAATCCTAAGTTTAGATTTTCCTTTAACAAACCTATCCAAAAAGAAAGGCATTTTAAGATTAAGTAAAGTGAATTAATATCACAAAACACACAACACTTTATTTTTCTTTCCCAACATGTATAACATGCATATGGATGAATCTTAAGCATATCTATACATGCGAATGAGGATGTTTAGCACACTTTCATGATGAATGCTAAGTGATATTACTTAATAAAATTTGGATGTTTTATGATGCATGATTTTTATTAAGTAGAAAAGAGGGTTTCCTTTATCCAATTTTCATATACACACTTATATGTATGAAAGGCATAAGTGAGTATGATGCCATTGTTAGTACCAGGGGTGTAAGGTACAAGACCAACTTAGGGCTACTTAAAGCCTCACAATCCTGGGGTTTTCCAGACTAATATACCACTTTCCTTAAATACATATCATGTACAAAAGAAATGAATGGAAAAAGAAAGATGCAAAAGTTTATGTTTGTTTGATTTTAGTTTGATTATTTAATTTATATGTGTTATGTGGAATTCCTTCTTAAGTCATGACATAGGAGTGTATAAGAATGTATTTAAGCAAGTGTTATGTCCTTTCCAAATGGACCATACACTTTGCAAATCCTACACAATGCTATGTTAAGAAAGACAGGGAAAATCACATAACACATTTTGTGCTATTCACATGCAAGCTCATAAGTACTCATAAATAGTATACCTTTTAGTTTTGATGTTTAATTCATAAGTTTCAAAATAATTTTTAGATTTAATAGTGGTAATAGTCATTCATATCATTACTTTATAAAACATGCAATTTGACATAAAGAAAATATTTTATTTTAATTTGATTTTCAAAAGCATGAATGCATGAATTTCATATGACATACATTTAGCATGTTAGGAAAGAAATAAAGTGATAAAGTAAATTCATTCATCCTTATTAATTCCTAAAGGCAATCCTATGAATAAGATTATTTAAAGTAAATCAAATTTATTTTAAGTAGAGTTTGAATTTTGTTTGAGTTTGATTTAATTTGAGAAATGTGAGATGTGTTTGCTGGTCCTAACCCATTCACACATGTGTAAGTTATTTAAGTTCAATTTTTAGGTTATTAGATCAATTTTATGCTTTGGTTAGGTTAAGAAGTGAATTAAGTATGTTAATTACCCCTTACCTATACCACTTTAACATATTTAATCACATAATTATGAGCCAATGATATGACATTAAACCACACAAGGAATTTAAATTAGCAATGCACCAAGGAAAGAAAGGGCCTAATGCAATTGGTTCACAATTAGTGATTAATTAAATTAAAGGGTTTAATTTAAGTACTTTCATAACCCTTCCCACACATATGGGTTAGATTTTGATTTCCTTAAGCTACTTAGATTATTGAACACCTAAGCATCTATCCAAGATGAATTAGTTAAGTTTTGGAATATTTTGATTTTAAAATTTTGATTAATTAATCTACTTTATTAAATGATTAAATTATTTAATTAATTTTACACCTTAATTAGATTTTAATCCAAATTAAATAAACTTATGTAAAAAGATATGGGAAAGAACTTCTAATTTCATTCCCTAAGTCCACTCATTGTCCTAAGATAATTAGCAAAATTAATTAGTGAATTTATCACTATTTAAAAGGTTAATTAATCATTTAATGGATTAAGAGATTGATTAGGAATGAGTCAAGAAATTACCCTAATTAAGCCATTAATAAATTTGAAGAAAATCATGGGAGGTAGGTCATCCCATTAATAAACTCTAAAAAGTTTAGAATTAATCAGTGAAAATATTAGGGAGTAATTAATGTAATTACATTCACAAAACCCAATTGAGAAAATACAGTGTTCAAAATCGAAAATTAATTTTAGAATATTCTCTTTACCTTTCCAATGCTTTTTATTTTGTATTTTTTTATTTTTCTATAATTAGTTATGAATATTTGAAGATTTAGTGATTATTCCATATTAATCCCTTAATTATATGTTTAGTCCCGCACACATGGAGGTGCGCACGCTTTCCATCGATGGGAGAGGCCACAAGTTGTCACATCATAGCATCATCAATGGCTATACGCTTTCTCATCTCCATCAAGGATCGACAGAGAACGATATTAATAGGATTAAATCAAGGATCCTATGTGACTTGATCATGGCCGTCCATCTAAAATGCACGGATGGATGACCCATTATCCGTCAATGATCTTCCCTGCTGGTAAGGACATCCATCCATCATTTAGGCAAGATTCGAGTTTGGTTGAGGTCAGATTGAGCTTAAACTCAACCCACACCATATCATACAAGGAGCGACACATCCAACGACTAACTTTGCTTGAGATGAAAATTCACTTCACAAAATACCACACACTCTCTAATTTAAGCTCGGGTTGAAGGAATACCTCATCGAAGGCTATCATCGGCACTCGAGCTCAATGATGTAGCTTCGTCTAGTGGAGACGAAGCCCTGTTGAAGATTTGAGGAGCTTTGGTTGAGTGGATCTTTCTATGGACCAAGCTCTCCTTCAAATGGATTTGGTCTTGATCAAAGTCTCACCTCCCTTCCCTTTAGAGCTTGGAAGAAGTTTGGGATGAGTTTGAGTAGGCCCTCTGAGGGTGCTATAAGGAGGAATTGGGTTGATTTTAAGTATTGGCTAAGTTGGATTTCCTTACTATCTCCCCTATTTTGGGCATGGAGAAACTGAGAACGAAGAAGTTGGATTGGCTCTAGGAAGCTTGGGGGAGCTCTGGATGTTAGCTCTGGCTTCCTATTACTCAATTGAATGCAAGAGATCTGAGTTGAAATGAAATTAAGGTGAGTATATCTCCCCCTTGAAGGATCAGATGGCCGCAAGGTCCTTTGCTATTTTGATCCAATTGACCTATATGGGTTTCTTAGGTGGTTAAAAGTGTCATGACATTCGGTTTTGAGTGTGGAGTGGAGTAGTGAAGGTCCCATGTGCTTGAGATGAGTTAAGGAAGGATCCCATGTGCTCATGTCCATGGGGGGTGGTCAATTTTGACATTGGGTTGGGTTTGGCTGACCCAAACACATTGGTCATGTGCACCATGTCCATTAGTGACCATTTGATCCACTAAGAGGATGCCAAGTGTCCATGAAAAGAAATTGACCAAATTCCAAGTGGTTTTGATTTTAGGTTATCATATGGCCTAGGGGTAACATGGTCATTTAGCTTAGTTTTCATTTTGAATATGTTTGGTATGATTGAAAAATGGGTTGGGCCAAGTTTCAATGAATTTGGAGTTGGTTTGATGTGATTTGGCTCATGTTGACCTATTTCAAGTTGACCAATTAGTCAAATTGGGTCAAATCAAGGGTTGGGTCAAGTTCATATGACCATTTGAAATGTTTTGGTTGCTTTGGTTTGATTCAATTTGGTTTATATTTGGTTATGGTTCAATTGAGTTCATTTAGGTCAAATGGGTCAAGTTGACCAATATGACCCGTTTGACCTATTTAGGTTAGGTCATGGGTTGGTTTATGTTTGGTTGATCATTTGAAATGGATTGGTATCTTCATTTCAAATCAATTTGGTTTATATTTGGATTTGTCTTAATTTGACCTTTTAAGTCAAGTTGGGTTCAAGGTCAATTGGGCTTGGTTGGGTCTAGTTGGCAATTGGGGCTTTGGTTAAGTTCAACAATTATTTTAGAATGAATTTGACCCATTAGTTTCAATCAATTTAGCTTAGATCAAGTTTTGACACATTTTGACTTTTTAGGTCAAGTTGGGCCAACTTGGGTCAAGTGGCCAATTGGGTTATGTTAGGCTCAAATGATGACTTAGTCAAGTTCAAACACTGGTCATGAATGAGTTTTGATCAATGGTTTCAATCAAATTATCCTATGTTAGATTTTGGCTAGTTTAGGTTTAATTTTGGCTAAGTGTTGACTTTGTCAACCTTAAGTTTGACTTGGTTTTACCCAATTTGAGTGATTGATCATCTTATGATGATTGTTGCTCATAATGTGAGGCTTAGTTGGGCTTAGTTC
Organism: Cymbidium sinense; assembly: GCA_021442155.1. Lineage (NCBI taxonomy): Eukaryota > Viridiplantae > Streptophyta > Magnoliopsida > Asparagales > Orchidaceae > Cymbidium > Cymbidium sinense. The sequence goes on from CM038215.1 coordinate 301,786,883, forward strand.
AATCCAATTTGGATAGGATTAGAATTTGGCTCATAAGGAGTATTTTAGGTCACTTTGGGTCAAGTGAGCCTAAGTAGGTCAAATGCCTTGGTCAAAGCCTGATTTGAGTTTGATTGAACTCACATATGAACTTATGATTGAAATATAAATCCATTTGCAAGTGATTTAGAGTCAAATGGTTTTGATTCATTTGATAATTTCAAGTTTAAAAGGGTGAACATGAGTTTGATTTGGGTTTGATTTTTGGATTTAGTTTTGGTTTGATGGTTGGAGTTTGTGTTTATATTTGGATTCATGATTGTAGGATTGATTGAATCATGAATAAAAATCAAGGGTTTGGCTTGATTTGAAATTGATTTGGATAAGTTCAAGATTTTGACTTGAAGGCTTATGTTGGATTTTTGATTGAATTTGGATTTGATTTTTGAAATTATTTTTAGATATTTGAATTTATATTTCATTTATATTTGCGAATATAAATGAAAATATGGATGGGTTATGAGAAAATTCCTTGAATTTGAATTGATTTAGATTTGATTTAGGCTAAGTCCATAAGATTGAATCAAAATGACTTAAGAAATATTTTTGATTTGGTTTTGAATTTTGAATTTAGTTTGATTGATTTGAATTTATATTTCATTTATATATGTGAATAAAAATGATAATATAAATGGGTTGTGAGAAAATTCATTGAATTTGAATTGATTTAGATTTGATTTAGGCTAAGTTCATGAGAGGGAATCAAAGGACTTAGGAGGAAATATTTCTGAAACTTAGATTTGATCTTTGAATTTAGTTTGATTGATTTGAATTTATATTTTATTTATATTTGTGGATATAAATGAGAATATAAATGGGTTATGAGAAAATTCCTTGAATTTGAATTGATTTGGATTTGATTTAGGCTAAGTCCATATGAGGGTATCAAAGGGCTTAGGAAATATTTTTGAAATTTGGATTTGATATTTGAATTTATTTTGATTGATTTGAATTTATTTTTCATTTATATTTGTAAATATAAATGAGAAAATAATTGGGTTATGAAAAATTTCCTTGAATTTGAATTGATTTGGATTTGATTTAGGCTAAGTCCATAAGAGGGAATCAAAGGACTTATGAAATATTTTTGAACTTGGAATTTCAATAATGGGCTTCAATCATAAGTTTCAATTATTTAGAATTGATTCATGATTGAGAAAATCCATTGAATTAGTTTAAGGTTTGAGTTAGAGTTAGAGTTGATATGTTTGGAGAAAATCAATCAAGTTGGAATTGATTTGAGTTTGACTTGAAGAGAGGAAGTGAGGAATTTGGGTTTAGCTATAGGGTAGGCAAATTTCCTAACACCCATAAGGCATAACCTATTCCTATGGCTAACTCTTCTAAGTTTCTAGTGCTAGGTTGAGTGTTCACCTAATCACTAGAAGTGTCTTAAGACTAAAGAACTCTTAAAGTCTAAGAGAAGTCCTATGTCTAAGATGGAGGGGTTGAGATCATCCTAAAAATGAGGTCAACAAAGGGTGCCCAAATTGGTGTGGTATGACTGATAAGGAACACCATGTATTGGTGTTGATCGAATAGTACTGAACAATCACAAGCACTAACACAAGTGATCTACTCCTAACCCAAGGTGTAGAAGGAATCCAGAGCTTAGTGCAATGTGACTCTACTTATGCTAAGGACATAAGAGAGGGAAGGGGGAATCCATTAAGGGATAGAGTATGTGAACCTTCCACTAGGGAAACAAGTTTTAGTCATCCACGAGGGGATGCAAGGTTTGATTTGAGTCTTATTGGGGAGAAATTGATTTGATTTGTTTAATTTGTTTTAATTTTTTTGATTTGATTGACTCCACAAGGGGAGATTAATTGGGTTTATTTTTTTTGAATTTATTTTGTTTGTTGTTTTACTCATTGAGGGAGGAGGGTTGAATTTGTTTGAATTTTTAGATTTTAGATTTTGAGATGAATCCTATTGGTTCGTGATGGATTACACTGAGTAGGACCCATGGAGGCTTAGACCTGGCTCATTTACCAACCCAAAGGGGTAGTCTACCAAACACATAGGAAGACTAGCCAACCAAAGGCAATGCCTTTCGGTGTGCAGCAACTGTAATGGGTAGAAATCATAGTAGACTTACATCCTCCAAAGTAGAGACCAGTTGCTGGGGTGATCTATTGGCAAGACAACATATCAAACCTGACTTAGGGCTGACTATTGAGTGAATGCCGTTGGGAGACTTAAATCAGCTTAAAGATAGTCAAGATTAATTTCATTCTTTAATTTGTTTTGGTTATTATGGATTCCATAGGTTTAAGATGGACTGCACTGAGTAGGGGCCATGGAGGCTTAAACCTAACTCAGTCTTACCATTCCAAAGTGAGAAAGTCTTCCAACTATAAGGTAGGACTATCCAACCAAAAGGGTGCCTTTCAGTTTGCAGTGATCAAGTTAGGGAGAAAGTGCGAAGACTTATATCTTCCAAAATAAGGAACCACTAGGGTGATCAGTTGGCAAGGCAACTGATCGAACCCATCCTAGGGCTGACTATTGAGTGAATGCCATAGGGGGACTTAGACTTAAATCAGCTTAAAGATAGTCAAGATTAATTTCATTTTAAATTTGTCTTGATGAATTATGTTGTTTTGTAATAGATCACATTGAGAAGGAGCATATATTAGCCTAGACCTATCTCAGATTCATTGAACCAAAGGGAATAGCTTCCCGACCGATGGGATAACTATTCGACCAAAAGAGTGCCTTTCAGTTTGCAATGATCAATTCAAGGGAAGAAAGCTCAGGGACTCACATCTTACACTACAAAAGATCACTGGGGTGATCAGTTGCTTTGGACAACAAATCAAACTTGACCTAGGGCTGCCTGTCGATTTGTGACAATCATTCTAGAAAAAATGCATCATAGTCTTACATCTTTCAAAGTGGAATGACTATCGGGATAACCTGCTTGTGGAAAAAAGATTGAATCTGACCTAAGGGTGACTACATAGTGAGTATGACTGGATTTATCTCAACTCGTGTAAATTCTTATGGGAGTTCTCGCCTAAAGATAGGATGCCTGCTTAGGAAAAGAGGCCCTTTGGGGGCTTGAATTCTAATCCACAAGAGAATACAATTTGTTTATTTGTTTAGTTTGTTTATCATGGACCCTATTAGTTTGCAAGGGATCAAATTGAGAAGGAGCTTATATCAACCTAGACCTATCTCAGATTTACTGAACCAAGGGAGAATCTACCATTGAATAAATTTTCTAAACCGGGGTTGCTAAAAGGGGATCCAATCCAAGAGTAGTTCTAAATGGGGTCGCTAAGGTTGGCTTAATCCAAAGCCATGGAGAAGATGACATGGCTAGTGATATATCAAATAGGTATTCGGTGGCCAACTCAAGGAGAAAGTGTGGGGACTCATATTTGCCAAGAGTGGTGTATCCACCAGGTGAGTCGCTGTCAGCATAGCCAACACCAACCAACCTAAGGTGCCCGAATTCAATCTAGAAGAAAGCTCGGGACTCACATCCTCCTAAAAGAATCATTGCGATAGTCTTCTTGACATCCGACCTAGGGTGACTACAAAGCGTAAGCCACTGGAGGACTTATATCAACTCAAATATAGTCAAGAAGAAAGGAGCCTCTGGGGGACTTATCCTAAACCTCGAATATCCCCGACCTAGTTAGATCATGGTGATTAGTTCAAGTAAAAAGCATGGGGACTCACATCTTCTTAAATAAAATCACATGGGGTAGCTTACTGGTTGGGTTGTAAAGTCTACCATACAAATTAGGCCCTCATTGATCTGCAATGATCAAATTAGGAAGAAAGTGCAGTGACTCATATCCTCCAACAAATGACCACTGGGTGACATACTAGCGAGGTAGCATGTAGACTCGACCTAGAACATCTAATGAGTGAGTACCACAGGGGGCTTGCTCCCACATCAAAGTAGCCCGAGATAAAAGATGTGTGTTTATTTTTATATTTGTGTTAAAGAGAATAGGATGCTGCTCGGGTTCTCTTACACCTACCTTAAACACACTTAGGATTTTGATGAAAGGGTGCCCGTTGACCTCATTTTTAGAATGAGCTCTCAACCCTCCATCTTAGACATATGATTCCTCTTAGACTTTAAGAGTTCCTTAGTCTTAAGACACATCTAGTGATTAAGTGGACACTCAACCTAGCCCTAGAAGACTTAGAAGAGTTAGCCATAGGAATAGGTCATGCCTTAGGGGTTTTAGTAAAATTTGCCTACCCTTAGCTTGAACCATTCCTCATCTTCCTTCCTTCAAGTCAAACTCCAAATCAATCTTATTTGATTTTCTCCCAACACCAATAAACTCCATGTGATTGAAATCCATGATTGAAATCCATATTTGAAACCCATGAATGAAATTCCTAAGTCCTTAATCTTCCCCTTAAGGACTTAGCTAAAATCATGATTTAAATCACTTCGAACCCTTGAGATTTTCTCATAATTCATTTATATTCTCATTTATACTCATATATATAAATGAAATATAATTACAAATCAATCAAATCAAACTCTCAAATCAAATTCAAAGTTTAAAATCCTTCTTAAGTCCTTCATTCCCTATTAATGGACTTAGCCAAAATCATGAGCAAACTAATTCCAAAAATCAAACTCAAATCCACTCAAAATCCAACCTAAGCCTTTAAGTCAAAATCTGGAGCTTAGCCAAATCAACTTTAAATCAAGCCAAACTCTTGATTTTTTTCATGATTCAATCAATCTTACAACCATGAATCCAAATATAATTACAAATTTCAATCACCAAATTAAAATCCAATTCAAAAAATCAAACCCTAAATGCTTTCATATTCTTCCTTTGAATATGAAATTGTCAAATGAATCAAAACCCATTTGACTTCAAACCACTTACAAATGTATTTATATTTCAATCATAAGTCCATATACAAGTTCAATCAAATTCAAATAAAGCTTTGACCAAGCCATTTGACCCACTAAGGCTCATTTGACCCAAAGTGAACTAAAGTATCCTTATGAGCCCAAATGTCAATCCTAACTAAATTGGATTGAACCAAACTCACCTATATCTCTCATCATGATTAACAATCATCATGGGATGATCAATCAATCAAATTGGGTCAAACCAAGTCAAACCTAAGGGTTGACCAAGTCAACACTTAGCCCAAAATGAAACCTAACATGGCCAAATTTCACCATAGGCCAAATTGATTGAAACCAATGATCTAAGTTCATTCATGAACTATGTTTGACCTTGACCAAGTTAACATTTGAACCTAACCTAGCCCAATTGGCCACTTGACCCAAGTTGACCCAACTTGACTTAAAGGGTCAAAATATGTCAAAACTTGATTTAAGCCAAATTGATTCAAACCAATGGGTCAAGTTCATTCCAAATCACTTGTTGAACTTTACCAAAGCCTTAATTGGTCAACTAGACCAAACCTAGCCCAATTGACCTTAAACCCAACTTGACCTAAAGGGGTCATGTTGAGCCAAATTTGAACTTAACCAAAATGATTTAGAAATAAAGAAACTAATCCACTCCATATGACTAACCAAACCTAAACCTACCCTTGACCTAGCCCAAATAGGTCAAATGGGTCAAATAGGTCAACTTGACCCATTTGACCTAAATGAAGTCATATCAGCCAAATTCAAAACTAAACTAAATTGAACCAAATCAAAGCCACCATTATATTTCAAATGGTCATGTGAACTTGAGCCAACCCTTGGTTTGACCCAATTTTACCAATTGGTCAACTTGACCCAAGTTGACCCATTTTGACCTAAATAGGTCAACATGAGCCAAACCTTATCAAATGAATTCCAAATCTCATGAAACTTGGCCAAACCTAGTTTCTCCACATACCCAACATATCCAAAGTGAGAAATCAGCAAAATGGTCATTCTATTTCTAGGCTATAGAACAAATTTTGGCCTAATATATGGATAATTTTATCATACCCTCTTCATATCAACTTGATGCCTTCCTAATAGCTCAAGTGGACCTAATGAAGTGTGGTGCACCCAATCCAATGGGTTTGGGTAACCCCAAATGGACCCAAGGCCAAAATTGACCCCATGGGTCAAATTAGCTAATTCAAAATCCTTCCTCCACCTAATTTGATGCACATGGGAGGTTGGCAATCCACTCAAGGCATCAAACCGATTATGTGCAAAGAGCTAATAGATCAAACAACCCCTCTAATGTGGCCAATTAGATTAAAATGACAAAGGAAGTGTCGGCCATCCGATTGCCATAGGGGGAGATATACTCCTAATTCAATTTGAAATTATCATTCCCTCATTCGATTGAAGCTTAGATAGTGTTAAAAAAGATCAGAGATCCATCCTAAGTTTTCTAAGAAGGATTTAAAATAACACTTTCTCGATTTTCTCCATTGAAAAATAGGGGAGCTCACTTCAACCTTGAACTTCCTCTACACTCAAACCCATTCCAATTCCTCTTGCACACTCCCTTAAAGAATCAATTTGAGTTCACCCAAGCTCCCATTTGAGCTCCCAAAGCATGGAGAGCCTCAATTGGATCAATGCCGCAAGGGAAGTGAAGTGGTGTTGGTCTATAGAAAGATCCACTTAACCCCAAGGCTTGAAAAATTTTAATAGGGCTTCATCTCTACTAGACGAAGCTACCTCATCGAGCCTGAGCACCAATGATCACTTCCGGCTTGATATGGAATTTTTTGACCACTTAGCTTTGGGGGTGTTGGTCTTTTTCGAAAGGAATTTTCAAGTCATGAGAAATCCACCTGATTTCATTAGCTTTAGATGGTGTGAACAATTTCATTCCAATTGAGCTCAATGTTGGATCTTCCCTTAGATCATGGATGACCTCTGAGCCTAAGGGAAGAACTAGGGAGATCCTAGCCGTCCATACGCACATTTTGGATGGACGACCAAGATTATTCCAATGTTTAGAAATTTTTTTATCCTTTTATAAACCACGGGATGATCCCTGGCCGTCCGATCTTTGATCAAATGGTAGGAGGTTTAGGGAATAATTTTGGGGTAACTATGCTAAGGTGGTGTAGGTAAGGGTCAATTAATTTGCTTAATTCATACCTTAACCTAATTAATACATCAAAATGAATCTAATCATCTAAAAATTAAACAAAAATTTCAAACACATGTGGGAATGGGTTAAGAACAACAAACCCAACTTATATTTTTAAAATTAAATCAAACTTAAAACTAAACAAAAATCACATTGATTAAACTTTGATTTATTAAGCCTTCTTATTCCATAAGAATGTCTTTAGGATTTAAGTAAAGTGAATGTGTTTACATGCTTTCATTGCTTTAATTATTTCCCAACATGTTAAATTTGTATGTCATGTGGTTTCATGCATTCATAGTTTTCAAATTCAAGTTTAAAAATGAAATTGTTTACTTTATGCCAAATTTGCATGTGTTGGCTAAAGTAGAAATATGAGTGCCTATTATCACTACTAAATTCAAATTATTTTCAAAACATATAAATCAATTATCAAATCTGAAAGTGTGCTACTTATATTTTAATTATATGCTTGCATGTGAAGAAAGTATAAGGATGTGCTTAGCATAGATTTTCTTTCTCTCTCATGTTAGTATAATTTTGAATAGGAGTTGGTAAGATGTATGGTTCATTTAAAAAGAACCTAACACTTACCTAATTCCATTTCTTGTTCATTCCTATGCTATCATTTAAGAAGGGTTACCTATATTTGCACACATAAATTGCATAAACAAAGTGAATCAATTAATATAACTTTTGCATTCTTTCTTTCCAATTTATTTCTTTTGTACATATGTTTATATTTAAGGAAAATGGTATATTGTCCGACAACCCAGAGGTTGTGAGGCTTTAAGTAGCAAAGTAGGTCTTGTACCTTACACTTCTGGTTTCTTTTATAAATATTTTATCTTTATTTAGCATATATTCCATTTATTTATACATTTACCTATGAAAAAAATCAAGGAAAAAGAAAAAATGAATCTCATCTCTTTTTTTATTCTTCACACCCGTGATTACCTGATCATTAGATAAGAATAAGATGAAGAGAAAACAAAGAATATTACTACTATATAAACAAATAGTTTAAGAGTAAGCATTAAAATCTCCAAGATAAGATCATTTTTGTTTAAGGAAATAGATCACCTATTTTACAATAACACGCTATACACTATTTTGACATGACACTCCAAATTTCTTTCTTTTTTTAATGTAATATTCTAATGTAATATTATGAATAATATTCATTTTTTTTGTTACCAAAAATTTCTTACCATATCCATATCTAATAAAGAAACTCTTTTCTATTTAAGAAAAATCATGCATAGTAAACTTCTAAATTTTCTTAAATGAATTACTTAGCATGCATCATAAAGTATGTTAAATATTCTCATTTGTGTGTATATATATGCTTAGGATTCATTCATATGCATGTTATACATGTTGGGAAAGAAATAAAGTAATGTGTATTTTGTAAATTTGGTTCATTTTATTTAATCTTAAAATGCCTTTCTTTTTGAATAGGTTTGTTTAGAGTTCATCTAAACTTAGGATTAATAAAAAGACTTAATCAAAACCTTCACTAAATAAAACTAAAATATGAATCTACTTTAGAAATTACTTAGGTTAGGGAAGGAAAGAGAAGTTCTTTTTCTCTTTTCCCTCTCTTTATAACTTAGTAATTAATTGTAGGATCCACATGAACTTAATCAAAGCATGAAATAAAATCAACCCAAAATAATTAAATACCTTAAATGAAATACTCCTCTAGGTTGAACATATTTTCATACTTATAAAATTTGAACCTAAAGCCATAGCTAAGCATACCACACAAACCTTCAAAGCACACACATTAACCTAAGTCACTACTTCTAGCTTTAGGTTAGGATGGTGCATGGTTTGATGTTTTATTTTATTTTGTGATATATGTTTTAGACTGATGTTAGATGTATGTCAGAGAATGAATGGTAGACACTTAGTCTAATCATTATTGTAGGATTGTGCTTAAGGGGCACTATCATAAATAAAAATATAAATGCTTTTGCTTGCAGGTGCTTTATACCCCTAAGCATAATCCAATAGGCCAGGTGTACTTAGTCACCCATGTGTGAGGTGGTAAGTCCAATATACATGCTTGAGATTTATGTGGTTTGTTTTAGCTAATCTCTATTATGCAGGTGTTAGTTAGATTTCCATTCTTTTCCTTTTCATGTAATTTTGTGCAATTAGGATTTTGGAATGATTATTATGGGGATTAGATTGAGCATTGGTCATAAGATCCTATCTTATGAACCATGTGAAGCCTTGGAGCATCCACCATCCAACTATCTAAAAGAAGGAATCAAAGAAGAAAGAAGAAATGAAGAAGAAGGAAGAAAAAAAGAAGAAAGAAGAAAAGAAGAATAAAGAATAAAGCTTGAAGACCCCAATGACTATGAATTTCTTGCTTAATTAAAATTTAATTCATTTGTATTCTAGGTTGTATAAGGGTAGAGCTCATCTACCCAATTTATTATTTTCAGGTTTGTGCGGTGGTGCTCGACCACAATGACCTTTTATTCTTTTTGCGATTAGCTTTATAAATTGATTGATGATTTATTTAGCTTTTGCATTAAGTTGCATCTTTTCCTAGTTTCTTTATTGCTTTATGTATGGACTGGATGTGGATTAGGCTTTTTAGGGAAAAATAAATCTTTTACCTAATTTAACAACTCAAAATTAAAATAAAGAACTCATAACCTCACATAAAGCTTAGGTTTAAAATCAAATAAAAGAATTAGCAACCCCTTAGCTGGATGACTATTTCTTTTATAATATCATGCACAAATGCATCTTATTTCACTCTTGATTGGAGGGCATCCACTTTTGCAAGAGAAACTTGGCTTGACCTTTGAGAGCCATGGGGAAACACACCTCCTTCCTTCTCACTTATTTTGGCCAATAACTTTATTTCTCATGCATTAGGGATATGAATCCTATTTTCCTGAGTCAAAATAATTATCCAAAAATAAAAATAAAATGAAATTTGAATTGCATTAGATTTAGTCATTTGAAGCATGCCCTTACATGATCTAGTCTCTTTAAATAGTGAGTTTAAGGACTTTATCTCTTTCTAAGTAAATAACATCCTAGCTATCTTATAAGTATAAAGACTTACCTACATGTATTTAAAATTGTAGGAGGAGTTAGTTGGTAGCTACCCCCAGGTAGTTGTAAGTTCAAGTTGTTGGGTGATTTGTCCTCTCTTGTGGAGGAAAATCAAGTACCCATTTTTTCATTAAATTTAGGTTGTGCTTTCGACCCTCGCCAAAGCTCCCTAGATTTAGGTTCTGAGGTTGTTTCTCCCTTTTATGGGCCATAAGCATAAATCCTCACCTCTTAAGTATTTCCTTAATCTTGTGTTAAGGAATCATAAGTCCTAAATTTCTAATGAAAAATGCAACTCAAACAAACTAAATCAATTTGAAAAATATAAAGCCCAACTATAGGATAGTTTGAGATGCTCACTACGTTTCGTAGCATCACATTTATCTCCTACTTATCTTTCTTTTGGATTTGATAACAACTTCCTCTCTTTGATCAATCCTATTTGATCTTCAAAAATAAACCAATTGATTGATAGTCCCTTTCCTATTGAATTCTTTGAAGACAACAATCATTTAACTTAATATAGAGTTTTCCTAAGGAATCCCCATTCCTTAGGATGTAATTAACTATGAGAGTTTGCCCCTGTAGGGAACTTAATGAACCCGATTTAAAATAAACCATGCTTTACTTTTCTATGTAAAGTAGGGGAAGAATCTCTAGTACATATGTAGATCCATCATCCTTAGGAGTCCTTATTGAGGTGATTAGGGTAATTAAAGGATAGCGAATTCTATCTTTTGAGATAGTACACTATTCCTTAATGTACTCGATCTCCTGAATAAGTACATCCACGGATCTACGTGGCATCCTAAATAGATGAATTTTTATAATATTTCCCATCTTTTCTCACCACAGATTTGAAGGAAACTTTATAGAAAATTTTCACCATAGTGCCACAGAATGGCAACCGGGATTCCCACTAAGAAAGGATGTCGCTTGAGCTCTCTCACACCTAACTTAATTGTACTAATCTAAATAGGATGCTTCTTGGTTTGTCTTACACCTATTCTAATAGCATAAGGAGATTGTGTTTGTTTTGTGAAAGAGGGATATGATGCCACTGGGGGACTCTTACACCTAATCCTAAACACGTCATGATAGATTTGTAAGACAAATAAATAACGCTTCGAAAGAAGAGAAGATTTTGATGAAGTGGAATCATATTTTTGTTCTTTTGTTGATAAATATTTTCAAACATATTTTATGGGTAATATTTCTTCAAATAGAGCCCATTAATTAGAAGCATCGGGTGTTCCTCTTTATAATCATTGAGTTGATAAGATCCTCCCTGGTAGGCCTTCTCAATGACATAGGGGCCTTCCCAAGTGGTTCAAACTTGCCTCCCATCTTTCAATGGTTAACAATTGGTCTCCTTAGGACTAACACAAGTTTTCCTACTTGGAAGACCTAGGGTGGACTAGCTTATTGTGAGCTTGAATCATTTTGGCCTTGTACAACTCAAGTTTCTAGCATGATCGTAAGCGACTCTCCTTTAAACCTTCGAGCTCTTCTAATGGTAACTTTACATTTTGCTTTGTAGTGATCTTGCTACCCAATGCTATCCTTACTGAGGGGAGTTGAACTTCTGAAGGTAGAATGGATTTAGACCCATACACTAAAGAAAATAGGGTAGATTGAGTTGGAGTTCAGTATGTGGTGCGGTAGGCCCACAAGGCTTCAACCAACTGCTCACTCCACTTCCGCTTGTTGTCATCAAGAGTCTTCTTTAGTATTTGGATGAGAGTTTTGTTGAATGCTTCCACTAAACCATTGGGTTTGAGGTAGTAGATGGTGGAGTATCTCTAATCAATATCGTGTCTTTTGGTGAAGCTTTTGATCTTGGTGCTTTTGAAATCAGTACCATTATCAGATATAATTCATCGAAGCACCCTGAACCTATATACGATATGGTTCCTGAAAAATTGAAGCAGATGCTGAGCTATGAGCTCTATGAGTGGGATTGCCTCCACCCACTTGGAAAAGTAGTCAGTGGCAGCTAAGATGAACCGATGACCCTTAGAAGAAGGAGGATCGATAGGACCCACAATGTCAGTACCCCAACACTCAAATGGCCATGAGGCCAATGTAGGGTGTAGAGTATTTGGTGGTTTATGTAGGACCACACCGAGTACCTGACACTGATGGCATCTCCTAGCTACATCCATGTAGTCTGTAATCATCAAAGGCCAGTAGTATCCTAATCTCTTGATCTTCATCTTCATCTTTGAACCAGATTGGTGCACTTTGTATAGACCTGAATGTACCTCAATTATAATGCCATGGGCTTCATGTTTATCTAAATAACATAACCACATCTGATCAAAGGATCGTCGGTACAGGGTGCCATCAACGAGAGCATAGGAGAGAGCTCTCTGTTTCACCTGATAGGCTTATGACTTTTTTTAAGGTAGTTTGCCGATGTTCAAATAGTCTATAAATGATTGCCTCCAATCAAGCTCCTTGTCCTTATAAGAAATGACAACCTCTCTTTAATAGAAAGTCTCTTATGAGTTCATCATCAATAAGGGATAGGACTTGTCTATCTTGGACCCTTATTGGAATGGACTCATCTTCCAGACACACCAATTCTTTAGCAAGTTCAGCCAAAGCATCTGCTACTGTGTTCTCTGCTCGACAACCTTGTAGATGGTGAGTTTGGGGATTTGGGCCAACAGCTTCATGGTATACTCATGGTAATGAAGAAGCTCGGGTTTGAGAATCTTGTAGGACCCAATAATCTGATTGATGACCAACTGAGAATCCCCAAAGATGTTGATGCTCTTGACACACATTGTGATAGCTAACTTTGGACTGGCAATCAAAGCATCATACTCGACTTCATTGTTGGTGCAGGGATTGGAGAGATAGTATTAGAATCTCATTACATTACGGTATAGAGTTAAGAGGACTATTGCTACCCCTGCCTTTCTTGGAAGGGTAGATCGTGGTGCTTCTCCTTTATGAAAGGAAGCCACACCATGAAAATACATCTCCCATCGGTGATTGTCAATCTCCCTTAAGTAAGTTCATGATTTGTTCATCAGGGAGATCATCATTAAATGAGGAATTAACAAGCAGTGGGTGTGCTATTAAAAAATTCACTAGTGCTTGTCCTTTTACCGCAAAAAGGGGTACGGATGTGATATCAAACTGTGAGAGAATCGTGGACCAATGTGCCAAACATTGAGATAGCGTTGTCCGTGACATGAGGTACTATAGTGGATTGGTCTGAAAATCAAGTTCACCTTATGAAAAAGCATATAGTGTCATAGCTTTCAGAAGGTGAAGATCAATGCTAGGCAATATTTCTTAATAGGTGGATAGTTCACTTTAGCAGGAATCAAATGACAGCTGAGGTAGTAGAGAGCACTCTCCTTCCCTTCATCATTGGCTTGGGCCAACAAAGTGCTGAGAGAGTCATCTAATGCAGCAGTGTAGAGGATGAGTGGCCTGCCTGGGTTGGGGCTACTAGAACTGGTAGCTTCACCAAATACTACTTGATATCTTTAAAGGAATGTTGGAACTTATCATCCCACTTATACTTGGAATCCTTTTTAACAAGTGCTGAGAATGGCTTGCATCTCCCTGAAGGTTGGAAATAAAGTGTCTTAGATATGCCAACCATCATTGAAATGATTTGTGTTGAGTTAAACTCTTAGGAGGTGGCATTTCTAAGATAGCTTTGATCTTTTTTGGATCTATTTCTATTCCCTAGTGTCAGATAATAAACCCAAGGAATTTTCTTGAAGCTACTCCAAATGCACACTTCAAGGGATTCATTTTGAGGTTATATTATCTTAACCATTTGAAAACTACTCTCAAAGAGATGGTCATCCTTTTCTCTGCTCTTGACTACTATATCAACAACATAGCATTCAACCTGATGATGGATAAGTTCATTGAAGATCTGAGTTATGGCGTTGGTATGTAGCACCAGCATTTTTAAGGCCAAAAGGCATGACCCTATAATAATTGATTCTGGTTGGGGTTTAAAAAGTAGGGTTTCTTTCATCCTCGGGGGCCATCTTGATTTGGTTGTAGCTAGATGACCCATCCATAAAGGAGAAAATTGCATGAGATGAGGCGATGTCCACCATTAATTCTAGTATAGGAAGAGGAAACTCATCCTTAGGACATGCCTTATTTAAGTCTCTAAAATTGACACATATGCAAATTTGGCCATTGTTCTTCTTAACTGGGATGGCATTGGATAATTAGGTAGGGTATTTTTCTTCCTTGATGAAACCAACATCGATGAGTTTCTTGACTTCAGAAATGATTTGTTGTTCGATTTCTAATTGCATGCGTCTAAGAGCTTGCTTGATAGGGTTAGCCCTAGAATCTATTGCTAGTTTATGGACTGCTACGTGAGGAGATAATCAGGGCATTTCTTCATAACTCCATGCAAAGCAGTCCTTAAACTCAATCAATAGCCTAACTAAGTCATTGGTTTCTTCTTCATTCAACAACAGTATGTCGGGGAATTTCTCGAGGTTGATTTCTTTAAGCTTGTTAATTATTGAATGGATCTCCTCTTCAGATTATGGTAGGGCATCTTTGATTTGGAGATCATCTGGATCATCTGAGGTTTCTAAACACATATCCTCATAAGAGTTAGTTTGGTGTGAAAAAATCTATCAGACTCTACATGGTTGGTGACAACTAAGTAGTAATCTTTATCATCGACTGGACCCACTATACTAAATCCAAGTCCTGATCTTGATTGTGCATCCCTACCTATGTTGTTTTATAGCTTTTCAAAGTATTCTGACCTGTGCTTAGACCACATATAAGGAATCAAAATCTTCTTTGCAAGATTAAGAACACAAGGTGAATACCAATCAAAAGGCAATTCCATTAATTATTTATATGAATCACCCTCAAGTTCTACATCAACTTAGGACTTGAGGATGATGATCCCAAAAATAATCTCCTCGGCTTCTTATCATTGGAAGACTTAGGGGCTTCCTTACCTGTTAAAGCTTTAACTTTTTGAGATGAAAGTGAGGATAGAGCTAAGGTTCCTAACTGCTGCCTGATATTTTTGCATACATTTGATTTAAATACTTTGCTTTATTTGGAGGCCTAGCCTTTGTCACTGTCCGACTCAAGTGTCACCTCCAATGAAACCCATTGAGAGGGGTTGGCTGGTATGCTAATCACATTGGACTCATCCTCCGAGCTAGATTCCAAGTCTATGTCAACAGTAGGGGTACTCCTATGAACTGGAACATAACCTCTATTGGCTGATGGCCAACCAAGGGGTCTTCCACCTCTGGAACTGCCTCTGCCTCTACTTGGTGGAGTCATCCTACCCACATGCCCATATGATGGAATGAACTGTGGGTGGAATGTGATATGCGGCTCTATTTCTTCTTCAATTTTCCTTTCTTGTTCACTTAGATTTTCATTTTTCTTTTCATTTTATTTCTTTTATTTCTTCATTTTCTTTTTCTTTTGAATTTGAATTTTGTCCAATTTCACTATAAAGGGTATTTTGAGGAAGATAGTAGGTCACATCCTCATATATCTTAACCTCTCTAACTGAAAAATGGCTTTTCATATCCTTTGGCACAATACTCAATCCCATTCTTCCTGAACTTGATGCACTAATGGAGAGAGGATGGAATCATCTTATTCTGGTGTATCCAAGGCCTATCGAGCAAAGTGGTGAATGAAGTATTCGAATCAATGATATAAAATTTAGCTTCAGTCTTCCAGTTGCATATCTCTAAAGGTAACACTATAGAACCTAAAGCCCTCGCCTTATTCATTGTATCCTGTCAACATCATCCGATCTCCTCAGAGTGTGGAGATGTCGATCCTGAAATAGGCAAGGGTCTTTAGATGCATAATGTTCAATGATGCACCTAGATCGATGAGAACTTCAAGCAGTCGAATTGCCATGTCCCTAATGTAGGGGATTGTGCTCCATGTATCCCCAGAAAGAGCCTTCGCAAAGTGATCCCAGGAAAGCTCTCCAGAGCCAATTCCTCATCTCTTTGGATGAGACAAGGGCATCGTATATGCTTAGCATAGATGGCAACTTTCTTAGGTGAGAGAGGATAATGTAGTCCACCTTAGGCTGATCCTCCACAAGCATATCCAAGGGTGGAGCATCCTGTGGTGGGGATTCTTGATCCTCTAAATTAGTGACTTATTTCCCTCTATCTTTAGGTGCTGCCCTAGGAGGTCAAACCTTGCCACTACGGAGGTTGGCTTCGGTGATCTCTTATGGTAGGGTAATGGAAGATTCTATATGCATGTTAGGCTCACCTGTAGCTTCTCCTATGGGACCCTTGGAATCAGATGATTCCAAGTCTATCTCAAGGGGTGAACTTAGAGTATTCAGAGAAAGAAGATCTAACTCTAAATCAAAAGGTGGAAGATCAGAATTATTATAGTTATTATTTAGATTTGAAGAGTTATCAATATGAATAGATTCAGATAACCCATTAGAAGTGACATAGATATAATTCAAGCTAGCTTTATTCTTCAATTTCTTGGATTTGATAGGAGGTACATAGTAGAAATTAAGTAAAGTAAGAGGGGTGAGGGATTTGATGCCCTCATCCACCGATACAAGATGTGTACTAGAAGAAGAAGAGCTAGCTGAAGTAGATGTAATCGCTGAAGTAGTAGCTACAATGGTGGACTGGAGGCTGGACTCGGTTGGTGGTTGCACTACTTGACTCTCCCGGGTTGGCATAGGGTGTTGCTACTGCTGAGCTCCCCCTTTCCTTAAGTTGGCTCTATCAACTTGCAAACCTTCCTTGATGTTGGAGGTTTGAGCTGGCTCAGGCACTTGCAAGAAAGTTTCTTGATATTCGAGATAATTTTCTTAAAGGTTTTGGATAAAGAGATATCCCAACCTTCTTTGGTTTTGAAAGGATCATAAGTATCCCCAAGGATTACCCTAATGAAACTGGATGGTTGTGCCACAACATATTCCTTCGGGATGACTATAGCACCGATCTTGAAGCTATGTTTAAGCCAATCCTTAAATATGAAGCAATCTTCCAAAACATGACCTATCATATGGTGGTAGGGGAAAAAGTTAGGATCATTGCTTTTTCCCACTTCCTTCGATCTCCTAGGTTTTGTAGTTAAAAATTAGGCTTCTTTAAGAGATTTTTAAAGATCTTCCTGATTACCTCCCTCTTAAATGAATAAGGCTTGCTAAGTTTATCCCAAAGAGTAGATGGACCATAGCTTCTTGGCGACGGGTATGTGTACCCTGCTAATGGTGTGGCTGGGAGGAGGCAGTGTAGGCCATTGAGCTTGCTGTGGCGCTGTAGGGCTGCCTCCGTGGTGGTAGAGGAGGTGGAAGTGACGATTGTAGAGCATGAAGTCTCTCAACCTGCTCTTTGGCCGGTTGTTTCCCCTTATCTACTTCTATCACTGCCCCGGGCTTCTCTTCATATACCTTTTGAGGCTTTGGCTTTATTGGTAGATCTGGAGAAGGTAACTGTTTGGCTTCTCCTTGCAAGCTGGCCACCTTATCAATTAATTTATCAAAAGGTTTAGTGGTGAAACCTTTGAGCACGAAGGTGACTGGCCATGGATATTCTTAAACAAAATCTCGATGGCATGCTATTTAGATAATTGAGGTTCGCATTTTATACTCAAAATATACCATCTGAGAATCTAATTAATGAGGGACTCACCATGGTTTTGTTGAGCCATAACGAGATTACCAACAGTGACCCTTTGCTGAGCTCCAGCAAACCTCTTGATAAAGAGTTGCTCCAACTCAGCAAAAGTCTTCACCAACTATTGGAAAGTTTAGTGTACCAGTTAAATACTATACTCGCTAAGCTATTGATGAAGAGACATAGAGTAAAGTGTCACTTCTACTAATGTTGCAACAACTTTGAAATGAAAAATATGCTGCCTCGGGTTCCACGTCCATCAAAACTATTGAAAGAAGGTGTCACAAAACCCTTAGGATATTGGATTGCATCAAATTCCTCTGGGTAAGGTCTACCCTTTGGAACTGATGATCCTCCTCTAGCTTGAGCCAATGCTTCTCTCACCAATTGCTCAACCATGCTACCTTCATATACATACTGGTGCTACCTTTCTCTACTAGAGGTAAAGTCTTGGGTGGATCCAAAATGTGCACCAACTCTGGCTGACTGGTCTTAACCATAGTAAGATGAACTATCAGGGCTTGGTTTTGAAGTGCTAAGACAGTTACTATCAGATCTTCAAGCCTCTTCTCCATCCTATCTATTTTTTCATCCTTCTATTTTATCAATTGAAGGAGGTGTTGGGTCGAGTAGGCTGTGTCTTCCTGCTTGACCTCAACACCTTCCATAGTTTACTTCTCTCTAAGGAGGAATCCCCTAGTGTCTACCTTGCAAACTCCTACTGAATCTCTAAATAAATCATCTTCATTGGGATTAAAGCTGCTCTTCTCCTTATCAGACCTGTCATATCCTAAGATTTCTTTCTTCTCCATAAGATAATGGGCTACTATATCCTCTAGAGAATGATCCATCTGTGCTAGCACAAATATTGGCTGACCGATGGTGGGATCACTATCATACACTGTGAGGCACCAGACCTCCCCTGCTACTGGAGAGTTAACCCTATGAGGGCTATACTGAAGAAATATGCTCCCTATATCATCTACATGGGGTGACACTCTAGGAGGATCTATCATCATATGTATTGTCTGTCTCTCCTTCCAGAACAACCATCTCTATATCCTACTGCGGTGGTGGTGGTGGTGAAGGGATGACTACTATGCTTTGAGGTCGCCACTCCTTCTTCACTACTACTAGGGCAGAAGGTTGAGCAAGAGAGCTCAGACTCGCCATAATGGGCGGTGTAGATAGGACAAGATCTCTTGACCATAGTCGGATTACCAATGGGGTCCTCTTCTCCCCTGATGCATCCTTCATGGACTTTTGGTGGAACTGGAGATGCTGGAACATAGATCGAAGATGGTGGACGGGGGGTAGAGTGGTGTGGTGGAGACACCACCGACTCTCTCTGAATAAGAGCTCTCTGTGATTGGTAGTCCCTGTGAGCAGAATGCTGTTGATATGATCGACACGGGTAGGCGCCGATCAATAAAATCAAAAAGTGTAAAGGCCATTGACTACTGGCTGAACATCTGCCTCTCCTGGATGGTAATGTGAACTGAAGTATGGGCCTCCTGGCCCTTTCCTGTCAAATTTGCTTCCCCACACTATGGGGATAACGGATCTCAAATCAAACTGAGCCCCATACTTAGATCATTTGTAGGCTCTGCCAACCTGCCGAAGAAATGTCTTCAGGCCAGTGTACAACCTCCTCCTCTCAGTAATAGGAGCTTAGAAATGCAATGATGGTGGAGGCAAAGCAAAAATCCTCCTGACATTCTCTTAATTAGACCCAGAGAGAGGATGAAACTGGTTTGTTGTAACCAGTGGGGAAATAAACATGGGAAACTCCTCAATGATAGATTACATAGCTGCCTCCATCTCTCTAGCAATGTGAGTGTGGTATCACTTTATCATGCGGTTCTTATTTCTTTTTGGTCCTAGTAAGGTGAGCAAAGTAAGCGTTAGACCCAACCTCAAAAGCAGGGGAGATAATCCTTGGGGTAAGGGGAGCCTTCCCCTTTGAGGGTCTTAGTGAGTGGGTGCTAGCCCTAATTGGGGTAGCATGGGGAACCACAGGGTGCACAGGTGCTGGCACTGACACTACTACTGTGGGAACTACCATAACCTTCATCTTCATCGAGGAATTCTTAGAATCTGACGACATGTCAACCCGAATGATCGGCTCCTGCTCAGCCACTGTGCTCCTACTAACAATCATGAGGGAAGTCCCCTCACATGTAATCCGGGCCCCCTCAAAACCTCATCTAAAGTGGATAAGCTGAGCATAATCAGAACGGGGAAGGCTAGCCTGATCCAGGGCCAAATCCATCCCATGGGGAAAAGTGAACAAATACTTGGTCATTGCAATTGAATCAAACTGTACTGAACTGAGTTTGAAAAAACTGACTGAAGTTGACTGTAATTGCAATGTCAAAAACAAACTTGAATCAGATTTTCTTTCTTTATTGATTTTGAATTTGATTTTGAATTTGAACCCATACTCAAAATCTTGAAAGTGTTAAGTCGGGTTCAAATAGATTTAGAAGAGATTTTTGGGATTTGATTGGGAAGAGGAAATTTTGAATTTAGAATCAATTTTCAACAAATTTGAGTATGTTGAAAATGGGTTCGAATATTTTGGAGAGATGCTTCCATAGGTTCATATTTGAATTTTGATTTTGATTTTGAGGACCCTTTATTTAACAAATTTGGGTATGTTAAAGTGGAGGGTCAATTAATTTTGTTTTTGATTTGTGATTTTTGGATTTTACTCACTTAGCAAATTTGGGTATGGTAAGTGGGATGGTTGAAAATAATTTCTTCTTATTTGTTTGCTTTGTTTTGTGAATCATTTGTGGTTTTGAAAGAATGGAATCCTCATTTAGCAAAACTAGGTATGCTAAATATAGAATCCAAGTGTGTTTTATTTTTGAAGAATTTTGAAAATAGGATTCTTAGCAAATTTGAGTATGCTAAGAAAATCCTAAAGTATTTCTTTTATTTTTTGAGATTTTGATATTGAAAAATAGGATCCTTAGCAAATTTGGGCATGTTAAGGAAATCCTAATGTATTTCTTTTTGTTTTTGATATTGTATTGAAAGTAGAGACTTGACTTTACCAAATGTGGTATGTTAGATTGAAGTTCCAATGTGTTTCTCTTATTTTGGATTTTGTTTTGAAAATGGAATTTTTGGTATGCTAAAATAAAGTTTGTTTTTTTTTGAAAATGGAGACTTCACTTTAGCAAATGTGGTATGCCAAAAATGAAGTTCCAAAAGTGTTTTGAAATTTTGTGAAATGGAGATTTCACTTTACAAATTTGAGTATGCTAAATGAAATTCCAAAAATGTATTTCAAATTTTTGTCTATTTTGATTTTGTTTTGAGGATGGAAACTTCACTTTAGCAAATGTGGTATGTCAAAAATGAAGTTCCAAGTGTTTTGAAATTCTGCTAAATAAAATTCAAAAAATATGTTTTAAATTTTTTGTGTTTTGAAAAGGGAGACTTCACTTTAGTAAATGGGTTATGCTAGAATGAAGTTCCAAAATTTGAAAATTTTATTTTTGTTGATTTTGAAAATAGTGATTTCCATTTAACAAATTTGGGTATGTAAGATGGAAATGAATTATGTTTTCATTTTTCAAGATGTATTTTCATGTGTGATTATTGCTTTTTGAAAGAGGAAATTCGAAGCTAATCATATATGAAATATGTTAAGTGGTATTTCAAAATAATGTCATTTTATTTGGAAATGAAATCTTCATTCAATAAATTTGGACATATTGAATGGAGATGTTCATATGTGCTTTTGGAGAATTTATTTTTTATTTTGATTGGAGATGAAACCTCCATTCAATAAATGTGAGTATATTGAATGGAGAGGTTCCATATGTGGTTTTTAAAAATTTTATTTTTGATTTTGATTGGAAATGAAACCTCCATTCAATAAATGTGGGTATATTGAATGGAGAGGTTTCATATGTGCTTTTTGAAAGGGTGAAAAATTCCAACTTAACACATATGGAATGTGTTGAGTGGAATTTCAAAGTTGTGATTTTGCTTGAAGATGTAACATCCATCCAACATATTTGAATGTATTAAATGGAAAGGCCCATCTTCAAATTTTTGTGCTTTTTGAAAGTTTATGATTGTTGAACTTTTTATGTCTAAAATGTTTATACATGTAACAATTATAAAAATTGTTACATGTAGTGCAAATATTTTATTAAGTGTATTTTGAAAAAGTGCTTTTGGAAATTGAAACTTCTCATAGAGGATTTATTTATTTTTATTTTTAGAATTAACCTTTCCTTACCATAAAAATGGCATGGAAGAAGTCTTTAATCATTTTCTTTTTATTCAATTTTATTTTCACCCATTGGGGAACTCAACGAGCATTTTAAGAACAACACGGGGTAAGGTCCTAAAACCTAAAGATATTGGCTAGCTTAACTTAAGGATGAAATAAACTAAGTGATAATGGAAAGAAAGATAATCTTGAATTCATACAAAATTATAAACCTACTATCGATAGTTGGAGACAATGATCATTTACCAAAGATGGAGAGAGGAACAATCCTCAGCGGAGTCTCCAGAAAAATCTGTGGTGAAAATTTATATATATTCTTTTTTTCATCTATCCCCCTTTAGGAAAAGAGGATAAATGAAAATAGAAATATACATAATATATCTTGTTGGGATGCCACGCAGAATCCGTAGATATTCTTATTTGGGTGATCAAGTATGACATTGAGGAGAGGTGTACTATCTCAAAGATAGAAGTCACTACCCTACAATGGACCTAATAACCTCAATAAGGACTGCTAAGGACTGTGAGTCTTCAAAATGTACCAGAGATTCTTTCCCTACTTTACATAGAAAAGTAAAGTATTGTTTATTTTAAACTGGGTTTGTTAAGTTCCCAATAGAGGCAAACCCCCATAGTTAATTACATCCTAAGGAATAGGATTCCTTAGGAATACTCTCGAGTAAGATAAATGATCATTGTCTCAAAGATTTTGAAAGGTAGGACTATCAATCAATTGGTTTATTTTTAGAAAGTCAAATGGGATCGATCAAGAGGACAAAATTCTTATCAAAGTGAAATGAAAATAAGTAGGGGATGCTTAAGATACTAGGAAGCCTAGTATGCACCCCAAACTACGATATGGTTGGGCTTTACATTTATTTGAAATTGAATTAATTTGTTTAAGTTAGATTTTTACTAGAATGATAGTACTTATAATTACATGATATAAGATCAAAGAAATGCCTAGGGTTTAGGGTTTAGGGTTGTAGGTTTAAGGTTTAGAATTTAGAGTAGTAGGTTTAGGGTTTAGGGTTTAGGGTTTAGTTGAGTGTTTAGGGTTTTTTTTTAAACCACATAAAGGGGAAGTAGCAACCTCTGAACCTAAATCTAGGGAGCTTTGGCAAGGGCCAAAAAGCACAACCTAAATTTAAAGAGAAAATGGGTATTTATTTTACCTCCATAAGAGAGGATAAATCACCCAATTGTTGGACTTATAGCCGCCTAGGGGTGGTCGCCAACTAACTCTTCCTTTGATTTTAAATACATGTAGACAAGTCAAATGCTTTTGCAAGATAGCTAAGCTGTTATTTACTTAAAAAGAGATTTAGTCCTTAAACACACTCCCTAAGAGACTAGATCATATAGGGCATGCTTTAATGACTTAAATCTAATACATAATTTTTTATATGTTTTATTTTGATTTTGTACAATCAAGTTGACATAGGCTTTAGGATTCTTTTTGCCTAATGCATGAGAAATTAGATTACGGGCCAAAATTAGCAAGATATGGAGGTGTATTTTCACCATGGCTCTCACAGGTCAAGCCAAGTTCTTTGGCAAAGGTGGAAGCCCTCTAATCAAGAGTAAAATAATATGCTTTTATGCATGATGTTATAAAAGTAAGATAACATCTAGCTAAGGAGTTGCTAATTCTTTTATCTTGATTTATAGCCTAAGCTTTAGGTGAGGTTATGCATTATTTATTTTTGGTTTTGAGTTGATTAATTTGGTAGAAGATTTATTTTTCTCTAAGAGCCTAATCGTCATCCAGGCCATACATCAAAGCAAGAAATAAACTAGGAAAAGATGCCATCTTAATGCAAAATAAACATCAATCAATCTATAAAACTAGCGCAAAAGAATAAAATGTCATTTGTGGTCGGGCTCCACCACACAAAAAAAAAAAAAAAAAGGGTAGTTGAGCTCTACCTTTATACAACCCAGATTATAAATGGATTAATTACAATTAAGTAAGCAATTCATGTTATGGGAGTCTTCATTCTTCATTTCTTATTTCTTCTTTGGTTTCTTCTTTTGGATGGTTGGAATGTGGATGCTCCAAAGGCTTCACATGGTACATAAGACATGATCTTATGACCAATACTCATCCTAATCCCCCATAACAATCATTCCAAAATCCAAATTGTAAAAGTACATGAAAATGGCAAAAAGGAAATATAACTTAAACTTGCAAAACAGAGATAAGCCAAACAAACCATACAATCCCAAGCATGTATATATATAAATTGGACATAGCACCCCACACATGGGTAACCAAGTCCACGTGCCCTATTTTGGATTATGCTTAGGGGTATAAGCACCTGCATAGAAAAAGTAGTTATATTTTTATTATAATGCCCCTTAAGCACAATCTCCTGTAGAAGAAAATGATTAGACTAAATTGTCCTACCCTTCATCCCATCCACAAACTAAAACAAAATATCATGAAATAAAAGCAAACATCAAATCATGCACTGCGCTAACCTAATCCTAGAAATAATGACTTAGCCTAATATGTGTGCTATTTAAGGTTTGTGGTATGCTTAGCTAGGCTTTAAGGTTAAGGTTTTCTAAGTATGAAAATGTTCAACTTAGATGAGTGGTTTCATTTAAGTGATTTAGTTGCTTTGGCTTGATTTTATTTTGTGATTTGATTTGGTTTGAATGAACCTAGAATTAATTACTAAAAGTTGTAAAGAGAGGGAAAGAGAAGAAAACTTCTCTTTCCTCCCCACCATATGTAATTTTTAAGGTAAGTTCATATTTTATTTTTATTTAGTGAATATTTTATTATGTATTTTAATTAATCCTAAGTTTAGATTTTCTCTAAACAAACCTATTCAAAAAGAAAGGCATTTTAATATCAAGTAAAGTGAAGTACCATCATAAAACACACATAACTTTATTTCTTTCCCAAACTATGTAGCATGCATATAGATGAATTCTATGCATATTTATACATGCAAATAGAAATGTTTAGTACACCTTCATGATGAATGCTAAGTGATGTTACTTAATAAAATTTGGATGATTTATGGTGCATGATTTTCATTAAGTAGAAAAGAGTGATTCTTTTATCCATTTTTCATATGCACATTTACATGTATGAAAGACATAAGTGATTACGATGTCATTGTTAGCACAAGGGGTGTAAGGTGCAAGACCTACTTAGGGCTACTTAAAGTCTCGCAACCCCAGAGTTGTCCAGACTAATATACCACTTTCCTTAAATACATATACATGTACAAAAGAAATGAATGGAAAAAGAAAGATGCAAAAGTTTATGTTTGTTTGTTTAATTTGTTTATGCAATTTGCATGTGAATACCCTTCCAAATAAACTATACACTTTGCAAATCTTATTCAAAATTATACTAAAAGAGAAGAGAAGGAAAGTCACACAATGCACATCTGTATGTTTATACTCTCATGCAAGCTTATAAATAATTGCAAGTAGCATATCTTTCAGTTTTATATTTGATTTATGAATTTTGAAAATAATTTTTGGATTTAATAGTGATAATAGCCATTCATATTTTTACTTTAGTCAAAACATGCAATTTGACATAAAGGAAACATTTCATTTTAATTTGATTTTTAAAAGGCATGAATGCATGAATTTCATCTGACATACACACTTAGCATGCTAGGAAAGAAGTAAAGTGATGAAAGCATGTAAATTCATTCACCCTAATTAATTCCTAAATATAATTCTATGGAATAAGTTTATTTAATGTAAATCAAATTTGGTTTAAGAAAAGTTTTATTTTGTTTTGAGTTTGATTTCAATTTGAGAAATGTGAGAACATTTGCTGGTCCTAACCCATTCCCACATGTGTATAATATTTTAGTTTAATTTTTTGGTGATTAGATCAATTTTATGCTTTGGTTAGGTTAAGGTGTAAATTAAGTGTATTAATTACCCCTTACCTACACCACTTAAGCATATTTAATCAAATAATTTTGAGCCAATGTATGACATAAAACCACACAAGAATTTAAATCAACAATGCACCTAGGAAAGAAAGGGGCCTAATGCAATTGGCTCAAAATTAGTGATTAATTAAGCTAAAGGTTTTAATTTAAGTACTTTCATAACCATTCCCAAACATGTGAGTTGGATTTTGATTTCCTTAAGCTACTTAGTCCATTGAACACCTAAACACCTATCAATATGAATTTGTTAAGTTCTGAATTGATTTGAATGTTTTATCAAGTTAATTAAGTAGGTGATTAGTGGATTAGCCCTTAATTAAGTTTGGATTAAGGTGGGAAAGAGGTTTAGGGAACAACTTAGGAAAAATTCCCTAAATCCATTCCATAAAACTCTTCTTTATTTAAGCAAGGCTTAATTAACTTAATAAAGGGATTAAACTATTGTTCGTATATTTAATTAAGCTTAATTACAATAAGAGGGTGATTAAGAATTCATTATATGATTTCACTAATTAACTCATCAATAAGTCCCAAGAAAATTAGGGGTGGCAGAGGTCATCCCACTAAATACACTAGAAAAATTTGAAATGAAAATTAGGGTTATTAAGTTTTCATTAAAACCCTAATTGAAGAAACTACACTATTCAAAATCCATTGGAAAAAATTTTAGATTATTCTACTAAGAAATATCTTTATAGTGCATTTTACTTTGTATTTTATGATTTTTCTAGAATTAGTTATGTTATTTTAAAGTTTCTATGATTATCCATTAATTAAATAGCCTAAATAAATGACTAATCCATCGGTGCCATGGAGGTGACGTGCTTTCCCATGGCACGATAGAAGAAGTTGTCACATTCGTGCACGTGATAAGCTATATCACTTTATCCTCTGTTCAATCAAGGATCAGACGGTTGAGATTGAGCCCATGGTTCTTAAGGTGTGAATTAAGGGATCTTACATGGCTTGATCATGGCCGTCCATCCAAAACATGCGGATGGATGGCCCATAATCTATCCTGAGCTCTCCCGCGGGAGATGGCCGCCGTCCATCTTCTAGGGCAAGATCCAAGCTAGATTGAGCTCAAATTGGACCCACACCATCATCATGCAAAGGGGAATACATCCAATGGCTAATTTTACTTGAGATGAAAATTTCTTTCACAAAAGATCACACACTCCTCATTCTAGGCTGATTTTGTTCCAAACCTCTATGGAGGCTATCACCAGCTCTTGACCTCATTTTTAGGATGAGCTCTCAACCCCTTCATCTTAGACATAGGACTCCTCTTAGACTTTAATAGATCCTTATTCTTAAGACACAACTAGAGATTAGGTGGACACTCAACCTAGCCCTAGAGACTTAGAAGAGTTAGCCATAGGAGTAGGTCATGCCTTAGGGGTGTTAGGTAAATTTGCTACCATATAGCTTTAACCACATTCCTCACTTCCTTCCTTTAAGTCAAACTCCAAATCAAATCAACATCAAACCTAAATCAATTTTAGCTTAATTTATTTTTATCCAAACCCAAATCAATGCCTAATGATTGAAACTTATGATTGAAGCCCATGATTGAAATTCTAAATCTTTCCTAAGTCCTTTGATTCCCACTTAAGGACTTAGCCTAAATCAAACCTAAATCAGTTCAAACTCATGAAATTTTCTCATAAACCATTTATATTCTTATTTGTATTCACATATATAAATGAAATATAAATTCAAATCAATCAAATTCCAAAATCAAATCTAAATAAAAAATCTTTCCTAAGCTCTTTATTTTCCTCTTAAGGACTTAGCTAGATCAAGTTCAAATCACTTCAAATCCTTGAAATTTTTTCATAACCCATTTATATTCTCATTTATATTCTCATATATAAATGAAATATAAATTCAAACAACCAAAACCAACTCCAAAAATCAAACTCAAATTCAATCAAAATCCAACCTATGCCTTTCAAGTCAAAATCTTGAACTTAGCCAAATCAATTTTAAATCAATCCAAACCCTTGATTTTTCTTCATGATCCAATCAATCCTACAATCATGAATCAAAATATAAACACAAACTTCAATCATCAAACCAAAACTCAATTCAAAAATCAAACCCAAGTCAAACTCATGTTCACCCCTTGAACTTTAAATTATCAAATGAATCAAAACCCATTTGACTTCATACCACTTGCAAATGGATTTATATTTCAATAATAAGTCGATATGTGAGTTCAATCAAACTCAAATCAAGCTTTGAACAAGCTATTTGACCTACTTAGGCTCACTTGACCCAAAGTGACTTACAGTACCCTTATAAGTCAAATTCTAATCCTAACCAAATTGGATTGAACTAAGCCCACCTAAATCTCTCATCATGATCAACAATCATCATGAGATGATCAATCACTCATATTGGGTCAAGCCAATTCAAACCTAAGGCTTGACTAAGTCAACACTTAGCCAAAATGAAACATGAACTAGCCAAAATCCACCATAGGCCAAATTGATTGAAACCATTGATCTAAGTTCATTCATGGTCAATGTTTGAACTTGACCAAGTCAACATTTGAGCTAACACTGTTGACCCAATTGACCTGAGTCAAAATGTGTCAAAACTTGATCTAAGCCAAATTGATTGAAACGAAGGGATCAAGTTCATTCTAAAATGATTGTTGAACTTGACCAAAGCCTCAATTGGCCAACTAGACCTAACCTAGCCCAAATTGACCATGAACTCAACTTGACCTAAAAGGTCAAATTGAGCCAAACTCAAATATAAACCAAATTAATTGGAAACAAAGATACCAATCCATTTAATATAACCAAACAAAATGGACCAACCCATGACCTAACCCAAATAGGTCAAATGTGTTAATTTGGTCAATTTGACCAATTTGACCTATATGAACTCAATGGAACCAAAACCAAATATAAACCAAATTGAATCAAACCAAAGCTGTCAAAATATTTGAAATGGTCATATAAATTTGATCCAACCTTCAGTTTGACCCAATTTGAGCAATTGGTCAACTTAATCGAAGTTGAACCATTTTGACCTAAATGGGTCAACATGAGCCAAATCACTTCACAAACTAATTCCAAATTCAATGAAACTTGGCCTAACCTATTTTTCAAACATATCAAACATATTCAAATTGATACCCATGCTAAAAGACCATTTTACGCCTAGGCCATAGGGTAATTTTTGGCCAAATCCACTTGGAATTTGGTCAAATCCTCTTCATGACCATTGACACTCTCTTAGTGGACCAAGTGGACATTAGGGAGTCTGGTGCACCTAGCCCAATGGGTTTGGGTTAGCCCATCCTAGCCTAAGGTCAAAACTGACCACCTCACTTGAAATTAAGCACTTGGAATCCTCCCTCCATGTTGTTTGAGCACATGGCCACCTCACCCATTCCTCCTCTGGCCAAAATCGAATGCCATGCTACTCTAAATAGCTCAAACAATCCATTGAATAGGATCAAAATTATAAGCTCCTTCACGACCATTTGATCCTTCATGGGGGAGATATACTCCCCCTAATTCCATTCAATCTTCATATTCTCATACTCAATTAAGCGAAGGGATGCTAGAGGAGCCATTGCCAAGTGATCCCATGCTTCCTAGAGTGATTTCAACTTCTCCATTTTCAGATTTTGTCAAACCAAAAATAGGGGAGCTCTACTCCACACTCAATACCAAGCCAATTCACTTTGCAAGCTTCATCAGGGAGCTTGATCAAACTCACCCAAGCCTTCACACAAGCTCCAAAGGTAAGGGAGGGCTACTCTTGATCAAGACGAGCCCACTTGAAGGGGAGCTTGGCCTCTAGAAGGATCCATCCAATCTCAAGACTTCAAACTCTCAATAAATCTTCATCTCCACTAGACGAAGCTTCTAAGGAATCGAGCACCGGTGATCACCTCCAGCGAGGTATGCCATTAAACCGAGCTTAATCTAGATGTGGTCTAGTTTATTGTGAAGTAAAGTATCACCCCATGAAATTCTAGTCATTAGATGTGATCCCCTTTACCGTTAGATGGTGTGGGTTGAATTTCAATCCAATCCGAGCTCAATCAAGCTTGGATCTTCCCTTGGAAGATGGACAGTGTCCATCTCCCATAGGGAAAATTAGAGGAGAATCATGGGCCATCCATCTGCGCTTTTTGGATGGACGACCATGATTAAATCCATGTAGATCCCACGTTTCATCCCTTTAGAATTGCGGCTTTAACCTCAACCATCCAATCCTTGATCAGATAGATGAGGAGAAGCACATAGCACAACCACTGATGAAGCGCTACGATGTGATAACTTAAATATTGAATCTCATAACACCACATGGAAAGCGCATGCTGCGTCAACAGTCCACGTGGTATCAACGAGATTAAACATTTAATTAGCATATTAAATCACCTAATTAATAATGAAAACTTCTTAAATTCATATCTAAGCCTAAAAAATCTGAAAAATGTGAAATAAATTACATTGGATAGATAATTGAACATAAAATATTCTAAAAATAATTTCAATGGATTTTGAATAGTGCTTTTCTATGGATTTGGGTTTTTATTGGGAATGTTATTTTGCTAATTACCCTCTAATTACTCCACTGATTAATTCCAAACTTCTTGTGCATAATTAGTGAGTTGATTCCTACATCTCCTAATTTTCTTGGGATTTATTGGTGATTTTATTAGAGAAATTGCTAGTTCATTCCTTAATCACTCCATTAATGTAATTAAGCTTAATTAAGGGTATAAATAGTGGTCTAACCCTTTGATTGAGTCAATTAAGTTTTACTTAAGTGAATATACGGTTTAGGGAATAATTTTGGGATATTTTTCTTAAGATATTCCTTAAACCCTTTTTCTTCCTTAATTTAATCTTAATTAAGGGTTAATTCACTAATTACCCCCTTAATTAATTTCATAAAATTCTAAAATTTTTCATAACTTAATTAATCTATCTTGGGTAGATGCTTAGGTGTTCAAGAGCCTAAGTACAATTAAGGAAATCAAAATTCAACTCACATGTGTGAGAGGTGTTGTAAAATTACTTAAAATAAACCCGTTAGCTCAGTTAATCGTTAATCATGAGCCAATTGCATTAGGTACCTTTCTTTCCTAGTGCATTGCTGATATAAATTCTTTGTGTGATTTAATGTCATATCATTAGCTCATAATTATTTGATTAATTGTGCTAAGGTGGTGTAGGTAAGGGGTAATTAACACACTTAATTCATGCCTTAACCTAAGCAACATATACAAATCATATAATATTCCTAAGAACAAACTAAATCAAAAAAATATGTGGGAATGGGTTAGGAGTAGCAAACTCACCTCTTATTTCTTAAATTAAATCAAACTCAAAATAAAATCAAACCTTCCTTAAAAATGACTTGATCTGCTTTAAGCTTTCTTATTTCATAAGATTGTCTTTAGGAATTAATTAGGGTGAATGTGTTTACATGCTTTCATCACTTTAGTTCTTTCTTAACATGCTAAATATGTATGTCATATGAATTTCATGCATTCATGCTTTTCAAAAATCAAATTGAAAATGAAATATTTTCTTTATGTCAAATTGCATATTTTGGCTAAAGTAAAAATATGAATGGCTATTATCACTACTAAATCCAAAACTATTTTTAGAATCTATAAATCTAGCACCTAAAAATAAAAGTGTGCTAATTATAATTATTTATAAGCTTGCATGTGGATATAAATATGAAGATGTGCATAGTGTGGTTTTCCTTTTCTCTTCTTTTGGCATAGTTTTGAATATGATTTGGCAAACTGTATAGTTCATTTGAAAAGAATACAACACTTGCCTAACCTCATTCATATACATTCCTATGCTATTACTTGAGAAGGATATCCACACCTATACATATAAATTACATAAATTAAACAAACAAACAAATACAAACTTTTTGTATATTTCTTTTTCCATTCATTTATTTTGTACATGTGTTTGTATTTAAGGAAAGTGGTATATTAGTCTGGACAACACCGGGGTTGTGAGGCTTTAAGTATCTCTAAGTAGGTCTTGTACCTTATACCCCTGGTGCTAATAATAGTGTCGTACTCACTTATGCCTTTTGTACATATACATCTGCATGAATAATGGATAAAAGAAACCCCTCTTTTCTACTTAATGAAAATCATGCATCATAAATCATTCCAATTTTCTTAAGTAACATTTCTTAGCATTCATCATAAAGTGTGCTAAAGATTTCCATTTGCATATATAGATATGCTTAGGATTCATTCATATGCATATTGTACATGTTGGTAAAGAAATGAAGTGATGTGTGTTTTGTGATATTAATTCACTCTACTTAATCTTAAAATGCCTCTCTTTTGAATAGGTTTGTTTAGGAAAAATCACAACTTAGGATTAATTAAAACACATAATAAAATATTCACTAAACAAAAATCAAATATGAATCCACTTTAGAAATTACTTAAGGTAGGGAAGGAAAGAGGAGTTCTCTTCTCTTTTCCCTCTCTTTACAACTTAGTAATTAATTGTAGGTTCATTCAAACTTAAGCAAATCACCAAATAAAAATCACCCAAATCAACTAAACAATTTAAATGAAACCACCCATCTAAGTTGAACATCTTCATACTTAGGTAATCTAAACCTTAAAGCCATAGCTAAGTATACCACACAAACCTTTTAAAGCACACACATTAGGTTAAGTCACCACTTCTAGCTTTAGGTAAGGGGTGCTATAATAAAAATATAAATGTTTTGTGCAGTGATTATACCCCTATAAGCATAATCCAATAGGCTAGGTGGACTTGGTTACCTATGTGGAAAGTCTAATACATGCTTAGGATTTGTATAGTTTGTTTAGCTAATCTCTATTTTACAAGTGTTAGTTAGATTTACTTTTCCTTTTCATGTAATTTTTGCAATTAGGATTTTGGAATGAATGTTATGGGGGATTAGGATGAGCAATGGTTATAAGATTACATCTTATGTACTATGTGAAGCCTTTGGAGCAACCACCTCCCAACCATCCAAAAGAAGGAACCAAAAGAAGAAAGAAGAAAGAAGAAAGAGGAAATGAAGAAATGAAGACCCCCATAACATGATTTTCTTACTTGATTGTAAATTAATTTATTTGTAATCGGGTGGCTAGACTAATTTCTTTTCGGTTTGTTGTGGGTGCCGACCACACTTGGCCTTTTATTCTTTTGTGTTAGCTTTATAAAATGTTTGATGTTTTGTTTAGCTTGCACATTAAGATGATATGTTTTCTTAGTTTCTTTCTTGCTTTGATGTACGGCTTGGATGATGATTTGTTAGGAAAAAATAAATCTTTTTCAAATTAAACAACTAAAATTAAAATAAACAACTCATAATCTCATTTAAAGCCTAATTTAAAATCAAGATAAAAGAATTAGCAACCCCTTAGTTGGATGAGTATTTATTTTATAACATCATGTATAAAAGCATATTGCTTCACTCTTGATTGGAGGGCTTTCAGCTTTGCCAGAGAACTTGGCTTGACCTTTGTGAGCCATGGTGGAAACACAGCTCCCCCTTCTCGCTAATTTTGGCTAATAATCTTATTTCTCATGCACTAAGGATATGAATCCTATAAGCCTGAGTCAAATGATTGTCCAAAAATGAAAGTAAAATGTAGTATGTTTTGTATTAGATCTAGGTCATTTTTCATGCCCTTACATGATATTGTCTCTTAGGGAGTGAGTTTAAGGACTTAATATCTCTCTAAAATAAATAACAGCCTAGCTATCTTACGTAAAGCATATGACTTGACTACATGAATTTAAAATTGTAGGAGGAGTTTATTGGCGGCCACCCCCAGACAGTTGTAAGTCTAAGCAGTCGGGTGGGTTATCATCGGTTATGGAGGTAAACCAAAAACCCATTTTTTCCTTAGATTTAGGTCGTGCTTTTGACCCTCGCCAAAGCTCCCTAGATTTAGGTTCTGAGATTACTTCTCCCTTCTATGGGCCATAAGTATAAATCCTCACCTCTTAAGAATTTCTATAACCTTGTATTATGGAATTATAAGCCTAAACATTTAATAAAAAATTCAACTCAAATAAATAATTCAATTTCAAAAATATAAAGCTTAATCATAGGATAATTTGGGATGTTTACTAGGCCTCCTAGTATCCTAAACATCCCCTACTCATCTTCATTTGGCTTCG
The DNA here is from genome assembly GCA_021442155.1 of Cymbidium sinense. Taxonomy (NCBI): domain Eukaryota; kingdom Viridiplantae; phylum Streptophyta; class Magnoliopsida; order Asparagales; family Orchidaceae; genus Cymbidium; species Cymbidium sinense. The sequence goes on from CM038215.1 coordinate 301,821,095, forward strand.
ATAAGAACTCCCTCATCTTGATAGATCCCACTTGATTTGCTAAAAATGAACTAATTGATTGATAGTCCTACCTATTGAAATCTTTGGAGACAACGATCATTTACCTTAATCAAAAGAGTATTCCTAAGGAATTCCCTTCCTTAGGATGTAATTAACTATGCAGGCTTTCCTCCATAGGGAACTTAATGAACCAAGTTTAAAATAAACCCTACTTTACTTTTTCATGTAAAGTAGGGGAAGAATCTCTGGTAAATATGCAGACCCATTGTCCTTGGGAGTCCTTATTGAGGTGATTAGGTCCATTGTAGGGTGGTGACTTCTATCTTTTGAGATAGTACATCTCTCCTAAATGTTGTACCTGATCACCCTCAATAAGAATATCCACGGATCTATGTGGTGTCCAAAAATGCATAAAAAAGTATATTTCTATCTTCATTTTATTCTACATAGACTGAAGATGAAAGTATACATCTTAGAAATCTTATAAAATTTCGCCATAGATTTTTCTGGTGACTCCTCTGGGGATGGTTCCTCTCTCCATCTTTGATAAATGATTGTTGTCTCCAAGTATCGATAGTGAGTTTGTACTTTTGTATGAATCCAAGACTATCTTACTTTCCGTTGGTTCTTAGCTTATTTCATCCTTAAGTTAGGCTAGCCAACATCTTTAGGTTTTAAGACCTCACCCCGTGTTGGTCTTAAAACTCCTGGGTTTCCCTAGTGGGTGAAAATAGAAGTTTAATAAAAAATAATTAATTAAAGACTTCCTCCTTACCATTGTTATGGTAAGGAAAGGTTCATTATAAAATAATAAAGGCAAAATAAATCCTTCATAAAAATATTGCTTTTAAAAAAGTACTCTTTCAAAAATGAACATAATAAAATGTTTTACAAAAAGATGTTCCTAAAACACGTTCATCTAACAATCTTCATGATTGTTATATATAGGATCATCTTTACAAAGATAAAATTCCAACAATCACATTTTCTAAAAGCATAATTGAGTTTCTTCACTCAATTCATTTTGATGAAGACCTCATTTTCAAAAATAAAATTCCAATAATCATGTTTTCAAAAGCATAAAATTTGAAGATGGGCCTTTATATTCAATACATCCAAATGTGTTGAATGGATATTACATCTTCAAGCAAATTCATAATTTTGAGATTCCACTCAACACATTCCACATGTGTTGGGTTGGAATTTTCATATTTTCAAAAAGCACATATGAAACATCTCCATTCAATATACCCACACTTATTGAATGGAGGTTTCATTTTCAAACAAAATCAAAAATAAACTTTGAAAAAGCACATATGAATATCTCCATTCAATATACCCAAATTTATTGAATGGAAATTTCATTTCCAAATAAAGTAACATTATTTTAAAATGCCACATAACATATTCCATATATGATTAAGTTGGGGTTTCCTCTTTCAAAAAGCAATAATCACACACAAAATATACATCTTTGGAAAATAAAACATAATTGATTTCCATCTTACATACCCAAATTTGTTAAATAGAAATATCCCTTTCCAAAAATCAACAAAAACAAAATATTTAAAAACACTTTTGGAACTTCATTCTAGCATATCCCATTTGCTAAAATGAAGTCTCCCTTCTCCAAAACCAAAAATTTGAAACACACTTTTTGGAATTTCAATTAACATACTCAAATTTTCTAAGTGAAATTTTCATTTCACAAAATTTTCAAAAACACTTTTGGAACTTCATTCTTTAGCATACCATATTTGCAAAAGTGAAGTCTCCATTTTCAAAATAAAATCAAAACATAAAAAAATTTTAAACACCTTTTTGGAATTTCATTTAGCACACTCAAATTTGCTAAGTGAAATCTCCATTCCACAAAAAATTTCAAAACACATTTGGAACTTCAATTTAGCATACCCCATTTGCTTGAATGAAGTCTCCCTTTACCAAAAAAAAAATTTGAAATATATTTTTTGAAAATTCATTTAGCATAATCAAATTTGCTAAGTGAAATATCCATTCACCAAATTTTCAAAAACACTTTTGGAACTTCATTCTTTAGCATATGATCTAAAGTAAAGTTTCCATTTTCAAAACAAAATAAAAACACAAAGATTTCAAACACATTCTTAGAATTTCATTTAGCATACTCAAATTTTCCAAGTAAAATTTCCATTTCACAAAAATTAAAGAAATGCATTGGGACTTCATTTTTGCATACCATATTTGCTAAAGTGAAGTCTCTATTTTCATTCAAAATCAAATTAAAATAGAAAAGAAACACATTAGGATTCCCTTAACATACTTATTTTTGCTAAGGATCCTACTTTTCAAAAATCAAATCAAAATAAAAAAGAAACACATTAGGATTCCCTTAGCATACTTATTTTTGCTAAGGATCCAACTTTTCAAAAATCAAATCAAAATCAAAAGAAACACATTAGGACTCCTTTAAATTATTGTCCTACTTTCAAAAATCAAATCAAAATCAAGAGAAACACATTATGATTCCTTTAGCATACTTAAATTTTCTAAGGATCCTACTTTTCAAAAATCAAATCAAAATCAAAAGAAACACATTAGGATTCCCTTAGCATACTTATTTTTGTTAAGGATCCTACTTTTTAAAAAATCAAATCAAAATCAAAAGAAACACATTAGGATTCTCGTAGCATACTTAAATTTGCTAAGGATCCTACTTTTCAAAAATCAAATCAAAATCAAAAGAAACACCTTAGGACTCCCTTAGCATACTTAAATTTGTTAAGGATCCTACTTTTCAAAAATCAAACCAAAATCAAAAGAAACACAATAGGATTCCCTTAGCATACTTAAATTGGCTAAGGATCCTACTTTTAAAAATCAAATTAAAATTAAAAGAAATACATTAAGATTTTCTTAGCATACTCAAATTTGCTAAGAATCCTATTTTCAAAAATTCTCAAAAATAAAATACACTTTGATTTTTTCATTTAGCATACCCAAATTTGCTAAATGAGGACTCCATTTTTCAAATCATAAAATGATTCACAAAATAAAGCAAACAAAGAAATAAAAAGAAGAAATTATTTTCAAACATCTCACTTAGCATACTTAAATTTTCTAAGTGAATAAATTTCAAAAATCTCAAATGAAAAATAAAAGAAAATTGACCCTTTACTTTAACATACCCAAATTTGTTAAATAAAGGGGCCTCAAAATCAAAATTAAAACTCAAATATGAACCTATGGAAGCATCTCCTCAAAAATATTTGAACCCATTTTCAACATATACGAATTTGTTGAAAGTAGATTCTATATCCAAAAAATTCCTCTTTCTAATCAAATCTCAAAATCTATTCCAAATCATATGAGCTAGACTTAAGATTTTCAAATTGTTGAGTATGGGTTCAAATTCTAAATTCTAAATTCAAAATCAACATAAATCTAATTCAAGTTTATTTTCAGCAGTGCAGATGCTCGTTCAGCGATAGTTTCATTTTCAGTCTTAGTTTAGTTTTTTGTTGATAGAAATGGCTGAATAGGTTTTCACCTTTCCCCATGGGATGGACTTGGCCCTATATTAGGCCAGCTTTCCCCATTTTGATTACACCCACCTTATTCATTTTGGATGAGGTTTTGAGGGGGCGAGGATTACCTATGAGGGCACTCCCCTCTCCATTATTAGCAGTGGTGACAGCATCATTCGAGATTATGCCATTGGACTCGATATTCCCTCAAGATGAAGGCGTGGTGGCTCCTATGCGACGCTATGCATGTGCATGCAGTGTTCAGTTGTTTCCGTCTACCCTAGTGAGGGCTAGCACCCACTCATTAGTACCTTCCAAGGGGAAGGCTCCCCTGATGCTAGGGATTATCTCCCTTGCTTTTTTTATGAGGTCTAGCTCTTACTCTGCCCGCCCCACCAAGACTCAAAGGAGGAACAAAAACTGCATGATAAAGTGGTACCATACACTCATCATTAGGAGATGGAAGCCGCGTTGTGAGGAGTTGCCCATTTTGAATTCCTCATGGTTGTATAAAACCCATTCCATCCTCTCTTGATAGAGGATGCCATGAGGATCCCTTCACCTCCACCGGGCTCATTTGACTTGAGATCATATCCCTGTGGCGGGAAGCATCTTGATAGGAGAGGGCCAAGGAGGCCTATCCATAGTTCATATCACTAATTAAGAGGTGGAGGTTTGGTCGGCCATTGACATCACTCATTGATTTTCTTGATCGGTGCACTACCCGCATTGATCATACAGACAACAATCTACTTACGGGGACTACCCACAATAGGAGGAGAGCTCCTATTTTGAGAGAGTTAGTGGTGTCTCCACCACCACCCCATCCTTGCTCCACCATGTTTCACATCTGTTTACAAGGCCATGAAGGCCACATCTAGGGAGAAGAGGACCCCATTGGTGATCCAGCTATAGCCAAGGAATCCCATTCCATCTACATTGCCTACTATGGCGAGGCCGAGCTCTCTTGCTTGACCTTCTTCGCCAGTTGTGGTGCGAAGAATGGCGATATAATGGTCATCCCTTTACCATCACTGCCATAGCAGGACATGAAGATGGAGTTACGAGAGAGAGGGCAACCTAACACTATGATGATAAAACCTCCTATGAGTGTCACCCATCTGAGTGGTGGCGGTCGAGTGTATTCTAGCAAGTACAACCCTCACAGGGTTGATTCTCCAGGAATAGGAGAGGTCTGGTGCCTCATAGTGCACGTTGTTGATCCCACCACTAGTCAGCCAAAATCATTTGTGCCAATTCTAATAGATCATTCTTTTGATGACATAGTAGCTTATTATTTAATAGAGAAGAAGGAGATCCTAGGATATGACTTGTATAATGAAGAGATGATCAGCTTTGATCCCAATGAAGATGATTTGTTGGGAGACTCAGTAGGGGTTTGCATGGTAGATACCAGGGGATCCCTCCTAAGAGAGCATGAGACTATGGAAGGTGTTGAGGACGAGTAGGAAGACACATGCCACTCGGTCCAACACCTCTTAGCAAAAATAAAGCTGAAGGACAAAAAGATAGATAGGATGGAGAAGAGGCTCAAGGATTTGTTAGCAGTTATCCTGACATTATAGAACCAAACCCTAGCAGTTCATCCTACCATAATTGGGACTAGTCAGCTAGAGTTGATGCATGTCTTGGACCTAGCCAAGAATTTACCTCCATTAGAGCAAGGTAGCACTAGCATGTATAGGAAGGTGGTGGATAGATCCTCCATACAGAAAAAAGATATCAACTCCATGGTTGAGCGGTAGGTGAAGGAAGCATTGACTCAAGCCCGAGGAGGATCATCAGTTCCAAAGGGTAGACCCCACCTAGAGGAATTTGATGCAATCCAATATCCTATGGGTTTCGTGCCACCTTCCTTCAAGAGTTTTGATGGCAGTGAAAACAAGCACATCACACATTTCAGAGCTAGTTGTTGCAATGCTGGTGGCAGTGATGCTTTAGTTTTCTATCTCTTCGTTAGTAGCCTAGTAGGGATAGCTTTTGATTGGTATGCGAAATTCCCAATAGTTTAGTAAAGACATTTGTTGAGTTGGAGCAACTCTTTATCAAGAGATTTGCTGGAGTTCAACAAAGGGTTACTATTGGTAATCTCGTTGTAGCATAACAACACCCAGGTGAGTCCCTTATTGACTATATTCTCAGATGGCATAATCTGAGTATGAAATGAATTGCAGTTGTCTGAACAACATGCCATTGAGATTCTTCTAAAGAATATCCATGGCCCAGTCACCTTCATGCTTAAGGGCTTCACCATCAAAACATTTGATAAATTAATCAATAAGGCGGCTAGCTTGTAGGGAGAAGCTAAAGAGTTACCTTCTCCAGATGCTCCAACAAAGCCAAAGTTGCAGAAGGTATATGAGAAGAAGCTCGGGGTAGTGATAGTAGTGGATAAGGGGAAACTGCCGACTAGAAAGCAGTTTGAGAGACCTCATGCTCAGTAGTCGTCGCTTCCACCTCCTCTACCTCCATCGAGGTAACCCTACCGACAGTCATAATAGCCTCCATGGCCTACACTGCCTCCTCCTCAACCACATCATCAACAGCAGTAGTACACATACCCCGCCAGGTAGCTATGGTCCATCTACTCTTTTGGATAAACTCAATAAACCTTATTCATTTAAGAGGGAGGTAATTAGGAAGATCTTTAAGAATCTCTTAAATAAGCCTGATTTTTAACTATTTGAACCTAGGAGACCGGAGGAAGTGAGCAAAAGCCATGATCCTAACTTTTGCCCCTACCACCATATGCTAGGTCATGTTTTGGAAGATTGCTTCACATTTAAGAATTGGTTTAAACATAGCTTCAAGATCAATGCTATAGTCATCCTGAAGGAATATCTTTTGAAACAACTATCTAGTTCCATTAGGGTAATCCTTGGGGATACTTGTGATCCTTCCAAAACCAGAGAAGGTTGGGATATCTCCTTATCCAAAACCTTTAAAAAGATTATTCAAAAAATCAAGAAACTTTCCTTGTAGGTGCCTGAGTTAGCTCAAACCTCCAACATCAAGGAAGGTTTGCAAGTTAAAACACAAGGAAAGGGGAGCTCGGCAGCAAGTAGTATCATGTGCGGGATAAGTAACCACCATCGGAGTCAGCCTCCATCCACTACATTGCCAAATCAATGTGCTATACGTTCTTCTTCTTCCAGTAGAATTCTTGTATTGACAAATGAGGGCATCAAATCCCTCACCCCTCTTACTTTACTTGAATTATAATTTGTATCTTCTATCAAATCTAAGAAATTGTAGAATAAAGCTAGCTTGAATTACATTTGTGTCACTTCTCATGGGTCGTTTAAATATATTTCTAATAACTCTTCAAGTCTAAACAACAATTATAATAATTTTGATCTTCCTCTTTCTAAGTTAGATTTTCCTACTTTAGGCTACAGTTCACCTCTTGAGATAGACTTGAATCATCCAAACTCGAGGGTCCCATAGAGAAGCGTAGGTGAGCTATGTAACCTTCCATTACCCACAAGAGATCATCAAGTCAACCTCCATAGTGCAAGGTTCTACCTTAGGTAACACCTCAAGATAGAGGAAGTCATCAGTTTAGGATCGAGAAGCCCCACCACAAGATGCTCCACCCTTGAATATACTTGTGGAGGATCAGCCCAAGGTGGACTACATTATCCTCTCTCTAAGAAAGTTGCCACTTAAGCTAAGCATATACGATGCCCTCATCTAATTCAAAGAGATGAGGGAATCACTAATCAAGGCTCTCCTTGATCCTGAGATATGCTAAGCTCAGTTGACTATTATTGGAGAGGAGGCACATTATTCTAGAGAAGCTCAAGGGATCACTTTCACAGATGAAGACCTTCTTTTGGGAGACATGGAGCACAACCATCCCCATTATAATACAGTGGACATGGTTAGATACAGACTCGCCAGAGTTTTCATTGATCTAGGTGCATTAGTGAACATTATGAGTCTAAAGATCTTTTCCTATTTGAGGATTGACATCTCCACACTTCGAGGAGATCAGATGATGTTGAGAGGATTCAATGAACAAGGAGAGCGGGCTTTAGGTTCCATAGTGTTAACTTTGGAGATAGGTGACTAGAAGACTAAAGCAAGTTTTACATCATTGATTCAAATACTTTATTCACCGCTTTGATCGGTAGGCCCTAGATACATCAGAACAAGATAATTCTATCCTCCCTTCATCAGTGCATCGAGTTCAAGAAATATGGGATTAAGTACTATGTCAAAGGAGATGAAAATCCATTTTTTGTTTGAGAGATTGAGATTTATGAGGATGCGACCTACTATCTTCCTCAAAATACCCTTTCTCGTGAACTTGGACAAAACTCAAATTCAAAAGAAAAAGTAAAAGAAAAAGAAAAGAAAAGTTAAAATCCAAGTGAATAAGAAAGGAGATTTGAAGAAAAAATAGAGTTGCATATCACATTCCACCCTCAATTCATTCCTTCATATGAACTTGTTGGTAGGATGTCTCAACCTCCACTAGGTAGAGGCAGAGGCAGAAATAGGGATAGTTCTAGAGGTGGAAGACCCCCTAGTCGACCAGCTATCAACAGGGGTTATGTTCTAGTTCATAGGAGTACCCCTACTATTTATATAGACTTGGAATCTAGTTCGGAGGATGATTCTAATGTGATTAGCATACCAGCCAACCCCTTTCAGCGGGTTTCATTGGAGGTGACACTCGAGATGGACAATGATAAAGACTAAGTCTCTAGACAAAGTAAAGTATTCGAATCAGCTGCATGTAAAACTATCAGGCAATAGTTGGGAACCTTAGCTCAAACCTCACTTTCACCCCAAAAATTTGAAGGTTTAGTGGTTAAGGAAGCCCCTAAGTCTTCCAGTGATATGAAGCTGAAGAGATTCTTTTTAGGATCATCCTCCTCAAGTCCTGAAGTTGATGTAGAACTTGAGGAGAATTCATACAAAGAATTAATGGAATTATTGTTTGACTTTTACTCACTTTGTGTTCATAATATTATACAGAAAGGTTTGATTTCTCATACATGGTCCAAGCAGAGTATTTTGAGAAGTGGAACAATAAAGGGAAGCACAATCAAGAATGGACTAGATTCTAGTGGGTCCAATGATGATGATGATTATTGCTTAGTTGTTACCAATCATTTGGAGTCTGATAGGTTCTTTTCACATAACACAAACTCTTATGAGGATGTGTGTTTAAAAACCTCAGATGATTCAGATGATCTCTAAATTGAAGATGCACTGCTAGAATTTGAAGAGGAGATCCATTCAATAATTGACAAGCTTAAAGAAATCAACCTCGGGATAGAAGAAAATCCATGCTTAACATACATCAGTTCATTGTTGAATGATGAAGAAACCAATGACTTAGTTAGGCTATTGACTGAGTTTAAGGATTGCTTTACATGGAGTTATGAAGAGATGCCCAGATTATGTCCTGAAGTAGTTGTACACAAGCTACAAGTAGATCCTAGCGCGAACCCTATCAAGCAAGCTCCTAGACGCATGCGATTAAAAATTGAATAATAGGTCATTTCTGAAGTCAAGAAACTGATCGATCCTGGTTTCATCTAGGAAGAAAAATACCCTACCTGGTGTGCCAGTGTCATACCAGTTAAGAAGAAGAATGGCTAAATTCACATATGCATCGATTTCAGGGACTTAAATAAGGCTTGTCCTAAGGATGAGTTTCCTCTTTCTATGCCAGAATAAATGGTGGACATCGCCTCATCTCATGCAATTTTCTCTTTCATAAATGGGTCATCTAGCTATAACCAAATCAAAATGTCTTCTGAAGATGAAAGAAACACTGCTTTCCTGATTAGAATCTTTTGTTATAGGGTCATGCCTTTTGGCCTTAAATATGCTGGTACTACATACTAATGGGCTATGACTCAGATCTTCAACAAACTCATCCATCATCAGGTTGAGTGTTATGTTGATGATCTAGTAGTCAAGAGCAGAGAAAAGGAAGATCATCTCTTTGACTTGAGAGTAATTTTCAAATGATTAAGATAATATAACCTCAAAATGAATCCCCTGATGTGTGCATTCGGAGTAGCTTTAGGAAAGTTCACTGGGTTTGTTGTCCAACACCGGGGAATAGAAATAGATCCAAAAAAGATTAAAGTTATCTTACAAAAACCATATCTCCTAAGAGTTTAACTCAACTCAAATCTTTCCAAGGATGGTTTGCATATTTGAGATGCTTTATTTCCAACCTATCGAGGAGATGCAAGCCATTCTCAGCCTTGTCAAAAAAGATGCCAAGTTCAAGTGGGATGACAAGTGTGGTAAAAAGATAAGCACTAGCAGATTTCTTAACAGCACACCCACTTCCTGTTGATTCTCTGCTTAGTGATGATATCCTTGATGAACAAATCATGAACTTAGGGGAGGTTAACAACCAGTGATGGGAAATGTATTTTGATGGTGCAGCTTCTTTTCATAAGGGGGAAGCACCACAATCTACTCATCCAGGAAATCCTGGGGTAGGAATAGTTCTCTTAACTCTAGACCATGATGTGATGAGATTCTCATATTATCTTTCCAACCCTTACACCAACAACGAAGATGAGTATGAGGCTTTGATTATCGGTCTAGAGTTACCCATCATAATCAATGTCAAGAGCATCAACATCTTTGGGGATTCTCAGTTGGTCATCAATCATATTGTTGGGTCCTACAAGATTCTCAAACCCAAGCTACGTCATTACCATGAGTATACCATGAAACTGTTGGCCCAAATCCATGAAGTCACCATCTATAAGGCTCCCCGAACTAAGAACACTGTAGGAGATGCTTTGGCCAAACTTTCTAAAGAATTGGCATGTCTAGAAGATGAGTTCCATTCCAATAAGGATCCAAAATAGACATGTTCTATCCCTTATTGATGTTGAACTCATCGAGAGACTTTCTCTTGAAGGGGAGGTTGACATTGCCTATAAGCACAAGGAACTGGATTAGAGGCAACCGTTCATAGATAATTTGAACACCGACAAACTATCTCAAGAAAAGTCACATGCCCATCAGGTGAAATAGAGAGCTCCCTCCTATGCTCTCATTGATGGCACCACTGCACAGTCCTTTGACCAGATGTGGCTACATTTTTTTAATAAACACCGAATCTGTGGCATTATAACGGAGGTACAATCAAGTCTATGTAGAGCACATCAATCTGGTCCGAAGATGAAGATGAAGATCAAGAGACTAGAATACTACTGACCTTTGATGATTATAGACTGCAAGGAGGTAGCTAATAGATGTCATTTGTGTTAGGTGCACGGTGTGGTCCTCTACCAACCATCCAACATTCTACACCCTACATTGTCCTCATGGCATTTGAGTGTTCGGGTACTGATATTGTGGGTCTGATTGATCCTCCTTCTTCCAAGGGTCATCGGTTCATCTTAGCTACCACCGACTACTTTTCCAAGTGGGCACAGACAATCCCACTCAGAGAGGTCACAACTTAGCCTGTGCTTCAATTTTTCAAGAACAATATTGTATATGGGTTTGGGGTGTCTCGATAAATTATATCTGATAATAGTACTGCATTCAAAAGCACCAAGATCAATAGCTTCACCAGAAGACAAGGTATAGATTGGAGATACTCCACCAACTACTACCCTAGAAAAAATGGCTTAGCAGAAGAATTCAACAAAACTCTCATCCAAATACTAAAGAAGATACTTGACAATAATAAGCGGTAGTGGAATGAGTAGTTGGTTGAAGCCTTGTGGGCCTATTGCACCACATATCGAACTCCAACTCAATCTATCCCATTTTTCTTAGTGTATGGCTCCAAGATCGTTCTACCTTTAGAAGGTCAACTCCCATCACTAAGGATAGCATTGGGTAACAAGATCACTATAGAGTAGAATGCAAAGTTATGGTTAGAAGAGATCAAAGGTTTGGAGGAGAGTCACCTACGGGCGTGCCAGAACCTCGAGTTGTAGAAGGCAAATATGATTCAAGCTCATAACAAGATGGTCCACCTTAGGTCTTTCTGAGTAGGAGAACTTGTGTTATTCCTAAGGAGACCAATTGTTGCCTGTCAAAAGATGGGAGGCAAGTTTGAACCCACTTGAGAAGGCCCTTATGTCATAGAGAAGGCCTACCAAGGAGGATCTTATCAAATTATTCATTGTAAAGGGGAACACCCGATGCTTTAAATTAATGGGCTCTATTTGAAGAAATATTACCCATAAAAATTATGTTTGAAAATAATTCTGCCAATCAACAAAAATCTGATTCCATTTGATCAAAATCTTCTCATCTTTCGAGGCATTATTTACTTATCTTACAAATCTTCCATGACATATTTAGGGTAAGTTTAGGAGGTAGAAACTTATTTAACAACATAAACACAATCAAACACAATCTCCTAGCGCTATTAGAATCAATGTGAGAGAACCCAAGAGGCATCCTATTTTGATTAACACAACTAAATTAGGTGTGACAGAACCCAAGCGACATCCTTTCTTAGTAAGAAGTCCCATTTTCCATCCATGACACTATTTCATTAAAATCCTCGAGCGTGTTTAAGATAGGTGGTAGAGTCCCCTAGAGTTGTCCAATTTCCTTTAGCACAAGCACAAAAAAAATACACATATCTTATATCTCAGGTTATTTTGATATGAGAGTGTTGGTTTAGAAAAATTTTTATATGGTCGCCTTTATTTATGGGTGAAAGGCAAGAATATAAAAATTCATCTTTTTTGGGATGCCACGCAGATCCACAGATGTGCTTATTCAGGTGATCGGGTACATCATCAAGGAATAGTGTATAATCTCGAGAGATAGAAGTCACTACCCTTTAATGGACCTAATCACCTCAATAAGGACTCCTAAGGACAATGGGTCTACACATATAGATTCTTTTCCTACTTTACATGAAAAGTATATCATGGTTTATTTTAAATTGGGTTCATTAAGTTCCCTACAGGGGCAAGCCTCCATAATTAATTACATCCTAAGGGACATGATCCCTTAAGAATACTCTCAATTAAGGTAAATGATCATTGTCTTCAAAGATTTCAATATGAAAGGACTATCAATTATTTGGTTCATTTTTGAAGATCAAATGAGATTGATCAAAGAGAAGGAGTTATTATCAAAGCCAAAAGAAAGATAAATAGGTGATTCTTACAATGCTAGGAAACCTAGCATGCAGTTTAAGCTAACCTATGGTTGAGCTTTATATTTTTGTAATTGATTTAATTTATTTGAGTTGAATTTTTCATTAGAAATTTAGGACTTAAGATTCCATAACATGAGATTATGAAAATGCCTAAGAGGTGAGGATTTAAGCTTATGGCCCACAAAGGGAGAAACAACCTCAAAACCTAAATCTAGAGAGCTTTGGCAAGGGGCAAGAAATCTAAGGCAAAATGGGTATTTGGTTTGCCTCACAGAGATAGGCACCATTACTTGGACTTACAACCACTGGGGGTGCTGCTAACTAACTCCTCCTATGATTTTAAATTCATGTAGGCAAGTCATATGCTTATGCAAGATAGCTAGGCTGTTATTTATTTAGAAAGAGACTAAGTCATTAAACTCACTCTCTAAAGAGACTAGATTATGTCAGGACATGCTTCAAATGACCTAAATCTAATGCAATTCAGATTTCATTTTATTTTTATTTTTGGACAATTATTTTGACTTAGGCTAATAGGATTCATATGCCTAATGCATGAGAAATAAAGTTATTGGCCAAAATCAGCGAGAAGAGAAGAGGTGTGTTTCCACCATGGCTCTCAAAGGTCAAGCCAAGTTTCTCTAGCAAAGGTGAAAGCCCTCAAATCAAGAGTGAAACAAGATGCATTTGTGCATGATGTTATAAAAGAAGTACTCATCCGGCTAAGGGGTTGCTAATTCTTTTATCTTGATTTTAAACCTAAGCTTTAGGTGAGGTTATGAATTCTTTATTTTTTTTTAGTTTTGAGTTGTTATATTTGGTAAAAGATTTATTTTCCCTAAGAGCCTAATCCACATCCATGTCATACATAAAGCAAGGAAGAAACTAGGAAAAGGATACCACTTAATGCATAAGCTAAATGAATCAATAATCAATTTATAAAGCTAATCACAAAAAGAATAAGATTTGTGGTGGGTACCTGAAAAACAAATTAAGTAGCCAAGCTCTACCCTTATACAACTTGGATTATAAATGAACCGAATTAAATATACTAAGTAAGGAATTCATTGTTGGGGTCTTCTGCTTTCATTTTCTTCATTCTTCTTTTCTTCTTCTTTCTTTCTTTGGTTCCTTCTTTGGATGGTTGGAAGGTGGATGCTAAAGGCTTCACATGGTGCATAAGATGAGATCTTATGACCAATGCTCATCCTAATCCCCATAACAATCATTCCAAAATCTTACAAAATTTACATGAAAAAAGTAAATCTAACACCAAAAAATAAAGGTTAGCTAAACAAACCACCAAATCCCAAGCATGTATATTGGACTTATCACCCACACATGGGTGACTAAGTCCACCTGGCCTATTGGATTATGCTTAGGGGTATAAGAACCTGCATACAAAAAGCATTTATATTTTTATTTATTATGCCTTTAAGCACAATCCCAAAAATAATGGTTAGACTAAGATCCCCCTACCATTCATTCTATGCACATACATCCTAACATCTCTAAAAAAAACATATATCACAAAAAGCAAACATCAAACCATGCACCCTAACCTAATGCTAGAAGTGGTGACTTAGCCTAATGTATGTGCTTTGGTGGTTTGTGTGGTATGCTTAGCTATGGCTTTAAGTTAGAATTTTCTAAGTGTGAAGCATGTTCAACTTAGAGGAGGGTTTCATTTAAGTGATTTAATTATTTTGATTGATTTTATTTCATATAGGTTCAAGTGAATCCTACAATTAATTACTAAGTTAGAAGAGAGGAAAGAGAAGAGAACTTCTTTCCTTCCTTCCTAACCTAAGTAATTTCTAAAGTAGATTCATATTAGTTTTGTTTAGTGAATGTTTTGATTAAGTGTTTTAATTAATCCTAAGTTTAGATGAACTCTAAACAAACCTATTAAAAAAGGCATTTTAAGATTAAATAAAATGAACTAAATTCACAAAACATACATCACTTCATTTCTTTCCCAACATGTATAACATGCATATGAATGAGTCCTAAGTATATATATACATACAAATGAGAATGTTTAACACACTTTATGATGCATGCTAAATTCATTTAAGAAATTTGAAGTTTATGATGCATGATTTTCATTAAGTAAAAGGGATTTCTTATCCAATTTTCACATGCACACATGAAAGTAAGAAAGGCATAAGTGATGCCATTGTTAACAGGTGTAAGGTACAAGACCTACTTAGGGCTACTTAAAGCCTCACAACCTGGTTGTCAGACTAATATACCACTTTCCTTAAATACAAACATGTGTACAAAAGAAATGAATGGAAAAGAAAGAAAAATTGGTTTATTATTTATTTATGAAATATGTGCAAGCATAAGTATCCTTCTATAGGAATGAATAGGATATGGAATTAGGCAAGTGTTAGGTTCTTTTCAAAAGAACCATACACCTTGCCAAACCCTATTCAAAACTATACTAAAAGAGAGGGGAAGGAAAACCTACTAAGCACATCCTTATATTTACTCACATGCTTATAATTAAAATATAAGTAACACACTTTCAGTTTTGATAATTGATTCATATATTTTAAAAATAATTTGAATTTAATAGTGATAATAGCCACTCATATTCTTACTTACTTTAGCCAACACATGCAATTTGACATAAAGTAAACATTTTTCATTTTAAATTTGATTTTGAAAAGTATGGATGCATGAGACCATACGACACACATATTTAACATGTTGGGAAAGAACTAAAGCAATGAAAGCATGTAAACACATTCACTTTAATTAAATCCTAAAGACAATCTTATGAAATAAGAAAGCTTAAAGTAAATCAAAGTTTATTTAATATGATTTTTTTGTTTGATTTTGAATTTGATTTAATTTTGAAAATGGATTGAGTTTGCTATTCTAACCCATTCCCACATGTGTTTGATATTTTGTTTAATTTTTAGATGATTAGATTCATTTTAGATTTTGATTAGGTTAAGGTATGAATTAAATGTTAATTAACCCTTACCTAACCACCTTAGTATAGTTAACCAAATAATTATGAGCCAATGAGATGACATAAAACCTCACAAGGAATTTAAATTTGTAATGCACCTAGGAAGAAAAGGGCCTAATGCAATTTGCTCATGATTAATGGTTAATTAAGCTAAGGGTTTAACTTAAGTAATTTCAAAACACCCCTCACACATATGAGTTGGGTTTTGATTTTTAATTGAACTTAGGCTCTTAAAAAACCCAAGCATCTACAAAGTAGATTAATTAAGTTCTAAAGTTTTAGAATTTTAAGAAATTAATTAAGAGGGTAATTAATGAATTAACCCTTAATTAAGAGATTAAAAAGGGGTTTAAATAGCTTAGGGAAATACCCCAAAATTATTAAACCTCCTATTCACTGGATCAAACCTTAATCAACTCAATAAGGATTAAAACACTAATCAAACTTAATTATCCCAATTACATATAAGGGGTAATTAGAAATGCATTTGCAATTCCCAATTAAGCCCAATAAATCCCAAGAAAATTGGGGAGTAAGTCATCCCCAAAAATATACCCAAGAAGTTTGAGATTAATTAGAGATTAATTGAGTAATTAGCAAATTAAGATTTCTAAAACCCAAAATTAGAAAAGATATAATTCAAAATCCATTAAACCAATTTTAGAATATTCTAGATTGAATTATCTTTCATAGAAATTTACCTCATATTTTTTTTTTATTTTATTTAGAGATATGAATTTTAAAGTTAGAGGATTAATAAATTAAACCTACTAATCCCTTAATAACATACAATGTAAATTATGCACTTCCACACGTCGCATGGCCACACTTAAACATCACAATATGGTGGCACACGGTTTGACACCGCCATCGATGGATCCGACCAAGATCACCTCATGGTTTTAAAGGATAAATAGATTTTAAAAAATGTTTAATCTCACCATCCAAAATGCATGGATGGACGACATCCATCTCCTCCCCTTGTGAATCATGAACCCATGATCAGGATCCGAGCTCGATTGAGCTCGAAATAAAATACACACACCATCTAACACTGCCATCCAATGGTTGAATTTTCATGCCATGAATTTCTTTCACAAAAGGACCAACACCTTTTAATAATGGTCAAAATGCCATACCTCACCGAGGTGATCACCGGCTCGATTCCCTTGGAGAGCTTTTGAGACAAGCTATGGTGAAAGTTAGCTCGAGGTTGAGTAGTTGCTCTATTAACCCCTTGCTTCCTTGCTTTGATCAATTGATCTCCTTGCCTTTGGGAACTTGAGAGCTTGCTGATTTGGTCCCCTGGGAGTGTGCAAAGGAATTAAGTGATTTGTGGAGGAAGTTGGAATTGGGAGCTCTTAAAGAAAATTGAAAAATGGATGATTTCAAATCCCTCTAGAAGCTTAGGATCACTCTGATGGCTCCTAACACTCTAACACTCAATGTGTTGAATTGAAAGAATATCTCCCATGGAAATCGATGAAGCATGGTTTGCCATTATGATCTAATTTCCAATATGGAAAGGTTTATTTTGGTGCTAGAGTTGGCACATGGTCGAGCTAGTGGATTGGTAACCTCCCATGTGCCCAAATTGAGTGGAGGGAGGTTTTCATGGCCAATTTGAGCCATGGGGTTGGTTTTGGCCTCCATTCTGACCCAAACCCATTGTTGGGTGCACCACCTCCATAGGGTTCACTTGACCTATTAGGAAGGTATCAAGTTGATATGAAGAGGGCTTTGACCAAATTCCCATGGATTTGACCAAAATTTGTTCTATGGCCTAGGGTAGAATGGTCATTTGGCTAATTTTGAATTTGAATATGTTGGGTATGTTGAGAAAATAGGTTTGGCCAAGTTTCATTGATTTGGAGTTCATTTGATATGGTTTCTCATGTTGACCCATTTAGGTCAAAATGGGTCAACTTGGTCAAGTTGACCAATTGGTCAAATTGGGTCAAACCAAGGGTTGGGTCAAGTTCATATGACCATTTGAAATGTTTTGGCTTTGGTTTTTTGATTCAATTTAGTTTTAATTTGGCTCATGACTTCATTTAGGTCAAATGGGTCAAGTTGACCAATTTGACCCATTTGACCTATTTGAGGTCATGGGTAGGTTTAGGTTTGGTTAATATGAAGTGGATTCTTTGTTTCCAATCAATTTTGGTTAAGTTTGAATTTGGCTCAACATGACCCTTTAGGTCAAGTTGGGTTCAAGGTCAATTGGGTTAGGCTAGGTCTAGTTGGCCAATTGAGGCTTTGGTCAAGTTCAACAAGTGATTTGGAATGAACTTGACCCATTGGTTTCAATCAATTTGGCTTAGATCAAGTTTTGACACATTTTGACTTTTAGGTCAAGTTGGGTCAACTTGGGTCAAGTGGCCAATTATCTAGGTTAGGCTCAAATGTTGACTTGGTCAAGTTCAAACATATCATGAATGAACTTAGATCAGTTTTCAATCAATTTGGCCTATGGTGGATTTTGGCTATGTTAGGTTTCATTTTGGCTAAGTGTTGACTTGGTCAACCCTTAGGTTTGACTTTGACCCAATTTAATTGATCATCATCTCATGATGAGAGGAATATGTGAGTTTGGTTCAATCCAATTTGGTTAGGATTAAAATTTGGCTCATAAGGGTTAGGTTATTTTGGGTCAAGTGAGCCTAAGTGGGTCAAATGTGTGGTCAAAGCTTGATTTGAGTTTGATTGAACTTGTATATAGACTTATGATTGAAATATAAACCCATTTGCAAGTGGTTTGAAGTCAAATGAGTTTTGATTCATTTGACAATTTCTATTCAAAGGAAGAATATGAATGGATTTGGTTTGATTTTTTTGAATTGATTTTGGTTAAGTGATTGAAGTTTATATTTATATTTGATTCATGATTGTAGTTGATTGAATCATGAAAAAATCAAGAGTTTGGCTTGATTTGAGTTGATTTGGCTAAGTTCAAGATTGAAAAAGGCTTAGGATTTTGAGTATTTGAGTTTGATTTTGGAATTGGTTTTGATTATTGAATTTATATTTCATTTATATATATGTGAATATAAATGAGAATATAAATGATTATGAAAATTTCATGATTTGAAGTGATTTGATCATGATTTAGGCTAAGTCCTTAAAAGGAAATTTAAAGGACTTAGAAATTTTGGAGTTTGAATTTAATTTTGATTGGTTTGATTGATTTATATTTATATTTCATTTATATATGTGAATATAAATGAGAATATAAATGATGAGAAAATCTCATGAATTTGAATTGATTTGATCATGATTTAGGCTAAGTCCTGAAGGAATTAAGGACTTAAGAAAATTTTGAATTGATTTTGAATTTTTTAGTTTGATTGATTTGAATTTATATTTCATTTATATATGTGAATATAAATGAGAATATAAATGAATTAGAGAAAATCTCATGATTTGAATTGGTTTGATCATGATTTGGCTAAGTCCTTAAGAAGAGATTAAGGACTTAAGAAAGATTTTGGGAATTTCATTCATGGTTTCATGGATTTCATGGATTTCACATGGAATTGATTTGAGTTTGGAGAAAATCAAATAAGATTGATTTGGAGTTTGACTTGAAGGAAGGAAGGTGAGGAATGGTTCAAGCTAAGGGTAAATTTTCCTAACACACCTAAGGCATGACCTAATCTATGGCTAACTCTTCTAAGTCTCTAGGGCTAGGTTGAGTGTCCACCTAATCACTAGATGTGTCTTAAGACTAAGGAACTCTTAAAGTCTAAGAGAAGTCCTATGTCTAAGATGGAGGGTTGAGAGCTCATTCTAAAAATGAGGTCAACAAAGGGCGCCCAATAGGTGTGGTGTGACTAACAAGGAACAGATTTTGACCCAAAATGATCAACAGATCAAGATCACAAGCACTAATAGAAAACCTCTATCCCTAACCCAAGGTGTAGAAAGAATGTAGAGCTTAGTGCAATGTGGCTCTACTTATGTCAAGGACATAATAGAGGGAAGGGGGTATCCACTAAGGGATGGAGTATGTGAACTTTCCACTAGGAAGTAGGTTCAAGTCATCCATAAAGGGGATGGGAGGTTTGATTTAATTTAGGTCTCGTTGAGGAGAAATTTCCACTAGGGATGAGGGTTGAATTTGTTTTAATTTTTAGATTTGTATTTTGAGATGAACCATGTTAGTTTGCGATGGATCACACTAAGTAGGAGCGATGGAGGCCTAGACCTAACTCAGATTTACCAATCTAAAGGGGTAGTCTACTAAACACATAGTAGGACTATCCAACCAAAGGGATGCTGTTTCGCAATGCATAGGAAGAAAGAAAAGATTTACATCCTCCAAAGTAGAGACCTTGTTGGTAATCTATTGGCAAGAAATTGAACCAACCTATATGAGTGAATGCCGCTGGGGACTTAGATCAACTCAAAGATAGTCAAGATTAATTTCATTTTTTAGATTTTTTGATTTTGTTGGTTTGTGATGGATCAATCGAGAAGGAGCTTATATATCACGCCTAGACCTATCTCATTTACTAAACCAAAGGGAGTAGCTTCATCGATGGGAGAACCACCAAAGGAGTGCCTTTTTGTAATGATCAATTGAAGGGAAAGCTTGGGGACTCACATCTTCCACTACAAAAGACCACTGGGTGATCGGTTGCTTTGGGCAACAAATCAAACGACCTGGGTCGCTCCGCTTGTGACAATCATGCTAGAAAGAATGCATAGTCTTACATCTTCCAAAGAAATGGGTAACTGCTGAAAATAGATTGAACCCGACCTAAGGGTGACTGAGTGAGGCCACCCGGGACTTATCTCAACTCGTAGTTAGGCAATTCCTATAGGGAGTTCTCACGACACCGCCCTAAAGATAGATGTTTGGGAAAAGGGGCCTTTGGGGCTTGAATTCCTAATCCACAAGCAAATTAATTTATTTATTTGTTTATTTGTTTATGGACCCTATTAGTTTGAGGGATCAAACTAAGAAGGAGCTTATATCGCCTAGACCTATCTCATTTATTGAACCAAGGGAGAATCACATCCACGAACAAATTCTCCAACCGTGGCTACTGGGGGAATCCAATCCAAGTAACCTCAGTAGTGTCTGAATGGGGTCACAAAGGACTTGATCCAAATAGAGTGCTTGCAGGGAACGGGGCCACTAAGGGCTTAATCCAAACCCATGGAGAAGACAACCGGCTAGTTATATATACAATAGGTATTCGGTGTCCAACTGAAGGAGAAAGCTTGGGGACTCATATCTGTTAAGAGTGGTGTATCCACCGTGAGTCATCGATAAACATCAACCAACCTAAGGTGCCCATCATTATAACAATAACCTAGAAGAAAGCTCGGGGACTCACATCCTCCTATATAAGACATTGGTGATAGTTCTGCTCGACAGTGATCCGACCTAGGACTACAAGTGAATGCCAGGGGACTTATATCAACTCATAGTCAAGAGGAAAGGAGCCTGGGGACTTATCCTAAACCTCAAATATACCACCTAGTTAGAGCATGATGGCTAGTTCAAGAAGAAAGCATGGGACTCACATCTTCTTAAACAAAGTCAACATGAGGTAGCTTACTCAAAAGAAGTCTACCAACAAGGTGCTGGTTTGCAAATCAAGTTAGGAAGAAAGGGACTCACATCCCCTAACAAATGACCATGGGTGACATACTAGTGAAGTAGCATGTAAACCTGACCTAGAGCAACTAAAGAGTGATTGCCACTGGGGCTTGTTCCCACATCAAAGTAGCCCGAGATAAAATATATGTGCTTATTTTGTGCATGTGTAAAGGAATAGGATACCTGGGGACTCTTACACCTACCTTAAACACACTAGGGGATTTGATGAAATGGTGCCACGGATGGAAAAAGGATTCCACTAAGAAAGGATCGCTGTTCTCACACCTAACTTAGTTGTGCTAATCAAAATAGGATACACTATTCTCTACACCTCAAGAGAGATTGTGTTTGTGTTGTGAAAGAGGGATAGGATGCCACTGGGGACTCTTACACCTACCCTACACACATGGATTCAAGACAAGAAAATGCTCAAAGAAGAGAAGATTTGATGAATGGAATTATTTTTATTCTTTTATTAATATTATTTTCAAACATGATTTATTTCATGGGTAATATTTCTTTAGATAGAGCCCATTAATTGGAAGCATCGGTGTTCCCTTTACAATCAATAAGTCGATAAGATCCTCCTTGGTAGGCCTTCTCTATGACCTTCCCAAGTGGGTTCAAACTTGCCTCCCATCTTCGACGGCAACAATTGGTCTCCTTAGGACTAACACAAGTTCTACTGAAAAGACCTAGGACTGCTTGTTGTGAGCTTGAATCATTTTGCTTGTACAACTCGAGGTTCGCATGCCCAGAGGCTCTCTCCAAACCTTCAGCTCTTCTAACCAGCAACTTTGCATTATGCTTGTAGTGATCTTGTTACCCAATGCTATCCTTAGTGATGGGAGTTGAACTTCTAAAGGTAACAATGACCCATACACTAAGAAAATGGGGTTGAGAGTTCTGTATGTGGGTAGGCAAGGCTTCAACCAACGCTCCACTACCATTTGTTATCATCAAGAGTCTTCTTCAATATGGATGAGAGTTTTATTGAATGCTTCGCTAAGCCATTTGCTCTGGGGTAGTAGATGGTGGAGTATCTCAATCTATACCGTGTCTTCTCAAAAGCTTGATCTTCATGCTTTTGAATGTACCATTAATATAATTCATCGAGGCACAACCTATATACGATATGGTTCTAAAACTAAGCACATGCCGAGACTTCTAGTGGGATGGCTCGCCACTTGGAAAAGTAGTAGTGGCAAAGATGAAATGAACCCCTTGGAAGAAGGAGGATCGATTGACCTACAATGTCCCCCAACACTGAAAAATGGCCATGAGGCCAATGGTGTAGAATGTTGGGTGGTTGGAGGACCACACCGTGTACCTACATGGCATCTCTAGCTACATACATGTAGTTTGTAATCATCAAAGGCCAATAGTATCCAAGTCGCTTGATCTTGATCTTCATCTTCAGACCAGATTGATGTGCTCTGCATAGACCTGAATGTACCTCATTTATAATGCCACGAGCTTCATGTTTAAACAATAACCATATTTGGTCAAAGGATGCAGGTGCCATCAACAAGCATAGAGAGAGCTCTTTCACCGATGGGCTTGTGAATTTTTTCTTGAGGTAGTTTATCGTGTTCAAGTAATCTATGAATGGTTGCCTCCAATCCAGCCCTTGTTTTGGCAATGGCAACCTCCCCTTCAAGAGAAAGTTTCTTGATGAGTTCAACATCAATAAGGGATATGATTTGTCTATTTTGGACCCTTATTAAAATGGACTCATCTTTCAGACATGCCAATTCTTTGGCAAATTTAATCAAAGTATCTGCTACTGCGTTCTCTACTTGGGGAACCTTGTAGATGGTGACTTTGGGAATTTGGGCCAACAACTTCATGGTATACTCATAATAATGACAAAGCTTGGGTTTGAGAACCTTGTAGACCAACAATCTTGATGACCAACCGAGAATCCCAAAGATGTTGATGCTTAACACATAGTGATGGCTAACTCATCGTAATCAAAGCCTCATACTCATTTTATTGTTATGCAGGGGTTGGAAAGATAGTATGAGAATCAACGTGGTATGGAGTTAGAGAACTATTCTACCCCGCTTTCGGAGAATAGATCATGGTGCTTCCCCTTTATGAAAAGAAGTACCATCAAAATACATCTCCCATCGGTCGCCTCCCCTAAGTTCATGATTTGTTCATCGGAGATCATCACTAAGCGAGAATCAAGAGGGTGTGCTAAGAAATTGCTCCTATCCTTTACACTGAGGGTAAATGATATCAAATTGTGAGAGAATCATGGCCCAAAAAAACCATGGATAGTGTTGGTCATGAGATACTATGGATTTGTTCGAGATCAAGTTCACCTTATGAGAAAGCATATAATAGCTTTTGAGAAGCAAAGATCAAAGCTAGCAATGTTTCTCAATAGGTGGATAGTTCACTGAGAATCGATGATCATTGAGGTAGAGAGCATTCTCCTTCCCTTCATCATTGGGCTAGCAGAGAGAGAGTCATCCAATGCACAAGTGTAGAGGATGAGTGGCCCGCCGATAGGGTGCTAGAACAAGCTTCACCAAATACCGCTTGATATCTTCTTCAAAGGCATGCCGGACACTTATCATCCCACTTGAACTTGGCATCCTTTTGACAAGTGCTAAAATGGTTTGCATCTCCCGATAGGTTGGAGATAAAGCATCTTAGATATGACCATCCTTGGAAGGATCAAGTTGAGTTAAACTCTTAGAGGTGATATTTCTAAGATAGCTTTAATCTTTTAGGATCTATTTCTATTCCTGTGACAACAAACCCAAGGAATTTCCTGCTACTCAATGCACACTTGGGATTCATTTTGAGGTTATATTATCTTAATTCAAAACTACTCTCAAGTCAAAGAGATGGTCTTCCTTTTCTCTACTCTTGACTACTAGATCATCAACTAGCACTCAACCTAATGATGGAGTTCATTGAAGATGAGTCATGGCTCATTGGTAGCACCAAAGATTTTAAGGCCAAAAGGCATGACCCTATAATAGAAGATTCCAATGGGGTTCAAAAGTGTTTTTTTTCATCTTCAAGACATCTTGATTTGGTTATAGCTGATGACCCATCCATGAAAGAAAAAATGCATGAGATGAGGCAATGTCCATTATTAAGTATAGGAAGAGGAAACTCATCCTTAGGACATGCCTTATTTAAGTCCCTAAAATGATGCATATGCAATTTGGCCATTCTTCTTCTTAACGATGACACACTATAATGTAGATATTTTCTTCCTGATGAAACCAACATCGATCGCTTTCTTGACTTTAAAATGACCTATTGTTCGATTTTTAATCGCATGCTTTTAGGAGCTTGCTTAATAGGGGTAGTGTTAGGATCTATTGCTAGCTTGTGGACTGCTACATCAGGAGATAATCCATCATCTCTTCAAAACTCCATGTGAAGCAGTCTTTAAACTCAGTCAATAGCCTAACTAAGTCATTGGTTTCTTCTTCATTCAGTAATGAACTGTATGTGATGGATTTTCTTCTATCAGGTTGATTTCTTTAAGCTTGTCAATTATTGAATGAATCTCCTCTTCAAATTTTTGGTGCCTCTTTGATTTGAGATCATTAAACACACATTCTCATAAGAGTTGGTGTTGTGAAAAGAACCTATGACTCAAATGATAACAACTAAGTAGTAATCATCATCGACCCACTATACCAAATCCTAGTCCTGCTTTGATTGTGCTTCCCTACCTGTTGTTCCAAAGCTTTTCACTTTGACCTATGCTTGGACCATATGAGGAACTAAACCTTTAGAGTATTATTAACACAAGGAGAGTAAAAGTCAAATGGTAATTCCATTAATTTTTAAATGTATCCTCCTCAAGTTCTACATCAACTTCGGACTTGAGGATGATGATCCCAAAAAGAAATCTTCTTCATGTCATTGGAAGACTTAGGACTTCCTTAACTACTAAACCTTCAACTTTGAGATGTAAGTGAGGGTTAGAGCTAAGGTTCCCAACCGCCGCTAATAGTTTCACATAAACCAATTCAAATACTTTGTTTTTTGGGTCTTCTCTCCCTGATCAAAAGTCACCTCCAATGGAACCCAGAGAGGTTGGTGGTATACTAATCACATTAGACTCATCCTCCAAGCTAGATTCCAAGTCTATGTGAATAGTAGGGTACCCAATGAAGAACATGACCTCTTGGCGATGGCCAACAGGGGTCTTCCACCTCTGAACGCCTTTTATGCCTCTCCCTCCTGGTGGAGGTTGAGCCATCTACCCACATGTCCATATGATGGAATGAACTATGGTGGAATGTGATATGGATCTATTTCTTCTTCAATTCCCTTTCTTGTTCACTTGGATTATTTTCTTTTCTTTCATCTTTTCTTTTCTTCATTTTCTTTTCTTTTGATTTTGATTTGAATTTTGTCCAAGTTCATGAGAAAGGGTGTTTTGAGGAAGATAGTAGGTCGATCCTCATAAATCTCAACCTCTCTAACTGATCTCCATCTTTTTCAACTTTTCTAACTTGATGAAGTGAGGATGGAATGATCTTATTCTGATGTATCCAAGGCCTCGAGCAAAAGCAAGGAATGAAGTATTCAAATCAATGATGTAAAACTTGGCTTCAGCCTCCACCTATCTCCAAAGGTAACACTATATGGAACCTAAAGCCCGCTCACCTTGTTCATTGAATCCTCTCAACATCATCTCCTGAGTGTGGAGATGTCGATCCTCAACAGAAAGGGTCTTTAGACTCATAATGTTCACCGATGCACAATCCATGAGAGAACTGCAAGTCCAACGCCCATGTCAACTATGATGTAGAGGTTGTGCTCCAAGTCCCTAAGAAGGTCTTCATCTGTGAAGGTGATCCCCAAGCTTCTTTTGTAATGTGCTCCTCACCTATAGTGGCAGAGCTAAGCATATTTCGTGATCAAGGAGAGCCTTGATTAGTGATTCCTCATCTCTTGGATAAGATAAGGGCATCATATGCTTAGCTTAGATGACAACTTTCTTAGATGAGAAAGGACATTGTAGTCCACCTTGGTCCTCCATAAGCATAGCATATCCAAGGGTGGGAGCATCCGTGGAGGGCTGATCTTTACCAATGACTTGTTTCCCTCTATCTTGAGGTTACCCTAGAGGTAGAACCACCACGGAGGTTGACTTTGGTGATCTCTGGTGGTAATGGAAGGTTCTACCGCACATCGCTCACCTACTTCTATGGGACCCTCAAAGATGATTCCAAGTCTATCTCAAGAGGTGAACGGTATTCGTAGAGTAGGAAAGTCCAACTCAATCAAAGAGGAAGATCAAAATTGTTATAGTTATTTTGACTTGAAGAGTTATCATTAGAATAAGAAGACAACCCATGTGACACATATGTAATTCAAACTAGCTTTATTCTTCAATTTCTTGGAATTATTTGGAGGTACAAAGTAGAAATCAAGTAAAGTGAGTGGGATTTTATCCATCGATACAAGAGTTCTACTAGAAAAGAAGAGATAAGGAAGAAGTCATGTGGGAAGCCGCAACGAGGGACTGACGGTGGTTTGCTAATGG
The DNA here is from genome assembly GCA_021442155.1 of Cymbidium sinense. NCBI lineage: Eukaryota > Viridiplantae > Streptophyta > Magnoliopsida > Asparagales > Orchidaceae > Cymbidium > Cymbidium sinense. Next base: position 301,847,876 of record CM038215.1, read on the forward strand.
GCTATCCCATACGGCACATGCTCACTGAGCTCCCCTTTCCTCGAGTTGGCACGCAACTTGCAAACCTTCCTTGATGTTGGAGGTTTGAGACTCACACCGCAAGGAAAGCTTCTTGATCTTCGATGATCTTCTTAGAGGTTTTGATAAAGAAATATCCCAACCTTCTTTAGTTTTGAAGGATCACATGTATCCCCAAGGATTACCTAATGGAACTGATGGTTGTTCCATAAGGTATTCCTTTGGGATATACATCTCTTGAAACCATGTTCAAGCCCCTTAAATGTGAAGCAATCCTCCAAAACATGGCCTAGCATATGGTGGTGGTAGGGAAAAAGTTTGGATCATGACTTTGCCTACTTCCTCCTTCTAGTTCTGTAAAAATCAAACTTCTTTAAGAGATTCTTAAAGATTTTTGACCTCCTCTTAAATGAATAAGGTTGTTTTATCTAAAAGAGTGGACCATAGCTACCTGTGGTATGTGCGTGGTGCCATGGAGATGTTCATGGAGGCCTGTGAGGGCTACCTGGTGGAAAAGGAGGTGGAGGTCAGATCGTGGTCTCTGACCGATCTCTAGTTGGTGCTTCCCCTTATCTACCAGCCACCGCTCGCTTTTCTCATAGATATTTGTGGCTTTTATTTTTGGCAACCGATCTTGAAAAGGCAACTGTTTCCTCCCTTGTTGATTAGCTTCTCAAATGTCTGATAGTGAAGCCCTTAAGCATGAAGGCGATGAGCCATGGATATTCTTCAAAAGAATCTCAATGGCATGCCGATAGCATACTTCATACTCGTTATGCCATTGAGAATATAATATAATCAACAAGGGACTTATCGGGGTGTTGTTGTGCTACAACGAGATCACCTACAGTAACCCTTTGTTGAGCTCTAGCAAACCTCTTGATAAAGAGTTTCTCTAACTCAGCAAATGTCTTTACTGAATTATTGGGTAGTTCAACATACCAATCAAAAGCAATCCCTACTGCTACCAATAATAAAAGAGCAAAGCACGCCACCGATTGCAACAATAGCCGGTGTGCTATATATATGTGCCTTGGGTTTCACTATCATCAAAGCTTTTGAAGGAAGGTGGCATGAAACCCTTGGGATATTGGATTGAATCAAATTCCTCGGTAGGTCTACCCTTTGAACCGATGATCCTCCTGCTTGAGCCAATGCTTCCTTCACTGTCGCAACCATGGATTTTATGTCTTTTCTTGTATGGAGGTACTTTCCACTACCTTCCTATACATGCTAGTGCTACCTTGCTCAATGAGGTAAGTCTTGGTCCAAAGACATGCACTAACTCGTGACTAATGTTTGTAGTAGGATGAACTATGGGCTTATTTTTGAAATCAAATTGCTAACAAGTCCTCTAGCCATGCCATCCTATCTATCTACTCATCTTTCCTCAACTGTCGAGGTTGGGTTGTCTTGATCAACCTCATCACCTTCCATGGCGCCCCTCGAGAAGAGAGATCCTCTAGTATCAACTCAACCAGTGAGTCTCCCAACAAGTCATCTTCATTGGGATCGGGAACCTTCTCCTCATTTGACACCATACCCAATCTCTTTTCCATGAAATAATGTGCCACTATCTCCTAGAATGATCAATCAAGTAAAAAATGATCTTGCTGATCGTGATCACTATCATGACCGAGAGGCACCGACCACCGCTTGGAGAGTCAATCCTATGTGGAATGCACTCACTAGATGAGAGACACTCATCACTATATGAGAGGGGTGACATTCCTAGGAGGTTCCACTATCATGCACCGGGCTATCATCACCTTCAAATAACTACCATCTCCACATCCCACAGCGGAGTTGGTGAAGTGACAACCATTGGCCACTCCTTTCACACCACCACTGGCGTAAGGTCGAGAGAGCCTCACCACATAGGGTGGTGTAGAGTAGGATCCATAGTTGGATCACCAATGCGCTTCTCCCGATATGGCCTTCATTTTGATGGAACCGGAGATCACCTAGATGGTGGGATGGTGGATGGTGAGCGTGGTGGAGACACCACCACTCTCTATGAGAGATATCCTATGATGACCGACCCTAAGTAAGATGCTATGGTGTGACGCCGAGCTGAAAATCAACAAGTGGAAGCATCGACGTGATTGAACCTCCACCTCCTCTAGTGAGTAGATGTATGGGCCTCTGGCCTCTCTGGATATGTTTCCCCACACTACAGGGGATGATGGATCTCAGATCAAAGCTCACTAACATCCGTAGCCACCTAGCAGAATCGATGGGAGGTGAAACCTCGCTCTAGTAACTATGGGATGTGACCAGGTGGAGGTGATGTGAATCCTCCTAACATCCTCTCTCACCCAAGAGAGGATGAAACTAGTTTGTAGTAACCAAGTGGTGAAGTAAGAATAAACTCCTCAATCGAACGCAACCTCCATCTCCCCGGCAATCCTAGTGATATCGCTTGATCATGCTATTCTTATTGTCCTCGGTAGGATGGGAGGAGTGAGCTAGACCCAGTAGGGAGGCAAAGATCGAGGAGCCTTACCCTTAGAGGGTATAGATGAGAGGTGCTAGCTCACCGCAAGACGAAACCACAGGGCACATCAAACGGGTATTGCCTACTGCTACCGGGGTGGGACTGCCACTTTCCTCTTCAAGAGGAGATGTCAAAATGAGGGTAGATCTGATGACCACTTCGCTCCACCATGGTCCTAATGCGTGAGGGGAGTGCCTCACATGTAATCTCACTCAAATCCCTACCAAGTGGATAAGATGTGTATGATCCAATCGGGAAGTTGGCATCCAAAGCCAAATCCATGCCATGAGGAAAGTGAAAACAAATTTTTGTGAGCGCCATTTTAACAAAGACTGAAAAAATCAAAGCTATAGGCGGTAAGAATCGCATAGAAATGAGCTTGCATCAGATTTCTATCTTTGTTGATTTTTTTGAATTTGAATTAAAAATTTGAACCAACATCCAACATTTGGAAGTGTTAAGTGGGGTTCAAATCGATTTGAGAAGATTTAGAAATTTGATTGAAAGAGGATTTTTGAATATGAATCCAACTTTAACAAATTTGGGTATGTTGAAAGATGGATTCAAATATTTTGAGAAGGATGCTTCCATAGGTTCATGTTTATTTGAATTTAGATTTTTGATTTGAGGACCCTTTCCTTTAACAAATTTGGGTATGTTAAAGTAAGGGTCAATTGATTTTATTTTTGATTGATGATTTTGGAATTTTACTTAGCAAATTTGGGTATGCTAAGTGAAGTATTTGAAAATGATTATTTTTTTTTGTGAATTGTTGTTTTGATTTTTGAAAAATTGGAATTCCTACTTAGTAAATTTAGGTATGCTAAATGAAGAACCCAAGTGTGTTTTGTTTGATTTTTGAAAATAGGATTCTTAGCAAATTTGAGTATGCTAAAAATCCTAAGTGTTTCATTTGTTTTATTTTGATTTTGAAAGAGTAGGATCCTTAGCAAATTTGGTATGCAAAGAAATCTAATGTGTTTCATTTTTTATTTTTGATTTGTTTGAAAGTGGAGACTTTACTTTAGCAATATGGTAAAAAGATGAAGTCACTTAGTTTTTAAAATGGAAATTTCATTTAGCAAATTTTAGTATGCTAAATGAAATTCAAAGTTGTCAAAATTTTTGATTTAGTTTGGTTTTGAAAATGGAAACTTCACTTTAGCAAATTTGGTATACTAAAGAGTGAAGTTCCAAGAGTGCTTGAAGGTTTTTTGTTTTGACTTTGGGGATTTCACTTAGCAAATTTGAATATGCTAAATAAAGTTCCAAAGATGTTTGAAAATTTTTTTGATTTTGAATTTGGAGACTTCTCTTAGCAAATTTGAGTATGTTAAATGAAGTTTCCAATGTGTTTGAAAATTTTTGATTTTGGATTTGGAGACTTCACTTAGCAAATTTGAGTATGCTAAATGAAGTTCCAAATGTGTTTGAAAATTTTTGATTTTGAATTTGGAGACTTCACTTAGCAAATTTGAGTATGCTAAATGAAGTTCCAAATATTTTTTGAAAATTTTGATTTTGATTTGGAGACTTTAAAATTTGGGTATGCTAAATGAAGTTCCAAATGTGTTTGAAAATTTTTTTTTGATTTTGGATTTGGAGACTTCACTTAGCAAATTTGAGTATGCTAAATGAAGTTCAAATGTTTGAAAATTTTTTTTTGATTTTGGATTTGAGACTTCACTTAACAAATTTGAGTATGCAAAATGAAGTTCCAAATGTGTTTGAAAATTTTGATTTTGATTTGGAGACTTCACTTAGCAAATTTGGGTATGCTAAATGAAGTTCCAAATGTGTTAAAATTTTGAAAATATGTTAAGTTTGATTTTGAAAAGAGACTTTCAACAAATTTGGGTATGTAGGAATGGAAATCAATAAATGTAAAATTTATTTTGTGTGTGTGTGATTACTTTTGAAAGAGGGAATTCCAACAATATATATGGGATATATTTAAGTGGGATTTCCAAATGATATTATTATTTTATTGAATGAAATCTTCATTCAATAAATTTAGTATATTAAATGAAGATGTTCATATGTGCTTTCGAAAAATTTAATTTTATTTGAAAATGAAACTTCCACTCAATAGGTGTAAGTGTATTGAATGGAAAGGTTCATGTGTGCTTTTTGAAAGTTCTATTTTTTTTTTTTGATTTTGATTTTTGGAAAGATGATTTGTTCTTTTTATTTTAAAATGAAATCTTCATCAAAATGAATTGAAAGAAGATGTTCATTTGTGTTTTTTGGAAAAGATTGTTAGTTTTATTTTTGAAAATTCCAACATGTAACAATTATGAGATTTGTTAAATGAGGGTGATTTAAAAAATTTGTGGAAAATATTTTATTATGTGCATTTTTGAAAGAGTGCTTTTTTGAAAAGCAAATTTCTTATGGAAAATTTATTTTATCTTTATTATTTTAGAATGAACCTTTCCTTATCATAAAAATGATAAGGAGGAAGTCTTTAAATGTTTTCCTTTTTTTACATCTTTTATTTTTACCCATTGGAGAACCCAACGGGGTTTTAAGACCAACACAGAGTGAGGTCCTAAAACCTAAAGATGTTGGCTAACTCAACTTAAGAATGAAATAAGCTAAGTGCCAATGGAAAGAAAGATAGTCTCGGATTCATACCAAAGTACAAACCCACTATCGATACTCAAAGATAATGATCATTTACCCAAGATGGAGAGAGGAACCATCCCAGAGTCCAAAAAATTTTGGATAAAATTTTTATATATTGCCTTTATGTGGAAAGGAAAGAATATAAACATCTTGGATGCCACCAGATCCAGATGTGCTTATTAGGTGATCGTACATGGAATAGTGTACTATCTTAAGAGATAAAAGTCACTACACCTTTAATGGACCTAATCACCTCAATAAGGACTCTAAGGACAATGGGTCTACATATGTACTAGATTCTTCCCCTACTTTACATGGAAAAGTAAAGTGTTTATTTTAAATTGGTTCATTAAGTTCTCTGGGGCAAGCATAGTTAATTACATCCTAAGAGATGGGATCCCATAGGAATACTCTCGATTAAGATAAATGATCATTGTCTTCAAAGTTTTCAATAAAAAAGGACTATCAATCGATTGATTCATTTTTGAAGATCAAATAGGATTGATCAAAGAGAAGGAGTTATTATCGAAGCCAAAGAAAGATAAGAGATGCCCACGATGCTAGAAAAACTAGCGAGCATCTCAAACTATCATATGGTTGAGCTTTATATTTTTGAAATTAATTTAATTTATTTGAGTTGAATTTTTCATTAGAAATTTAGGACTTATGATTCCATAACACAAGATTATGGAAATGCCTAAGAGGTGAGGATTTAAGCTTATGGCCCATAAAGGGAGAAAGCAACCTCGAACCTAAATCTAGGGAGCTTGTGAAAAAGCACAACCTAAATCTAAGGAAAAAATGGGTATTTAGTTTGCCTCCATAAGAGAGGATAAACCACCAACTACTTGGACTTACAACCACCTGGGGGGTGGCTGCCAACTAACTCCTCCAATGATTTTAAATTCATGTAGGCAAGTCATATGTTTATGCAAGATAGCTAGGCTATTATTTATTTAGAAAGAGACTAAGTCCTTAAACTCTCTCTCTAAAGAGACTAGATTATGTGAGGACATGCTTCAAATGACCTAAATCTAATGCAATTCAGATTTCATTTTATTTTCATTTTGGATAATTATTTTGACTGCTAATAGGATTCATATGCCTAATGCATGAAATAAAGATTATTGGCCAAAATCAACAAGAAGAGAGAGGTGTGTTTCCACCATGGCTCTCAAAGGTCAAGCCAAGTTTCTAAAAGGTGGAAGCCCCAATCAAGAGTGAAATAAGATGCATTTGCATGATGTTATAAAAGAAGTACCCATCAAGGGGTTGCTAATTCTTTTATCTTGATTTTAAACTAAGCTTTAGGTGAGGTTATGAATTCTTTATTTTTTAGTTTTGAGTTAAAGAGGTAAAAGATTTTTTTTCCTAAGAGCCTAATCCACATCCAGCCATACATAAAGCAAGAAGAAATTAAGAAAAGGATGCCACTTAATGCACAAGCTAAACAAATCAATCAATTTATAAAGCTAATCAAAAAAGAATAAGAGGTCATGTGGTACCACCACACAAACCAAAAATAAATTAGAGCTCTACCCTTATACAACCCGGATTATAAATGAATTAAATACAATTAAACAAGTAATTCATTATTATGGGGGTCTTCAAGCGTCATTTCTTCATTCTTATTTTCTTCTTTCTTCTTCTTCTTCTCTTCTTTCTTCTTTTGTTCCTTCTTTTGGATGGTTGGAAGGTGGATGCTCCAAAGGCTTCACATGGTGCATAAGATAAGATCTTATGACCAATGCTCATCCTAATCCCCATAACAATCATTCCAAAATCCTAATTATAAAATTTACATGAAAATAAAAAGTAAATTTAGATAACACTTGCAAAATAAAGGTTAGCTAAATAAACCATCAAATCCCAAAAATGTATATTGGACTTTTCACCCCACATATGAGTGATTAAGTCCACCTATTATTATGCTTAGGGTATAAGCACGCACAACAAAAAAGAATTTATATTTTTATTTATTACAACACCTTAAGCACAATCTCATAAAATAATGGTTAGACTAAGATCGCCTACCATTCATTCTATGTACATACATCCCAAACATCCCTAAAACATATATCAAAAATAAAAGCAAATATCAAACCATGCACGCCCTAACCTAAAGCTAGAAGTGGTGACTTAGCCTAATGTGTGCTTTTGGAGGTTTGTGTGGTATGCTTAGCTATGGATTTTAATTATAATTTTCTAAGTGTGAAGCATGTTCAACTTAGAGGGGGTTTCATTTAAGTGATTTAATTATTTTAGATTGATTTTATTTAGATTCATGTTTAGTTTTATTTTAGTGAATGTTTTGATTAAGTTTTTAATTAATCCTAAGTTTAGATGAACTCTAAACAAACCCATTCAAAAAAGAAAGGCATTTTAAGATTAAATAAAATGAACTAAATAAAACATACATCACTTCATTTCTTTCCCAACATGTATAACATGCATATGAATGAACCTAAGCATATCTATACACACAAATGAGAATGTTTAACACACTTTATGATGCATGCTAAGCAATTCATTTAAGGAAGTTTATGATGCATGATTTTCATTAAGTAGATTTCTTATCCAATTTTCACATGCACACATGAAAGTAAGAAAGGCATAAGTGAGGCATTATTAACTGAGGTGTAAGGTACAAGACCTACTTAGGCTACTTAAAGCCTCAACCTCGGGTTGTCAGACTAATATACCACTTTCTTAAATACAAACATGTATACAAAAGAAATGAATGGAAAAGAAAGAATGCAAAAATTTGTACTAATTGATTCATTTTGTTTATGCAATTTATATGTGCAAGCATAAGTATCCTTCTTAAGTAATAATATAGAAATGAATAGGATATGGAGTTAGGCAAGTGTTAGGTTCTTTTCAAATGAACCATACATCTTACCAAACCCTATTCAAAATTAAACTAAAAGAGAAGAGAAGGAAAACCTATATTAAGCACATCCTTATATCTTACTCACATGCAAGCTTATAATTAAAATATAAGTAACACACTTTCAGTTTTGATAATTGATTTATATATTTTGAAAATAATTTTAATTTAATAGTTATAATAGCCACTCATATTCTTACTTTTGCCAACACATGTAATTTGACATAAAGTAAATATTTTCTTTTAAATTTGAATTTTGAAAAGTATGGATGCATGAAACCACATGACACACATATTTAACATGTTGGGGAAAGAACTAAAGCAATGAAAGCATGTAAACACATTCACTTTAATTAAATCCTAAAGATAATTTTATGAAATAAGAAAGCTTAAAGTAAACCAAAGTTCATTTTATATGATTTTTATTTGATTTTGAATTTGATTTAATTTTAAAATGTGGATTGAGTTTGCTGTTCCTAACCCATTCCCACATGTGTTTGACATTTTTGTTTAATTTTAGATGATTAGATTCATTTTAGATTTTTATTAGGTTAAGGTATGAATTAAACAAGTTAATTAACCCTTACCAACACCACCTTAGCATAATTAACCAAATAATTATGAGCCAATGAGATGACATAAAACTCACAAGAATTTAAATTGCAATGCACCTAGGAAGAAAAGGGCCTAATGCAATTTGGCTCATGATTAATAGTTAATTAAGCTAAGGGGTTTAACTTAAGTAATTTCAAAACACCCCTCACACATATGAGTTGGGTTTTGATTTCTTTAGTTGAACTTAGGCTCTTAAACACTAAGCATCTACCCAAAGTAGATTAATTAAGTTCTAAAAAGTTTTAGAAATTTTAAGAAATTAATTAAGAGCTTAATCAATGAATTAACCCTTAATTAAGAGAGGATTAAGGAAAGAAAAGAGGGTTTAGGGAATAGTTTAGGAGAAAAGCCCCAAAATTATTCCCTAAACCTCCTATTCACTGGATCAAACCTTAATCAACCTCAATAGATTAAAACACTAATCGACCCCTTAATTATCCTTAATTATATAAAGAGGGTAATTACGAAATGCATTTGTAATTTCTCGAATTAAGCCTTCAATAAATTCCAAGAAAAATAAGAGAGGCAGAGGTCATCCCCTAAAATATACCCAAACAGTTTGAGATTAATCAGAGGATTAATTAAGGAGTAATTAGCAAATTAAGATTTTCATTAAAAGGCAAAATTAGAGAAAGATATAATTTTAAATCCATTAAAACTAGTTTTAGAATATTCTACATTGAATTATCTTTCACTCAAAATTTACCTCATATTTTTCTAATTTTTAGTTAGGGAGATATAAATTTTTAAAACCTAGGATTAATTTAGAATTAATTAAAACCTAATTAAATTCCTTTAATTCTTAGCATGACACACGTATGGCGGTCAAGGCGCTTTCCACATCGCGTGAGCTTTTAAACATCCGATCACCCACCGCTCAACAAGGATCGATCTGTGAATCACCCTGTAGTTTTAAAAGGATAAATAGATTTTAAAATGTGAGATTAATCTTGGCCGTCCATCCAAAATGTGCGGATGGATGGCCAGAGATCCATCCCTTCCAAAGCTTGTGAATCATAGGAATCGTCCATGATCTAAGCCTTAATCCAAGTTTGATTGAACTTAGATTAGGATAAAATTTTGCACACACCAACATACACTAATGACAATCCTATCTAATGGTTGAATTTTCATGCCATGACACTTTCTTTCAGAAAAGACCAACACTCCTTAAGTCTAATAGTCAAAAAATGCCATACCTGCGGAGGTGATCATGACACTCGATTTCTGAGAAGCTTCTGTGAGTAAGCTGGTGAAAGAATTAGCTCCTGAGGTTGGGTGATTTGCTCTATTGACCAACTCCCCTTGCTCTCCTTTGCAACTTTGATTGAATTGGACTTCTCCTTACCTTGGAAACTTGAGGGAGTACTTAGGCAAGCTCAATTTGGTCCCTCGAGAGTGTGCAAAGGCAATTGAGTTAAATTATAGTGTGGAGGAAGTATAGAAATGAGTGGAGCTCTCCTATTTTCTCTTGAAGAAAATTGAGAATGGCATTTAAATCCCTCTAGAAGCTTAGATCAGGCTCCTAACACTCTAACACTCAATCGATAATGAGGATGTGCAAATTGAAGTGAATTAGGGGGAGTATATCTCCTCCTATGGAAATTGGATGGCCGAAGCAAGGTTTGCCATTTTGATCTAATTACTAATATAGAAAGGTTTGTTTTTGCAGTTAGAGGTTGGAACATGGTCGGTTTGAGCCAAGGAGTGGATTGGTAACCTCCCATGTGCTTCAAATTGAGTGGAGGGAGGTTTTCTATTTGGCCAATTTGAGCAATGGGGTTAGTTTTGGCCTTGGGTCCATTTGGGCTGACCCAAACCCTCTAGATTGGGTGCACCACCCTCCATAGGGTTCAATTAACCATTAGGAAGGTATCAAGTTGATATGAAGAGAGCTTGACTAAATTCCCCATGGATTTGACCAAAATTAATTCTATGGCCTAGGGGTAGAATGGTCATTTGATAAATTTTTGAATTTGAATATGTTGGGTATGTTGTGAAATGGGTTTGGCCATGTTTCATTGGATTTGGAGTTCATTTGATAAGATTTATCTCATGTTGACCCATTTAGGTCAATATGGGTCAAGTTGACCAATTGGTCAAATTGGGCCAAAATAATGGTTGGGTCAAGTTCATATGACCATTTGAAATATTTTGGTTGCTTTGATTTGATTCAATTTGGTTTAGTTTTGAGTTTGGCTCATATGACTTCATTTAGGTCAAATGAGTCAAGTTGACCAATTTGACCCATTTGACCTATTTGAAGCAGGTCAAGAGTTGGTTTAGGTTAGGTTAGTCATATGGAGTGGATTGGTATCTTTTTTCCAATCAATTTGAGTTAGATTTGAATTTGGGTCGACATGACCCTTTTAGGTCAAGTTGGGTTCAAGGTCAATAGGGCTAGATTAGGTCTAGTTGGCCAATTGAGGCTTTGGTCAAGTTCAACAAGTGATTTTGAATGAACTTGACCCATTAGTTTCAATCAATTTGTCTTATATCAAGTTTTGACACATGACTTTTAGGTCAAGTTGGGTCAACTTAAGTGGCCAATTAGGTCAAATGTTGACTTGGTCAAGTTCAAACATAGTTCATGAATGAACTTAGATCAATGATATTAATCAATTTGGCCTATGGTGGATTTTGGCTATGTTAAGTTTCATTTTGGCTAAGTGTAGACTTGGTCAACCCTTAGGTTTGACTTGGTTTGACCAAATTTAATTGACTGATCATCTCATGATGATTGTTGATCATGATGAGAGACATATGTGAGTTTGATTCAATCCAATTTGGTTAGGATTAGAATTTGGCTCATAAGGGTACTTCATGTCACTTTGGGTCAAGTGAGCCTAAGTGAGTTAAATGATTTCGCCAAAGCTTGATTTGAGTTTGATTGAACTTGTATATGGACTTATGACTGAAATATAAATCCATTTGTAATTGGTTTGAAGTCAAATGGGTTTTGATTCGTTTGATAATTTCATATTCAAAGGAAGAATATGAATGGATTTGGGGTTTGATTTTTGAATTGGATTTTGCTTAAGTTATTGAAGTTTATATTTATATTTGGATTGATGATTGTAGGGTTGATTGAATCATGAAGGAAAATCAGGAGTTTGGCTTGATTTGAAGTTGATTTGGCTAAGTTCAAGGTTTTGACTTGAAAGGCTTAGATTTTGAATTTGAGTTTGATTTTGGAATTAGTTTGATTGTTTGAATTATATTTCATTTATATATGTAAATATAAATGAGAATATAAATGGGTCATGAGAAAATTTCAAAGATTTGAAGTGATTTGATCATGATTTAAAGCTAAGTCCATTAAAGGAATTTAAAGGACTTAGAAAATTTTGGAGTTGAAGAATTTTGAATTTTTTTGATTGATTTATATTTATATTTCATTTATATATATGAATATAAATGAGAATATAAATGAGTTATGAGAAAATCCAATGAATTTGAATTACTTTGATCATGATTTAGGCTAAGTCCATTAAGAGGGAATTTAAAGGACTTAAGAAAATTTTATGAATTGATTTTGAATTTTTAGTTTAGTTTGATTGGTTTGGATTTATATTTCATTTATATATGTGAACATAAATGAGAATACAAATGAATTATGAGAAAATATCATGAGTTTGAATTGGTTTAGATCATGATTTAGGCTAAGTCCTTAAGAAGAGATTAAGGACTTAAGAAAGATTTGGACTTAGGAATTTCAGTCATGGATTTCATTCATAGATTTCAATTATGATTTTCAATCACATGGAGTTGATTGGAGTATGGAGAAAATCAAATAAGATTGATTTGGAGTTTTACTTGAAGGAAGGAAGGTGAGGAATGGTTCATGTTAAGGGTAGGCAAATTTTCTTAACACCCTTAAGGCATGACCTATTCCTATGTCTAACTCTTCTAAGTCTCTACAGGTTGAGTGTCCACCTAATCACTAGATGTGTCTTAAGACTAAGGAACTTTTAAAGTCTAAGAGAAATCCTATGAATAAGATGGAGAGGTTGAGAGCTCATTCTAAAAATGAGGTCAACAGAGAGTAAGCCCTATGTGACACTCACCATGCATTTCAAGTGACAAGCTATCAAAGATGTCAGGATTCTTTGTTTAGAAGATGTGAGTTCCCATGCTTTCTTTTAACTTGACCAAGACAAATCAATGAGCCTTCTAGTATAGTAGACTTCATTGCTAAAAGAGCTACCTCATGATTTTATTTTAAGAAGATGTGAGTCTAAGCTTTCTTCTTGAATTAATCATCATGATCTAACTAGGTTGAGTATGGAGGTTTAGGATAAGTTGAGGCTCCTTTCTGACTACATTTGAGTGATAAGTCCCTAGTATTGAAGAATGCCCTATGATGGCATATTGAGAAGATAAACTATCCAACAATGATCGCTATGAGGATGTGAGTAGCTTTCTAAAGATTATTACAAATTTAAATGTTGTAAGAAGACTCAATGGATATGCCACTCTGGATGTGAGTCCTCGATTTCTCCTGAGAAAATACCTATTTGATATATGACTGATGCCATCTTTGTGATTTTGGATTAAGCCTTTAGACATATCCCTTGTTATTATTTTTGGATTACATCCCTCACCCATTTACACATAAATTACCTTGGATTGATGAAGTAGCCAATATGGTTGGAGAATTTGTTGAATGCAAGATTCTCCCTTGGTTCAATAAATGAGATAGTCTAGATATAAGCTTTCCAATTTGATCCCTCACAAACCAAAGGTCCACGTAAAATAAACTAAACAATCAAATAAATTAGAGGATTAGAATTCAAGAGGGGTTTTTATTATCTTCTGAACAATGTAACTCCTATGAATTGATGATGATATGAGATAAATCCTAGCTTGACTCACTAGTTGCCTTTAGGTTGGGTTAATCTATTTTGCCACAAACATGTAACCATTATGTTTTGGAAGATGTAAGACTCACATTCTTTTCTAGCATTATCGTGAATTGACGAAAACTAGTTGGTTTGATTTCTTAAAGAAATTATCCGGGTCTTTGCAATGGAAGATATTTGTTCTTGAGCTTTCTTCCCTTGAATTGATATTGCAAATCAAAAGGCACTTCTTTGGTTGGATACTAATGTATTTGGTTTGGTAAATCTGAGATAGGACTAGGCTGATATAAGCTCATTCTCAGTATGATCCATCACAAACTGACAGAATTCATCAAAACAAATTAAAAATGAAATTAATCTTCACTATCTTGATGATTTAAGTCAATTCACTCAATGACCTAAGTCTTTTTGTTGTCCAAAGCAACTGATCACTCAGGTGGTTTCTTATTTTTAGAAGATGTGAGTCCTCATGTTTTCTTCTTAAGATTTGACCATTGCAAATCGAAAGGAATTCCCTTGGTTGGATAGTCCTACGTTGTGTTTGGTAGACTACTTTCTTTAGATTGGCAAATCTGAATTAGGTCTAGGCCTCCATGGCCCCTACTTAGTGCAATCCATGCAAACCAATGGGACTCATCAAAACAAATTAAAAAAATGAAATTAATCTTGACTATCTTTGAGTTGATCTAAGTCCCCTAGAGAAAATTGCTCAATAATCAGCCCTAGGTTAGGTTTCAATTCGTTGCCTTACCAATGGGTCACCCCAGCAACTAGTCCCTACTTTGGAGGATGTAAGTCTACTATGCTTTCTTCCTAGTACAGCTGTTGCATATCAAAAGGCATTCCCTTTGGTCAGTTAGTCTTGCTATGTGTTTAGTAGACCACCCCTTTGGAATGGTAAATCTGAGTTTGGTCTAGGCCTCGTGGCTCCTACTCAGTACGATCCATCGCAAACCAACTGGGTATTCAAAATACAAAATTAAAAATTTGAAACAAATAAAATAAAAATAATCAATCAATCCAAATCTAATCTTTTGCTTCTCTTTAGTGAATTGCAAATCTTTCTAGCTCCCCAGCAGACTTAGAATTCTAATCCCTTGGCAGATTTCACAACCTTTCCTCCCTTATAGATGACTTGAACTTGCCTCCCTAGTTGAGAGTTCACTTGTATATCCTCGGTGGAGTCAAAACAAACACAATTAAATAAACAACAAATTGAAATAAATTTAACCCTCTTCCTCAGCTAAACTTAATTAATCAAATAAAATTTCTCGCCAGAAAGATTCAAACCAAATCAAATCTCTCATCCCCTTGTGGATGATTTGAACTTAGTTCCCTGGTGGAAGGTTCACATACTCTATCCCTAGTGGATTCCTCCTTTCCTCTCTTATGTCTTCGACATAAGTAGAGCCACAATGTACTAAGTTCTAGATTCTTTCTACACCTTGGGTTAGGAATAGACAGTTTTTGTTAGTGCTTGTGATCATTTGGTGTTGTTGATCATTTCGATCAACACCAATATGTGTGGTGTTTCTTGTCAGTCACACCACACCTATTAGGCAGCCCTTTGTTGACCTCATTTTTAGGATGAGCTCTCAACCCCTTCATCTTATACATAGGACTCCTCTTAGACTTTAAGAGATCCTTAGTCTTAGACATCTCTAGTGATTAGGTGGACACTCAACCTAGCCCTAGAAACTTAGAAGAGTTAGCCATAGGAGAAGGTCATGCCTTAGGGGTGTTAGGAAAATTTACCAACCCTATAGGTTGAACCACATTCCTCACTTCCTTCCTAAAAGTCAACTCCAAATCAAATCAACATCGAACCTAAATCAATTCCAGCTTAATTGATTTTTATCCAAACCCAAATCAATGTCAAATGACTGAAACTTATGATTGAAGCCCATGATTGAAATTCCAAATCTTTCCTAAGTCCTTTGATTCTCTCTTAAGGACTTAGCCTAAATCAAACCTAAATCAATTCAAACTCATGAAATTTTCTCACAACCCATTTATATTCTCATTTGTATTCACATATATAAATGAAATATAAATTCAAATCAATCAAATTCCAAAATCAATTCCAAATCAAAAATCTTTCCTAAGTCCTTTATTTCCCTCTTAAGGACTTAGCCTAGATCAAGTTTAAATCACTTCAAATCCTTGAAATTTTCTCATAACTCATTTATATTCTTATTTATATTCACATATATAAATGAAATATAAATTCAAACAACTAACCAACTAAAAATCAAACTCATTCAATCAAAATCCAACCTAAGCCTTTCAAGTCAAAATCTTGAACTTAGCCAAATCAATTTCAAATCAAGCCAAACCCTTGATTTTTCTTCATGATTAAATCAATCCTACAATCATGAATCTAAATATAAATACAAACTTCAATCATCAAACCAAAACTCAGTTCAAAAATCAAACCTAAGTCAAACTCATATTCACCCTCTTGAACTTAAAATTATCAAATGAATCAAAACCCATTTGACTTCAAACCACTTGCAAATGGATTTATATTTCAATCATAAGTCCATATGTGAGTTCAATCAAACTCAAATCAAGCTTTGACCAAGCCATTTGACCTACTAGGCTCACTTGACCCAAAGTGACCTATAGTACCTTATGAGCCTAATCCTAACCAAACTCGATTGAACTAAGCCCACCTAAACCTCTCATCATGATCAACAATCATCATGAGATGATCAATCACTCACATTGGGTCAAACCAAGTCAAACCTAAGGGTTGACTAAGTCAACACTTAGCCAAAATAAAATCTAAACTAGCCAAAATCCACCATAAGACAAATTGATTGTAACCATTGATCAAAACTCATTCATGATGAATGTTTGAACTTGACCAAGTCAACATTTGAGCCTAACCTGGCCCAATTGGCCACTTGACCCAAGTTGACCCAACTTGACCTAAAATGTCAAAATGTGTCAAAATTTGATCTAAGCCAAAATGATTAAAACCATTGAGTCAAGTTCATTCCAAAATGATTGTTGAACTTGACCAAAGCCTCAATTGACCAACTAGACCTAACCTAGCCCAATTGACCATGAACCCAACTTGACCTAAAATGTCAAATTGACCAAACTCAAATATAAACCAAATTGATTGAAAAAAAAAGATACTAATCTATTTCATATGACCAACCAAACATGAACCAATCCATGACCTAACCCAAATAGGTCAAATGGGTCAATTTGATCAACTTGACCCATTTGACCTAAATGAACTCAATTGAACCAAAACCAAATATAAACCAAATTGAATCAAGCCAAAGCCACCGAAATATTTCAAATGGTCATATGAACTTGACCCAATACTTAGTTTGACCCATTTTGACCTAAATGGGTCAACATGAGCCAAATCACATCAAACTAATTCCAAATTAAATGAAACTTGGCCTAACCTATTTTTTAAACATATCAAACATATTGAAATTGAAACCCAAGCCAAAGGACCATTTTATGCCTAGGCTATAGGGTAAATTTTGGCCAAATCCACTTGGAATTTGGTCAAATCCTTTTCATGACCACTTGGCACTCTCTTAGTAGACCAAGTGGTCACTAGGGAGTGTGGTGTAGCTAGCCCAATGGGTTTGGGTAGCCTCCAAGGTCAATACCCACCTCACTTGAAATTAAGCACATGGAATCCCTCCACCTTGTTTGAGCACATGGCCACCTCACCCACTCCTCCTGGCCAAAATCAATGCCATGCCACTCTAAATAAAACAAACCCATTGAATAGGGTCAATTGGATCAAAATGGCAAGCTCCTTCATGACCATCTGATCCTTCAAGGGGGAGATATACTCCCCATAATTCCATTCAATCTTGATAGTCTCATACTCGATTGAGCTAAGGGAAGCCAGAGGAGCCATTGCCAAGTGATCCTAAGCTTCCTAGAGTGATTTCAACTTCTCCATTTATGAATTTTCTCAAATCAAAAATAGGGGAGCTCCATTAAAATTCAAACCTACTCCACACTCAATACCAAGCCAATTCACTTTGCAAGCTTCATCAAGGAAATAGATCGAACTCACCCAAGCCTTCACACAAGCTCCAAAGGCAAGGGAGGGCTACTATTGATCAAGACTGAGCCTACTTGAAGGGGATCTTGGCCTCTCGAAGGATCCATCCAATCTTAAGACTTCAAACTCTCAGCAAAGCTTCATCTCCACTAGATGAAGCTTCTCCAAGAGAATCGAGCGCCAGTAATCACCTCTGATGAGGTATTCCATTAAACTGAGCTTAATCTAGATGTGGTATGTTCCTTTGTGAAGTAAAGTATCACCCCATGAAATTCTAGTGTTAGATGTGATCCCCTTTACCCTTAGATGGTGTGGGTTGAGTTTCAATCCAATCTAAGCTTAATTGAGCTCAGATCTTTCCTTGGAAGATGGACGGTGGCCATCTCCCACAAGGAAGATCAGAGGAGAATCTTGGGTCATCCATCAACACATTTTGGATAGATGCCCATGATTAAATCCACATAGATCCCACATTTCATCCCTTTAAAACTGTGACTTTAACCTCAACTGTCTGATCCTTGATCGGACGGATGAGGAGAAAGCACGTAGCGTCACCGCTAATGCGGTGCTATGATGTGAAAACTTAAATATCGAATCCCATCATGTCACGTGGAAAGCGCATGCCACGTCAGCGGTCCACATGGTGTCGACAAGATTAAATATTTAATTAGGCTATTAAATCACCTAATTAATCATGGAAACTTCCTAAATTTATATCTAAGCATAGAAAAATTAGAAAAATATGACATAAATTACATTGGATAGATAATTGAACATAAAATATTCTAAAAAAAAATTTAATGAATTTTGAATAATGCTTTTTTCTAGATTTGGGTTTTATTGAGAATGTTATTTTGCCAATTACCCCCTAATTACTTTACTAATTAATTCTAAACTTTTTGTGTACAATTAATGGGATGACTCATACCTCTCCTAATTTTCTTGGGATTTATTGGTGGTTTAATTAGAAACTACTAGTTCATTCCTTAATCACTCCCTTAATATAATTAAACTTAATTAAGGGTATAATTAGTGGTTTAACTTTCTAATTGAGTCAATTAAGTTTTACTTAAGTGAATATAAGATTTAGGAAATTATTTTGGGATAATTTTCTTAAGATATTCTTTAAACCCCCTTCCTTTCTTGATCCAACCTTAATTAAGGGTTAATTCACTAATTACACCCCTTAATTAATTTCATAAAATTTTAAAACTTTCCAGAACATATTGAAATATTTGGAGACAACAATAATTTACCTTAATCGAGAGTCTTCCTAAGGAATCCCTTTCCTTATGATGTAATTAACTGCAGGGGCTTGCCTTCATAGGGATCTTAACGAACCCAATTTCAAATAAACCCTACTTTACTTTATCATGTAAAGTAGGGGAAGAATCTCTGGTACATATGTAGACCCATTATCCTTAGGAGTCCTTTTTGAGGTGATTAGGTTCATTGTAGGGTGGTGACTTTTATCTTTCGAGATAGTGCATCTCTCCTCGATGTCGTACCCGATCACCCTTAATAAAAATATCTTCGGATCTACGTGGTGTCCAAAAATGCATAAAAGAAGTATATTTCTATATTCATTTTATTCCACATAGATTAAAGATGGAAGTATACATCTTAGAAATCTTATAAAATTTCACCACATAGATTGAAGATTGAAGATTGAAGATGGAAGTATATTTCTAGAGGAGACGAAGCTCTGAAAGTTTCAAGCCTTGAGATTGAGTAGATCTCTCTATGGACCAAGCTCCTCTTCAATTAAGTTCAGCCTTGGTCTAGCTCCCCTCTCCCATGCCTTGAGAACTTGGATTAAGCTTTGGGCAAGTTCGATTGATTCTTCTGAAGAAGCTTGCAAGAGGAATTGGCTTGATTTTATTTATTGAGTAAGTTGGAAAAATAGTGGAGCTCTCCTATTTTTAGAATGAAGAAATAGAGAAATTGAAAATGGGTTGAGGAAGCTTGGAGGAACCATGGGGTGCTAGCTCTGAGTTTTCTAAGCTCAATCGAGTGTGTGAGTGTTTAATTCAAATGAAATTAGGGGGAGTATATCTCCCCCTAGGTAAATCAGATGACCACAAGCTTCCTTTCCATTTTGATCCAATTCACCTTATTCAATGGGTTTTTTAGTCCATTTAGAGTGGTATGGCATTCGATTTTAGGTGTGGAGTGGAGTAGTGAAGCTCCCATGTGCTTGAAATGAGTGGAGGAATGATTCCCATGTGCCCATGTCAAGTGAGGCGGTCAGTTTTGACTTTGGGTTGGGTTTGGTTGACCCAAACTCAATGGGTCATGTGCACCATCCTCATTAGTGGACATTTGGTCCACTAAGAGGATGCTAAGTGTCTATGAAAAGGAATTGACCAAATTCAAAGTGGTTTTAATTTTAGGTTACCATATGGCCTTGGGGTAAAATGGTCATTTGGATTGGATTTCAATTTGAATATGTTTTGTATGATTGAAAAATGGGTTGAACCAAGTTTTGAATGAGTATTTATATGATCTAAGACCCATGGGTAGGGTCTTTAAATTGGTCGGGTCCAATTCAGATTTTCTTGCATTTGGTTTGGTTTCAATGGTTTACCATTTGAAATGTAAGGTATTTTTTCTACCAATGGTATTTTATTTTGGAATAATTTTTAAGTTTGACCTTCAAGAAAATATTGGTCCAAGGAAGTCCAAGTGATTTGAACTTAGGTTAGTTTCAGGCTTGGATCAAGTTTTGCATTTAATTTTAGGTCAAGGTGTTAACTTGGGTCAAGTGTGGGAAATAGGCTCAAATGATGACCTGGTCATGTTCAAACATTGATCATGAATGAGTTTTGATCAATAGTTTTAATCAATTTGGCATATGGTGGATTTTAGCTAGTTTAGGTTTCATTTTGGCTAAGTGTTGACTTGGTCAACCCTTAGGTTTGACTTTATTTGACCTAATTTGAGTGATTGATTATCTGATTATGATTGTTTCTCATAATGTGAGGCTTAGGTGAGTTTAGTTCAATCCAATTTGGGTAGGATTATAATTTGGCTCAAAAGGGGTACTTTAGGTCACTTTGGGTCAAGTGAGCCTAAGTAGGTCAATTGACTTGATCAAGGTTTGAATCAAGTTTGATTGAACTCACATATGGACTTATGATTGAAATATAAATCCATTTGCAAGTGATTTGAAGTCAAATGGGTTTTGATTCATTTGACAATTTCAAGTTCAAAAAAGTGAACATGAGTTTGACTTGGGTTTGATTTTTGAATTTAGTTTTGGTTTGATGATTAGAGTTTATGTTTATATTTGGGTTCATGATTGAAGGATTGATTGAACCATGAAGAAAAATCAAGGGTTTGGCTTGATTTGAATTTGATTTGGTTAAGTTCACATTTGACTTGAAAGGTTTAGGTTGAATTTTGATTGAATTTGGATTTGAGTTTTGAATTGATTTTTGGTTTGATGTTTAAATTTTATGTTTATATTTAGATTCATGATTGTAGGATTGATTGAATCATGAAGAAAATCAAAGGTTTGGCTTGATTTGAATTTGATTTGGCTAAGTTCAAGATTTTAACTTTAAAGGCTCAAGTCAGATTTTGGTTGAATTTGGATTTGATTTTTGAATTTATTTTTGGTTTGATGTTTAAATTTTATGTTTATATTTGGATTCATGATTGTAGGATTGATTGAATCATGAAGAAAAATCAAGGGTTTGGCTTGATTTGATCCTGATGAAGTTGACATGTTGAACGACACAGTTGGGGTCCACATGGTCGACACACGAGGGAGGTGACATTTCTCACTCAAAGACCTCCTCTACCACCTCAAGAAGAAGGAAGATCATATAGACATGATGTAGAAAAAGGTAGAGGAGTTGATGGTAGTGGTTTTAGCAATACAGAACTCAGCCTCTGTCTCATAGCCTTCTCCTATGATAGTCGCCCGACCAAAGTTGGTACATACTTTAGATCAATTCAAGATTTTGACTTGAAAGGCTTAGGTTTGATTTTGGTTGAATTTGGATTTTATTTTTGAATTTATTTTTGGATATTTGAATTTATATTTCATTTATATTTGTGAATATAAATGAGAATATAAATGGGTTATGAGAAAATTCTTTGAATTTGAATTGATTTAGGCAAAGCCATAAGACAAAATCAAAGTGACTTAGGAAAGATTTTTAATTTAGATTTGAATTTTGGATTTAGTTTGAGTGATTTGAATTTATATTTCATTTATACAAGTGAATATAAATGAGAATATAAATGGGTTCTGAGAAAATTTCTAGAATTTGAATTGATTTAGATTTGATCTAAGCTAAGTCCATGAGAGGGAATCAAATGACTTAGGAAATATTTTGGAGTTTGGAATCCAATCATAGGCTTCAATTATTTGGGATTGATTCATGATTAAGAAAATCCATTGAATTGGTTTAAGGTTTGAGCTAGAGTTGGAGTTGATATGAGTTTGGAGCTTGACTTAAAGGAAGTGAGGATTTGGTTCATAGGGCAGAAAATTTTCTAACACCCCCAAGGCATAACCTATTCCTATGGCTAACTCTTCTAAGTCTCTATGGTTAGGTTAAGTGTTCACTTAATCACTAGAAGTGTCTTAAGACTAAGGAACTCTTAAAGTCTAAAAGAAGTCCTATGTATAAGTAGAGCGGTTGAGAGCTCATCCTAAAAATGAGATCAACACTCCCCCTCCTTGGATCGGCCGATGAGGAGCTAAATTATCATTTTTGATTAATGACAAGGATTGGAGGCACTGTTTGAGCTGCCAAACACCCCATGTGAGTCATTTTGTGTAGTGGAGGTAAGGAGAGTGGATGCCCACGTGCTAGGTGAGTGCATTTGGTGATCCAAGTGTCAATTTCCATTAGAGAGGTCTGTTTGGCCTTGGCTTGAGTCATGGCCGACCCAAGCTCATTGGGTCATGTTCGCCACCCTCCTTGGTGTCTATGTGGACAACTAGGAGGATGCTAAGTGGCATTGAGAAAGAAATGACCAAATTCCAAGTGAATTTGGTTACAGGATACCCTTTGACTTAAGGAAAAAATGGTCATTTGGCCATGATTTTGATTTGGGTAGATTTGAAATGATTCAAAAATAGGTTAGGCTAAATTTCAAGTGATTTGGAGCTCATTTGGTTTGAATTGGCTCAATTTGACCCATTTAGGTCAAGTTGGGTCAACTTGAGTTTGGTTGACCAATTGGTCAAATTGGGTCAAACCATGGGTTAGGTCAAATTCAAATGATCATTTGGAGCCTATAGGTATCATTGGTTTGGTTCAATTTGATTTAAATTTGGTTTTGGTTCATTTAGGTTCATTTAGGTCAAATGGGTCAAATTGACCAATTTGACCCATTTGACCCAATTGGGTTAGGTCACGGGTTGGTTTAGGATTGGTTTGCTCAATTGATGGCTTGGTAAAGTTCAATCATTGTTTATGAATTAGTTTAGATCAATGGTTTCAATCAATTTGGCATAAGGTGGATTTTGGCTAGTTTGAGTTTCATTTGGGTTGAATGTTAACTTGGTCAAAGGCTAAGTTTGACTTAGTTTGACCCAATTTAAGTGATTGATCATTCTAGGATTATTGTTGATAACAATGTGAGGTTTGGATGGGCTTATTTCAATCCAATTTGGATTGGATTAGAACTTAGTTCAAAAATTGCTTTAGATCACTTTGGGTCAAGTGAGCCTACATGGGTCAATTGGCTTGATCAAGGCTTGACTCAAGTTTGGTTGAACTCACATATGAACTTATGATGGAAATATAAATCCAATTATAAGTGGTTTGGAGTCAAATGGGTTTTGGTTCATTTGATAATTTCAAGTCAAAAGGATGAACATAGGTTTGATTTTGGTTAGTATGATTTTGGTTTGATGATTGCAATTTATGTTTATATTTGGGCATGTGATTGAAGAAATGATTATTTGAAGAGAAAATCCAAGAGTTTGGATTGATTTGAGAATTATTTGGCTAAATTCAAGAAATTGGCTGAAAGGATAAAAGTTAGATTTTGATTTGAGTTTTGAATTTAGTTTTGGTTATTTGAATATATTTTCCTTTATATTTGTGAATATAAATGAGAATATAAATAGGTTATGAGAAAATCTTTTGAGTTTGGAGTGATTTGGGTTTGATTTGAGCTAAGCCCATAAGATGAAATCAAAGGGCTTAGGAAAGATTTTGGGATTTGAATTCAATCATGGGTTTCAATCGTTTGATTTGGAATTGATTTGATTTGGATTTTGGAATTGATTTATGGTTTGAGAAAATCAATTGAGTTGGAATTGATTTAAGATTTGAGTTTTGAAAATGATTTATGATTTGTGAAAATCAATTGAGTTGGAATTGATTTAAGATTTAGGTTGTGAAGTTTGGTTTGAAAGACGGAAGTAAGGATTGGGTTCAAACTGTAGGGTAGGAAAGTCCTTCTAATACCCCTAAGGCATAACTCATTCATATGTCTAACTCTTTTAAGTCTCTAGGATTAGGTTAAGTGTTCACCTAATCACTAGAAGTGTTTTAAGACTAGGGGACTCTCAGTGTCTAGATGAGTCCTTTGTCTAAGATGGAGAAGTTGCGAGCTCACTCCAAAAGTGAGGTCAACATCTATCAAGAGAACTCTTTAATAACGATTGGTTGTTGAACTGGTTAATGAGCATGACTAGTACGAGCTTCAGTAACCTAAGGCCTTTCAGCATGGCCTTGGCCGAGTGCACCACAGGTGGGTGCTTCAGGAGTTGCAGCTATGATAGTTAGAAAATTCAAGTTATCAAATTGAATGGTAGCTCCAACATCTCCTATGTTGATGACGGCATTAGCAAAGCAGATGTTTGCACCATGCCCTAGTTGGAAAATGAAAGAAGTGCTCTGTAGATCCATTCTGCAAAAGTGAAAGATGAGGATTAGTAGATAGTGATTATTATTTCACCTCATACTTTCAAAATACAGAGGTATTGCATAACAAAATAATAGTGTAATAAAAATATACTCTACAAAATAATTCATTCGACATAGAGTCTCATATATTTATAACTTGAATTTATTACACATTTAAATCACCATTTTTTGTTTTAAAATTTTAAATATTTTATTGCTACTATGGCATATATATGACTAGTCAAAGATGGAAAGAGAATCTTATACCCAGCAGAGTTGCCAAAAATCTGTGGGCTCCAAAATTCACCAACCTCTCGACAAATAATTGAGAGTATGATTGAATGTGTTAGTGTAATTTTCAGAAGGTAGATGGAATATTAGATAAGGTACTACCTAGAGATTTTATCCTCATCTTGTGAAGACTTTAGATATGGTTCCAGGTTTCTTATAGGTGCAAGCACCTATAGTTAATTACCCCTCCCAATAAGTGAGAGAGAACTTTCGATTAAGGCTAGTCATTAGATCGCTTAATGCGTAGCATATAGTAGCAGCATGTGGAGTTTAAAATTTGGGATTTAGATTTTATGAAATTCATCATTTTTAGGTTGAAGCAGATGATTGGGGGAATGATGACGTGCCTGATCAAGATCACATGGTTCTGTCATCCTAGGCAGTTGTGGTCCCTAGTCTACTTAGTCAGAGGAGGTAGTAGACCCAACCTGATCGAAGGATCTTTATCAGCAGTACATGGGTTATGTCGTCCAAGAAATTCTTATAGACTTGGGGTGGTGTTTGTCTAAGGAGATAATATTAAGTCTACCTTAGCTGACAGAGGGCATTTTGCCCTATCAAGTATACCCTATGATTCACAACTCAAATGGTAGAGCCATTAAGGAGCATACGGGCTACGATCGTGATCATAATATAATAGTTCCATGTGGTGAAAACCAGCTGATTAGAGGACTCTAGTCATAACTGCATCATATGTGGAGCCTACTGGCCAAGCCACAGGTGAGGACACGGGCCACATCTACTGAGATTGATTGAACATAGTAGAACACTTAATTTGACATTGGCTCCTTTATGAGCTAGATTTTTTCTCAATTTGTCACCTTTAACAAGTAGTTGCGGAAGGTGGATTGGATTTTAGCTTTAATTTTTAGAGATTGAATTTCATTTAAGCATTTAACACTTAATGACATAATAAATTTTTCATTTAGATTGACATTTAATTTTGATTAATTTAATTTGAGCTTGCAAGAACATTTTGATGGTAGGTATCCCTTTCGGTTGAAATCTTCATTCAACATAGCCATCATTGGGGTAGTTAATTGATTGAATTGAATATATTTGAGAACTTTAGATCCTGTCAACTCTATTTATCTCCTAACAGAGGATCAAATCTACTATCACATAACAAAATTAGCTTATAGATATTTTAATAAGTTAAAATTCTTATAATACTTAGATTTTTTAGGTTTTGTTAACCTAAACCTAGTCCTAAGACCAAACCGAGAAGCAACCCGCGCAACATCCTTAGACATTAAGTTTAAGCATTCAACGTAGTGTCGGGGCCAATGCGGGTGTATTTAAGAATGTTTTAACTATTCGCTTGTATGATGTTTTGCAAATTCGGTGGCATTAGAAGGCGGAAGCAGAAGCAAAGTCAAAAGTTAAGAATGAAGTGAGGTATGAGCGGCTCGATCCACCACTATATTCACATCCTAAACTTGTGACTAGGTGTTGCGAAGGTTACATTTGGGATTTACTTACTTGAAAGTAGACATTCAGACATATTTATTTATATTTCTCTAATTTGATTTCAAATACAAGATCCAAATGATCCTTTTAAAACAACATTCATGATTTCTCATGAGTTGCCTAATTGAATTTATGCATGTAAGAAAGCTACCAAATTACTTAGACATTGTAGTTCCTAATTTGAAATTGAACATTCAAATTTACCACCAATCATTTGTCCTTTGATATTCAATTGAGATCCTTATTTTCTTTGACATCAAATGCGATTATTCAAGTGTATTATTCATATTGATTACTTGTTCATGAATTTAACACTTTGAATATCCAAAGAGAAGCTTTGTTCATGCAAAAAGACTTTGAATCCAATATGGATTTATCCCAATCAAATTCATTTATGAATTATTTAATCTCCTCTAAATTCATCACATATTCATCTTGAAAATCATTTCAATTCCAAATCATGAGGGTAAGAATTTATTTGAAATTGATTAATTATGAACCTCATAAGTCATTTTTGGAATTCAATCTTTATTTATGAGTGGTCTTCAAATATACTTCAAATTACATATTTTCATTCTCCAAGCTTTCAAATTCATTTATGAGTAGGCAATTAATCTTTTTGACAGACTCACTTTAGAATCTAATTCAAATTCTTCCGTATTTGAGAGTTTATCTTCCAATTAGCTTAAAGCAAACTCTTAATAGCTCTCCTCCAATCATACCTGCACGTAACTGAGGAATCAATATGGAATAAAACGGCAACGTGTTTTACACATGTCATACCACTTAAGATTTCATAAATTGAATATGAAGCTTTAAAAGGGTTTACTCTCATCTTATAAGTTGGAAGGATTTAGGAGAGTTTTTCTTTGACATTTCATTTAATTCTTCAAGTCATAAATTATCTTTTGAGCATTGGTAAAAGAAGTGGAGAAATCTTTTAATATTGTTTGTTAGTTTTTAAATTTAAAGAAGAGACCTTATAAGTAATCTCCCCTATTTTATGCTCACATTTATATTTATTTTGCATATTTACTTGACTTGTTTAATTCAATTTTAATTCCATATTGTTTCATTATTTGTGTGTTTCTCTTTTTTTTTTTTTTAATAAATTTTGATTTTTTTTTTTTTTCTAAGTCAAAAATTTGACTAAATTTCAACAAAGATTCTCGATGTCTCTTCAAACAGCTGGAGGCCTTTCTAACATGATAATGGTTTTGCTTAATTTAAATCTCACATTTTAATTAGCTATTCAAACTGTAAAAGATAAATGATACGATATATATATATGTATATGTATATATGTATATATATATGTATGTATATATATTTATATATGTATATATATATATATATATATATGTATATATACATGTATACATGTATATATACATGTATATACATGTATATATATATATATATATATATATATATATATATATATATATATATATATATATATATATATATATATATAATTTCCATATTCAGATCACACATCAACAACTATTTCACCATATATCATTGACATTGGAAGAAGAATCAAGAATTGAGAAAGGAAATCGAGTATAAGAAGATAATTTTACTGGGTAAAAGAAAGGTGGAAGAGTAAATCACATGCTCAATTAGAGAAGGAATCAAGAAGGTATACCGAGAATCACTACGATCTGAGTCTCCTCACTACTCTGCAAAATGGGGAGGTCGGCTAAGGATGAATTCAGCAAAGGGAAATGAGGGAAGGAGGGAGTTCGGCTAAGGGAAAATGAGGGAGAGAGGGAGTTCGTCCAAGGGAAATGAGGGAAGGAGAGACTTTGGCCAAGGGAAATAAGGGAAGGAGATAGTTTGGCCAAGGTAAAATGAGGGAGAGAGGGAGTTCGACCAAGGGAAATGAGGGAAGGAGGGGGTTCGGCCAAGGCAAATGAGGGAAAGAGATAGGAAATCAGAGAGCGAAAGGAGATCGGAGAATGAAGGAACCCTTACAGTTTTTTTTCTTGCGTGGGGCTTGGACGAGCGAGGGAGAAGGTGAGGGAACTAGTCGGTTGAGGGCTTTTGAACGGAAGGG
This sequence comes from Cymbidium sinense, assembly GCA_021442155.1. NCBI lineage: Eukaryota > Viridiplantae > Streptophyta > Magnoliopsida > Asparagales > Orchidaceae > Cymbidium > Cymbidium sinense. The sequence goes on from CM038215.1 coordinate 301,876,135, forward strand.
GAAGGAGGAGGCGAGATCAGTTGAGGGAGGAACGGTAGAGAGGAGAGGAGGCGAGATCGGTTGAGGGAGGAACGAACGAAGCGGTGAAGCCTTCGTTCATGTGCGATTCCGCTCAGGTCGGACGGGTTGTCCGAAAGGAGAATAGGTCGGGTTAGGGGAGAGATCATGTTAGGGTTATTAAGCATTTTTAATAATTATTTTAATATATATATATATATATATATATATATATATATATATATATATATAAAATGATAATTATATTCTAATTTAAAATGACGTATTTATTTCACGGATTCGGCTTTCGTTTGAAAATTAAAATAATTTCATTATGATCGCCACATACTTCACTCGATAAGATATCGATAACTGATCGATCGTTAGATCATACAATGTTTATATTCTGACCAATTTTGATGTTTTGAATGTAATGACGAAGTCCGTTTGATAGGAGATTTTTTCGACTGATTTTTGCACCGTTGAGTGTATTCCAGCCTCAATTTGCGCATTATCACTTCCGATCATTAGACATTCGTGTAGACTCATCTAAATTGAGTATGGACAGTCTCATTTGATAGGTTTCGATGCATTTAGCCAACTCAATCAATTTCATGAATAGTCGTTTTTATCATCGCAGCTTATCCTTCCTCGATATGATGATATAATAACTCGCATTGACGGGTTGATCGTTAGAATGTGCAATATTTATATTTCGATCAATTTTAACGTTATGAATGCAATGATGAAGTCCGTTTGTCGATTAGAGATCATTTTGATTGATTTCGACGATATTTGGTGCATCTCAGTTTCGATTTATGAGCTGTTGCATCAAAGGTCCGTTGAATTTGGATTTTGAGCTCGACTCAACTTATGTATCATGCATGGAGGTCAACACCCATCATATTGTATCTTTAGACATTGGGATATCTGTTAAAGGATGCTCACCCATGAATATACATAAAGCTTTTAAAGCTTGGAATTACACTGGAGCCTGAATTTGGGATGCACACCGCCTAACCAAGTCAGTTGAAAACCCCGAGATCGGGGAGAATTGGAGCCTACGAGAGGGGTCAGCATCGTTATACAGATTAGTGGAGGCTACCTGAGACAAGAAAGCGGAAGCACACTCAGCTCGAATTCTGGCCGCCAAAGTCATGAAACCAGATCGGGAGAACTGGAGCTGAGGGGGGGTCACCATTATCTGTGGAGGCTACCAAAGAGAAGAAACTGGAAGCACACTAGAGCTTGAATTCAGGATGCACGTCACCTAAACAAGTCAGTTGAAAATCCTGAGATCGGGGAGAACTAGAGCTTGCAAGGGGGGTCATCAACATTATACAAGTTAGTGGAGGCTATTAAAGAGAATAAATTGTAAGCACACTGGAGTCTAAATTTGGGATGTGTGCCACATAACGAGGTTAGTTGAAAATCAGGTGGGAGAACTGAACCCACGAGGTGTCATAAGGTTAATGGAGGCTACCAAAGAGAAAGAAAGAAGACACCTGGAACATAAATTGGAGGCCTACCAACCAGTCAGTTGAAAATCGAGATTGGGAGAGAAAGCTACGAGGGGTTCGACCATTATACAAGTTAGTAAAGTACCAAAGAAGAATGTGAAAGCACTTGAGAATGGGATAAGCCACTAACCAGTGAGAAACCCCAAGATTAGATGAGCCCACGATGTCACTATGTTATCTGATTAGTGGAGAGAAGGAAAATTTTCATTATCCATTGAGGGTATTTATACTTAAAAAAGAAACTCTTCAAATTCTTTAAAGAATTTTAAAAATAAAAAAATAAGAAAACCCTTTATCTTCTTTTTAAAAAAAGAAAAAAAAAAAAAAAAAAAAACTTTTCATTACTCATTAAAAAATTAGTCTACACCTTCCTCATTTATAAAAAAAATGAAAAAAACTTTTCATATTTCTCATTAAAAAAATCTCTTCATATATCTCATTAAAAAGATATTTCTCTCTCTCTCTCTCTCTCTCTCTCTTCGCCTTCCCCTCTTTCTCTCTCTCCATGCCAAAATGAAAAAAATCTTCCGCTATCTCTCTCTCTCTCACCCCAAAATGATCTCTCACACTCTCTCTCTCACCCCAAAATGAATATATATATATATATATATATATATATATATATATATATATATATATATATATATATATATATATATATATATATATATATCTAATTTTTATAAATATGTATTTATAAATGATCATAAAATAAGTAAATATTAATAACTACTTAGTCAATAAATAAATAAATTTGATACACATAATAGATATATTATATATAATTAGAAATCCTAATAATTTTTATCTAAAGTGATTTTATATTTTTTTGGATAAAATTAGTTTTTTCATCCAAAAATAGGGGGCAAGTGATATATCTCTCTAAAATTTATAAATCAAGTATGAATTCGAAGTTAAAGCATATATTCAATCAAATTAAATGACTCAGTGAGATGAGTCATACAACACTAAAATCGGGTCAAATCGAACCAAAATGAGCTCAAAAGTTACATATAAAATTTCAAGACTCTAATTGAATGGTCAAATGACTTCCAAATTTGGCGTGCTTATAGTCGAATCGAGTGGCTTGACGAGATGAATCCAACGAGCTTAAGATCACTCAAATTGATGATCATTTGAATGATCAAATCACCAAAAAAATATCTTTGATCAAATGAATCACAAATCTGAAGTTTTGAGATTTTGGTACAATGACCAAAATATTCCTCTCAGAATCCTATAAATAGGATCTCATTCTTGTCATGAGGGGAGAGTAATGAGCTAGATGAAAACTTGAGAGAAAGTTGGGAGAAAGCTAGAAGTTCGAAATTCATCATCACTAGCTACCATCATATGCTATTGTAATCATTAAGCCATCAACAACCATTAAAAGCACCAACTACCACGCATAACTATTGTAACCGATTTTAGAATTCTCATTGTCGATTTCATGAAATCTTAAAATTGTTATTGGAAAAACTTAAACTTTGTATTACTAAGAAGATATATAATGGATCATTTTCTGTCCTCATGATTTTCCTATTTCGTGAGATTTTCAACATAAAAATTCTAGAGTTTTTATTCTTCTTTGAACTATTTGAGTGCATGCTAGATTTTCCAACTGTTGAAGTTTTATCTTGCAATTAGTTTTCTCTCGAACAAAGCTTATGAAAAATAATTTAATTATAGCCATCATCTCATTCATTTTAAGGCATATTTGTTACTTTCAAATGAAAATCATATATTAAAAATAAAATTTAAATATATAGTGAACAAATCTTATATATTCATATATCTAATACCTAAAATTTCATATTTACAGAAATAATACTTAAAATTTTAATTTATAAAAAAAATATAATATTATTAAAATTTTACATTTTCAGTTATTGAAAAGAAGTTATATTTTTAAATATTATATATATACATATATATCACTTTAAAATTAATAAATTAAGTAAATATCAAGTTAAATCATATATACAATCAAATTAAATGTTTGAGTGAGATGAGTCCAATAACGCTGAATCAAATCAAATCAACTCCAAATGAGCTTAAATCAAGCCCAAAACTATATATGAAAACTTCAATCAAATATCTTTCAAAATTGATGTGAAATAATCAGTGACTCAACGATTAATCCAACAAGCCTAAAGATCACTCAAATTAATGATCATTTGAATGATCAAATCACCAAAAAAATATCTTTGATCAAATGAATCGATACAAATCGTCCGATGAAGTATTTTGAGATTTTGGTACAATGACCAAAATATTCCTCTCAGAGTCCTATAAATAGTATCTCATTCTTGTCATGAGGGGAGAGGAATGAGCTAGATGAAAACTTGAGAGAAAGTTGGGAGAAAGCTAGAAGTTCGAAATTCATCATCACTATCGTTACCATCGATGGCTGCCTATTGTAATCATTAACTGTCATCAACAACCATTAAAGACCAACTACCACTGCATAACTATTGTAACTTGATTAGAATTCTCATTATCAGGATTTCTCACATGAAATCTTAAAATTTCGTTATTGGAAAAACTTAAACTTTGTATTACTAAGAAGATATATAATGGATCATTTTTACTGGGCTATGCCTCATGATTTTTTCCCTTATTTCGTGAGATTTTCAACATAAAAATTCTAGAGTTTTTTATTCTTCTTTGAACTATTTGAGTGCATGCTAGATTTTCCAACGAAGCTAAGGCGTGAAGTTTTATCTTGCCGCAATTAGTTTTCTCTCAACAAAGCTTATGAAAAATAATTTAATTATAGCCATCATCTCATTCATTTTAAGGCATATTTGTTACTTTCAAATGAAAATCATATATTAAAAATAAAAATTTAAATATATAGTGAACAAATCTTATATATTCATATATCTAATACCTAAAATTTCATATTTACAGAAATAATACTTAAAATTTTAATTTATAAAAAAAATATAATATTATTAAAATTTTACATTTTCGATTGAAAAGAAGTTATATTTTTAAATATTATATATATACATATATATCACTTTAAAATTAATAAATTAAGTACGAATATCAAGTTAAATCATATATACAATCAAATTAAATGTTTGAGTGAGATGAGTCCAATAACGCTAGAATCAAATCAAATCAACTCCAAATGAGCTTAAATCAAGCCCAAAAACTATATATGAAAACTTCAATCAAATATCTTTCAAAATTGATGTGCTTATAGTCGAATCGAGTGACTCAACGTGATTAATCTAACAAGCCTAAGATCACTTAAATTAAAGATTGTTTGAATGGTGAAATCACAAAAAAATTATCTATGATCAAATGAATTGATATAAACTGTTCGGTGGAGTATTTTGAGATTTTAGCTATAATGACCAAAATGCCCCTCTCAGAATCCTATAAATAGAACCCTCATTCTTGTCATGAAAGGGGAGAAGGAGCTAGAAGCGAACTTGGGAGAAAGTTGAGGAGAGCTAGAAGTTTGAAGTTCGTCATCACCACCGTTGCCTCCGATGGCCGCCTAATGTCATTGCTGATTACCACCAACAACCGTTACAGCTCAACTACAGCTGTATAGTTGTAACATAATTCTGGAATTTTCATTATCAGAATTTCTCACATACAATCTTGTAATCCGATTATCGAGAAAACTTAAACTTTATACTCCAAAATAGATATATAATGGAGCATTTTTACTAGGCTAGATCTCATAGTTTTTTTCCCTATTTTGGTATTTTTCCATATAATAATTTTGAAGTTTCTTATTTTTTTTCAACTATCTGTGTGTGCTGGATTTCCCAACAAAGCTAAGGCCTGACGTTTTATTCTACCACTACTAGTTTTCTAGCATGCAATAGTTTGACGCTGTTTATGGGAAATATTCCCATTATATCTTCACAATTGTTGACAATATAACTTGATGTTAAGAGCAACACCATCTATATAATAGAGAAAATACTATTTTAGAAGAACACATAAGACGATGAAGATCCATCAAAGTTTGATCCTTCAACTTTAGTTGGAAACTAGAGGGCAACCCTTAATCTAAAAAGATCACTTAAATTAATATTCTAGATATATAATTGATTATCAGTTCGAAAAGCAAGTCAATGATGATGAGTAATTTCCACATTAAAAAAAAAGTTTTGCAAATTATGATTCTTCAATCATACTCATAGAAAAATAATACAAAGGTCAAGAAGCTACTTTGGCTACAACCTCAAGTGGGTGTTTTGATTTAACATTTTTCACACATATTAACGTCATCGAGTAATACTCTGATAAATAATCTTGGAAGAATCAAAATATTTAACCTCTTCCACACAGGTTAATGTCATCAAATAACACTTTGACAAAACAACCTCATATGAAGGTTAAAACTATTGAACTCTTCTAGACGGGCTAAATATCACTGAGTAACACTCTGATAAACAACCTTGAATATGTCAAAAATCCTTCATGGATTTCTCCCCTGGAAGGCACGCCCCTGAGGAAGCCTCGATGGGAAGCTAGTACTAGACAATGTCCTCACTAGAAAGACTCTAAGAGAGCAAGTGGTTGATAGGGTTTCCACTCATCGAAAATCTTAGAAGGAAAAAACCTCAAAAGATTTATGTATATCAAAAGTCTCATAATGTATAGGTACATCAAAAGCCTTTGAAGGTATATGTATACTAAAAATTAAAAATAAAAGCTTCAAAATATACATGTATACCAAAAATCTCAGGAGATATATATAAATCATAATTCTTTCGAAGTTAAAGTCTAAAAAAGATATATGATTATCGTCATCATTTGGGGAAAATTTTATAAAATATATAAACATTTTATAATGCGGGGTTAAAGGCTTTAACAAGCATAAAAGATAAAATTAAAGCATGTGAAAGTGTTTTATGCATAGCATATCTAGGACAATTCTAACTTTTACTAAAAAAAAATGAAGGATCTTAGAATCACACTGGAGCCTGAATTTGGGATACATGTCACCTAACCAGGTCAATTTCAATCCCCTCCACTGGGAAGAACTAGAGCCTGCGAGGGGGTCGCGCACCTTCATAAAGGTTAGTGGAGGATTCTAGGATTTAGAGAAAGTTGGAAGAACCTGAAAGTACATTTGAGCCTGAATTTGCGATACGTGTCACCCAACATGTTAGTTTTGAATCCCAAAATTAGGCAGAACTGGAGCCTGCAATGAGGGGTCACAAATCGTCATACAAATCAGTGGAGAAATCTAGAATTTAGAGAAAGTTTGAAGAACCTGAAAGCACATTGGAGCCTGAATTTGGGATCCATGCCGCCTAATAAGGTTAGTTTCAATCCCCAATACCGGGGAGAATTGGAGCCTACGAGGGAAGTCACGCACCATCATACAAGTCAGTGGAGGCCACCAGGGGAGAAAGAAAGAGATGTGATTTTTCACTCATCCCCTTATGGGTATTTATACTTGAAAATCAATTTTTCATCTTCTTTTAAAAGATAATTATATATATATATATATATATATATATATATATATATATATATATATATATATATATATATATATATATATATATATATAATCTTCTTTTAAAAAAAGAGAAAATTATTTATATTTTAAATATAAAAAAACTCTTCATATTCCTCATTAAAATCTCTCTCTCTCTCTCTCCACGCCTCTCTCTCACCCTCTCTTTCTGTCTCTTTCTCTCCCTCTCTATCTGTCTCTCTCTCCCTCTCTCAAAGGGCAAAGTAAAAAAATGGAGGGACCATGTCCCCCTCTCTTTCAAACCCTTTCCATCCAAATGTATATATATATATATATATATATATATTAATAATTTTTAGTTAAAGTGATTTTAATTTTAAAAATTTAATATATTTTTGATGAAATAAATTTTGTCATCCAAAAATATGAGAGCAAATGATATATCCCTTTAAAATTTATAAATCAAACACGAATATCAAGTTAAAGCATGTATACAATCAAATTAAACGATTGTGTTAGATGAGTCCAATGTTAGAATCGAATCAAATCGAGCCCAAATGAGCTCAAATCAAGGAAAAAAGCTGCATATGAAAACTTCAAAATAATGAATGGATCATCAATTGACTTCCAAATTACAACGAGCCTAAGATTGCTCAAATTGAAGGTCGTTTGCATAGTCAAATCACCAAAAAACTATCTATGATCAAATGAATCGATATAAACCGTTAAATGTAGTATTTTGGGATTTTGGCTATAATGACCAAAATGCCACTCTCAAAATCCTATAAATAGGATCTCATTCTTATCATGAAAGGAGGAAGGAGCTAGAAGCGAACTTGAGAGAGAGAAGTAGAAGTTCGAAGCTCGAAGTTCGTCATCACCACCGTTGGTGTCAATGACCGCTTATTGTCATCGCTGACCACCACCAACAACTGCTATAACCAAAATGCCGTTGCATATTGTTGTAACTTGATTCTAGAATTCTCATTATTAGGATTTCTCACATATAATTTTGTAATCAAATTATCGAGAAAAACTTAAACTTTGTACTTCAAAGCAGATATATAGTGATGCATTTTTACTGCGTTAGGCCCTGTAATTTTTCCCCAATTTATGAGATTTTTTCATATAAAATTCTGGAGTTTCTTATTCTTTTCAACTATTTGTGTGTACTAGATTTACCAATAAAATTAAAGCATGAAATTTTATTCTACTACTAATTTTCTAGCATATAATAATACATATATAAAAGAATTACGTGCGGTGCTAATATACAAATTTTATAAAAATTATAAATTTTAAATATATAATTATTTATTTAATTAATAATGCATAAATCTTTCACATCAAAAGACTATTTATGATTATATATAACTTTTTAAACGAGCACCCATAAATAAATTTACATTAAATAATTTCATCAAATGTGAGAGTTGCCAAAAAGAAGATGGCCTTCAGTTGACCATTAATTCCGTTTCCAGCCTAACATTTTTGGGCCCAAACATTCTACCATACCATCTGTTATATCACAGTGAAGTAGTCAAAAAGTATCCACTAAAGACGTCCCAAAATATCAAAAAATTATTGACCCCATGATGCACCACTTGAGTTGAATTTATTTTTAATTTATAATTCGACTCAAATTAAAATTAAAATTTAATTCAAAATTAATAATTTTTTTAAAAAATAAACAGATATTATATAGAATCAAATCAAAATACATTACATTAAATTAAATATATTAATGGCAATGCCTTTTTAAACTTTGATTTCAAAGAAAAATTACCTTTGAAATGAATGTTACATTTGAGATAACGTTTTCATAAGTTGTGGTCAGACCTGACGTTTGCCTGAGTGCTTTGACTGTTCGGCCTAACTTTGGTCCCCCAATCTCGTCTTTAAGTGACTCAACTTGTTTCTCTATTTTCATTTTTTCACATTCACACACATGTAGATATCTCTTGTCTCAGAGCGACTCATATACATATTTCCCGAAGTTAATGTTTTTCATTTCGTATTATTTAATATCAGAGCTGTATTATTAATATCAATATAAAAAATACGGTAAAATATTAATGTTAATGTACAGGACTGAATTTAATGTTGTTGGTGGCCGACATTAAAAACTTTAATGACAAGAATTAAGAGAAAAAAAAATTAGATAACTTATAACTAAATCAGATATTTGAAATGAAATTCGATTATAATATTTAATAAGTGGTTGATGTAAAATAAATTAGATAACTTATAACTAAAAAAAAAAGCATAAATAGTACATAATGAGCTCAAAACTGAGCGGTGACTCTTTGTAAAGTCGCTTGCCAGCTTCATTAAGGTATGTTGAGTTCTATAAAGTAGCTTTAATGTATGGGCAACTAGCTTGGGCGAGGTGTAGTAGTTTCGATAAGATTAGTCAACTTGATAGGGTGGAGTTTCTAAATTGATCAAGATCATGTTGATTAAATTTTAAGCATTAGTTGGTTGAATTTAGCATTTAATGAGAAGTCTAATTAAGTAGTATAAATATCCCTCTTTTGGGGCGGGTGGAGGCATTGTCCTATTTCCAAACACCAAATAAAATTCCGAAATCTTAATTAACTTCTGAACTCTAGATCTTTTCTCGGAGAAGACGACGTGAGGAAAGAAAAAACACAATAGCGACCGCTATTCGGGCTGCCTTTCTTCTACAAAAACCCCCAAATCTTAGCCCGTTCCCATCTCTGCTCTTCCCGCTGGCTTCCATTCCTCTCCCATGTCTAAAAATTTCATCTTTCTCAGACTCCTCGTCCTCGCTATCCTCCCCCTTGTCTACTCCCAGCACAACGAGTTCATCTTTACCGGCTTTTCGGCCACTACGGCCTCTGGCGGTGGAGGCGGATCCAACAACGTAAGCCTAAACGGCGTAGCCGAGATCGAAAATAACGGTATACTGCGCCTCACTAATGAAACCAGCCGCCTCATCGGCCGCGTGTTTTATCCTCAACCCCTCCTCTTTAAAAACTCCTCCATAGCTGCCGGCGGCGGCAACAGAGTAGCTTCCTTCTCTACAGCCTTCGCGTTCGCCATCGTACCGGAATACCCGAAGCTCGGCGGTCACGGATTCGCCTTCGTGCTTGCACCAACACAACAGCTTGCCGGAGCTCTCCCGAGCCAATACCTCGGCCTCCTTAACTCCTCTGACAACGGCAACGCCACCAACCATGTCTTCGCCATCGAGTTCGATACCGTGCAGGATTTCGAATTCAACGACATCAACGACAACCATGTCGGCGTCGATGTCAACAACCTCGTTTCTTCCAAAGCCGCCGCCGCATCGTACTTCGACTCCGGAAACCAACAGATTCCTCTCAATCTCAAAAGTGGCAACACGATCCAAACCTGGATTGACTACGATGGCGAAGCGAAACTTCTCAATGTCACACTTTCCCCTTTCTCCTCTAAGCCAACAACACCTCTTTTTTCCTTCCCCATTGATCTCGCTCCGATTCTTCATGACGAAATGTATGTCGGCTTGTCAGCTTCAACTGGATTGCTCGCAAGCTCGCATTACCTTTTCGGATGGAGCTTTAAGATGAACGGCGTTGCTCAATCCCTCGATCTTTCTTCTCTTCCTTCTCTCCCTCAGCCATCCAACAAGAAAAGATCCACTTTTATCGCCGTTTCCGTCTCCCTCTCCGTCATCATCTTCGTCCTCATCGCAGCTGCACTAGCTTCATACGGTTTTTACCGTTACAAAAACAGAGAGATCATCGAACCATGGGAGCTAGAGTACGGCCCTCACCGATTCACCTACAAATCCCTCCGGCGAGCCACAAAAGGCTTCCGCGACCGCGAACTCCTCGGCGCGGGCGGCTTTGGTAAAGTCTACAAAGGCGTCCTCTCTTCCTCCGGTGCCGTCATCGCTGTTAAACGAATATCCCACGATTCAAAACAGGGGATCCGTGAATTCGTAGCGGAAATCGCCAGTATCGGTCGACTCAGACACCGAAACCTCGTCCAGCTCCAAGGCTGGTGTCGACATAAAAGCGACCTCCTCCTCGTGTACGACTACATGCCAAACGGCAGCCTTGACCACTTCCTCTTCCACTCCTCTGCGGCTGCGGCGCCCCGGCAGGTGCTTACGTGGGACGACCGATTTCGTATTCTACGTGGTGTAGCTTCCGCCCTTCTCTACCTCCACGAAGAATGGGAAAGCGTGGTTATCCACCGCGACATCAAGGCAAGTAATGTCCTCCTCGACGCCGACTTTAACGGCCGACTTGGAGACTTCGGCCTCGCTAAGCTGCACGAGCACGGCGCGAATCCTAGCACGACGAGGGTGGTAGGGACTCTCGGGTACATCGCGCCGGAGCTAACGAGGACAGGAAAAGCGACGGCGAGCTCCGACGTGTTCGCCTTTGGCGCGTTGGTGCTTGAGGTCGTTTGCGGCCGAAGGCCTATCGAGCCCAAGGCTTCGCCGGAGGAGCTTATACTTGTTGACTGGGTTTGGGAGAAGTGGAGTGAGAAGCGGTGGCCGGATGTTGTCGATCCTCTTCTCAATGGCCTTTATGATATGGAGGAGGTGGAGGTTGCGATAAAGGTTGGACTTTTATGCTCGCAGCCAGTCGTGGTTGCGCGGCCAACGATGAGGGAGGTGGCGCGGTACCTTGTTGGTGGAGATACAACGGAGGTGCCGAACGTTCCGCCGCCGCCACCCACGGGGTTGTATGAGTACGAGACTTCGTCAGCGGTAAAGGGAGGGGTGGGATTTGAGGATTTTGTGCATTCATATCCATCTTCATCATTTGAAAAGGCGTCGGCTTCCTCGCCTGTCACCGGTACCGGCAACAGAGAGTCTCCGGGGATCATCGGCTACATGCGGGTCCCGCCTATATCGGTATAGGTGTCGACACTATTTAGGGGCTGTGTATAATGCATGCAAACTAAACCTAATGTGTTCCGAGAGTCGGTTGGTTTCTTATGCAGTGAAATAAGTTTTTTGATTGAATATAAATATAATATTTAGAGCAAATAAAATCAAATCAAGTGAAGATGCATTTATATAATCAATTATATGCATAGTAATAATTGTTCATCAACAAACGTTTTAATTCACAATTTATTTAATTTCAACTGTATATATAATAATTTTTATTTGACACTAAGTATTTGATAGTAGCGAATCTTCACCTTTTTTTCAAAAGCTTCAAAATGCTATGCAATCAGCTTTACAGAGTCAAGGTGCATTGGTCAAAGTTGGTTTGCTATTATTTTTTTTCAGCAACAAAATTTAATTATATGCCATATTATATACATATATATATATATATATATATATATATTTAATTTGAGCTGCATATAAAAATTATATCTGCTTCGATAGTTTTTATGCTACAACAACCACAATTTTTAAATGTTTTTTTTAATATAATTAGGCTAAGGCTTTCAAAATAAAATTATTATTTTTATTTAAATTCACTTAGGTGGAAGTTCTGTTTGGTGGGTGGATGGTGCTGTGAGAATTTTATATTTGTGTGAGTCTCGGGATCTCCGTTAGGAGAGGAAATTGGATGGGTAAAAATATTTAAAATTTTAAAGTATTTAATATTTAATATAATATAAATAATGTATTTATAATATTTTATCAATATTTATCTAGTTGAGTGTAATTATTTTTTACATTTGATTTTAGACTCTGTGAGAAGTTTGTCCATTGGTGGTGGACGGTAGTTGCAAGGGTAGCAATGATGGTAACTAGTGATGTTTTTGAAAATCAATTTAATTTGGAATACATTAGAAATAAATTAAGAAATAAATTTTGAGTTTCAAAAATTCGTGTGTATATATATATATATATATATATATATATATATATATATATATATATATATATATATATATATATATATATATATATATATATGAGCAATGAAATGAATATTTATATTTGATACATCTTTTAAAATTTATAAATCGCAATCTAATCTCAAGATAAATAATCAATCGAAATGAAATGATACGAGTCCAACAACATCAGAATCAGGTCAAATTGAGCCCAAATGAGCTCAAGTCAAGCTCAAAAGCTACGTATGAAACTTCAAAACACTAACTCGATAATCAAATGACTTCTAAACTTATAGTCGAATCGAGCAGATCGATGAGAAGAATCCAACGAGCCTAAGAGCACTCAAACTGAAGATCATTTGAATGATCAAATCACTAAAAACTATCTATGATCAAACAAATCGATATAAACCGTCCAATGGAGTATTTTGTGATTTTGGCTATAATGACCAAAATGCCCCTCTTAGAATCCTATAAATTAGACCCCATCTTATCATGAAGGAGGAAGGAGCTAGAAGCAAACTTGGGAGAAAGCTGAGAGAAAACTAGAAGTTCGAAGTTCGTCATCACCACCATTATCGCCTATTGTTGTCCTGACTGTCACCAACAACCATTACAGCCCAACTACCGTAGCTATTGTTACTTGATTCCAACATTCTCATTGTCAGGCTTTCTCACATACAATCTTGTAATCTCATTGTTGGGAAGATTTAAACTTTGTATTCTGAAGTAGATATATAGTTGAACATTTTTACTAGATTACACCCCATGATTTTTTCCTATTTCTGGGATTTTTTCAGGTAAAAATTGTGAAGATTCTTATTCTCTTTTCAAATATCTCTGTGTGTGTTCTCAACAAAGCCAAGGGCGTGAAGTTTTATTCTACCGCTATGAGTTTTTCAGCATGCAACAGTTTAGCGCCATCTATGTGAAATATTCTCTTTATATTTTCACAATGATTGACAATCTGATTTTAAGTTAAGAGCAGCACCATCTATATGATGGAGAAAATTCTACTTTGGGATAACACATATGAAGAATGAAGAAACATGAAATATTAATTCTTCAGTTCTTTTTAGAAATTAGGCGACAACCCTTAATCTTAAAGATCATCCAAATCAATATTTTAAATATTTAATTATTATCAGTTCGAGAAGCGAGTCAATGATGTAGATTAATTTCAACATAAAAAAAAAAGAGATAGCTTTGCAAATTGTGATTATTCAATCATACTCATAGAAAAATAAGGCAAAAATCAAGGAGCAACTTTAGTTACATGTTGACCTCACTTTTGGAGTGAGTTCCAAATTCCTCATCATAGATCTAGGACTCTTATAGACACTAAGAGCTCCTTAGTCTTAAGACACTTCTAGTAATTAGATGAACACTTAACTTAAGCCTAGAGATTTAGAAGGTTTAGCCATAGAAATATGTTATGCCTCAGGACATAGGAAAACTTGCCTCTATGACCTAAACACAACCATTGCTTTCCTTCTCAAACCAAACCTCAAATTCGAATCTTAATTCAAACTTCAAATAATAAATCAAATTTCAAGTCAAATGATTCAATCTCATGATCAAATCCAAATGCCAAAAACCTTCCTAAGCCCTTTGATTTTATCTTATGGACTTAGCCCTAACCAAATTCAAATCACTCCAAACTCAAGTGATTTTCTATGATTCTTTTATATCTTCATTTATATTCACAAATATAAATGAAATATAAATTCAAATAGCAAAATAAAAAAATAAAACCAAAATTTAATTTATACCCTTTAAGCCAATTCCTTGAACTTGGTCAAATTCTATCCAAATCAATTCAAAAACCCATGGATTTCTTCATGATTCAATCATTCATTCAATCATTGTTCCAAATATAAACATAAACTATAACTATCAAACCAAACCCAAGTTAGCCCTTTTGACTTGAAGTTATCATATGAACCAAGATCCATATGGTTCTAAACCATTTGCAATTGGATTTATATTTCCATCTCAAATCCATTTATCAATATAACTAAACTTGAATCAAGCCATGATCAAGCCAATTAACCCATTTAGGTCCACTTGACCCAAAGCGACCTAAAAGACTTTTTTGAGCCAAGTTCCAACCCAAATTGGATTGAACTGAGCTAATCCAAATCTCATATCATGATCAACAATTATCCTAGGTTAATCAATTGTCTTGAATTGGGTCAAACCAAGTCAACCTAGCATCTTGACCAAGTAAACCTTTAGCCCAAATGAAACCTAAACTAGCCAAAACACACCATATGTCAAATTGATTGAAACCTTTGATTCAAACCAATTCATAATCAATGATTTAACATGACCAAATCCTCAATTGAGCCAAACCATATCCAACTGACAATTTGACCTAAGTTGACCCAAATTGGCCTAAAAATAAAAAATAGGTCAAATCACAATCCAACCCAATTTGATTGTAACTAATGGTTCAAGTTCATTCCAAATTAATTATTGAATTTGACCAAAACTATTATTGAGCCCAATTTGACCAGTTGGTCAACCTAACTTAACCTAGCCCAAATTGACCTAAAGAGTCAAATTAGCTAAAATCTAAATTAATTCCAAATTAAACCGAACCAAAGCCTACACTCATTTTTAATTAGCTAATTGAACTTGAATTAACACCTAACCCAACCCAATTTGGTCAAATTGGTCAACTTGACCCATTTGACTTATATGAACCCAAATGAGCTTGTGGTGTTTATTTTTGGTTGTATTTGTATTGTGTGTGTGTAGGGGGGGGACACCACACAGATCTGAGGATATACTTATTAAGGTGATCGGGTATGTCATCAAGGAATAGTGTACTATCTCGAAAGATAGAAATCACTACCCTACGATGGACCTAATCACCTAATAAGGACTCCTAAGGCATGATGGGCCTTTGAATGTACCAGAGATTTTTCTCCTACTTTACATGAATGAATAAAGTAAGGTTTATTTAAATCGGGTTCTAAAGTTTCCAATGGGGGCAAGCCCTCATAATTAATCACATTCTAAGGAAGGTGAATTCCTTAGGATTACTCTCGATTAATGTAGACAATTATTGTTTCCAAAGAATTCAAAGATATGACTATCAATAAATTGGTTATATTTAGAATATCAAATGGGATAGATCAAAAGGAGAGATTTATTATAGAAGCCAAAAGAGAAGAGTAGGGATGCTCATGATACTAGGAAGCCTAGTGAGCATCCCAAATTATCCTATGGTTGAGCTTTATATGTTTGAAATTGAGAAAATTATATATTTAAGTTGAAATTTTATTAGAAATTTAGAACTTATAATTCTACAATACAAGATTGTGAAAATGCCTAAGAGTTGAGGATTTATGCTAGTAGCCACATAAAAAATGGTAACCTCAGATCCTAAATCTAGGGAGCTTTGGCGAGTGCTAAAGCACAACTTATATCTCAGGCGAAAATGACTATATTGTTTACCTCCACAAGAGAGGGTAAACCACCCGACTGCTGGACTTATAACCACCTGGAGTGTAGCCAACTAACTCCTCCTACATTTTAAAATCATGTGATCAAGTCATATATTTTGCAAGATGGCTAGGTTGCTATTATTTAGAAAAAAATTAAAGTCCTTAAACCCACTCCCTAAGAGACTAGAGTATGAGTGGTATGAATAATGACTTAGTCTAATGCAAATTTTATCAAATTTTATTTAATTTTGACTCTTTATTTTGACACAGGCTATATGATTCTATATGCCTAAATGCATTGTAAAGTTGATTATCGGCCAAATCAAAAGAAAAAAAAAGGTGTCTTCCATCATAGGCTCTCAAGAGTCAAGCCTTTTTTCTATCTGGAAAAGATGGAAACCCTCTCTTAGCAAGAGTGAAACAAAATGACATGCATGATATTAAGCATACAACATCCACCTAAGGGGTTGCTAAATATTTTATTATCTTGATTTAATGCCTAGGATTTATGTGAGGTTATGAGTTAATTTAGAAAATTTAATTATGAGTTGTAGTTGGAGTAGAAATATTATTTTTCCTTGAGAGCCTAAACGGATCTAGGCTACACATTAAATCACTATACATGAAAAAACTAGGAAAATACATGCAATTTTTATTACACAGTATAAATAAATCAGCAAACAATTTATAACCTCAACATGAAAAAATAATAGGCCGGTGTGGTTGGGTATCGCCGTACAACCCGAAAAAGAAATGGGTAGTCGAGCTCTACCCTTATACAACCCGATATATGAAAGAATAATCACAAGTTACAAAATGATAAGTGTTATGAGGGATCTTCAAGTCTTCATGCTCCCTCCATTTCTTCATTTGATTTGCTCCATTTGATTTGGTAGGCTTCTAGGCATCACATGGCACCCCAAGATCAAACCTTCTAGCCAATGTTCATCCTTAACCCCCATAACACTTAACCAAATTCCTAATGCATAATTACATTAAAAAAAAGGAAAAAGTAAATCTAACTACACCTACAAAATAAATATTAGCTAAACACACCATACAACCCAAGCAGTTATATGAATAATATGGACTTAGCACATTGCACATAGGTAACCAAGTCCACAAATCCTAACATAGATTATGCTTAGGGGTTAAGCAACCTACAAAAGGAGCATTTATATTTATTTTAAGCACCCCTTAAGCATAATATTCTATAGAAAATATGACTAGACTGATCACGACCTAACATCTAGTATACGAAACATACACCCTAAAATCCATTCTACAATATTACATCACAAAATAAAATATACATCAAATCATACACCACCCTAACATAAAGCTAGAAGTAGTGACTTAATTTAATATGTGTGTTAGGGCTTGTGTGGTATATCCTAGTTAGGCTTTAGAATTAAGATTTTCTAAGTATGAAGGATATTTAATTATAAAAGGTGGTTTCACTTTAAATGATTTACAGATTTTATTTAATATTTTCTTTTATTTCATTTGACCTACACTTAACAACTAAGTGTTATGAAGAGAAGAAAAGAGAGGATCACTCTCCTTTATCCATACCTTAAGTCACATATAAAGCAAATTAGTTAATCAATTCTCTTTAATGAATGGTTTATTATATATTTTAATTAGTCCTAAGTTTAGGTTCACTTTAAATAAACTCATTCAATAAGAAATGCATCTTAAGATTAGTTGGAATGAATCACTATCATATAACATATGTTTGTTCATTTCTTTCTATCATGTATATCATGCATATGATTAAATCTTAAACATAGCTATACATGCAATCTGTATCTTAGTACACTTAAATGATGATTGTGAGTAAATGTATTTGGAATTAATATTTCATTTAGTTGAATGATTTTGTCATATTGATTTAAAGCTCTATCTAAATTCTTATACAAAAGCATAAGGAAAGAGCATTAAATCACATGACTAATCAACTCAACCAATTAAATAAAGTATGAATACATGTCTTTTTAATTAAAAAGGGGTTTTCATTCATTAGTTAGTACACATTCACATGTATAAAAGTTTTAAACAAGTAAGTCGCCATTATTCTACACTAAGGGAACGAGTTAGGAACCTCCTTAGGGCTACTTAAAGCCATGCATCCCTGGAATGACCAGACTAATATACCTGCTATCCTTAGATATATATGGATGTATAAACAACTACAAGAATAGAAAGCCATGCAAAAATTATATTTTTGATTTGATTGATTTATTTTATGTAAATGAATTAAAGATCTTTCTAGATTCTGATGTCCAAATGCATAAGAATAAAATCTAACAAGTACATCACCATTATTTTGCACCAAGGGAACGAGGTTGGAACCTCCTTAGGGCTACTTAAAGTTGTGCATCCATGGGAAGTCCACTAAGTCACTAATATACACACTAACATTCTTACTTATACAAATCAACACATGAATGTAAGGAAGAGACTTTAATTCATACACTAAATTTATAATCACTTGTATTTCCTATGTATATATAACTAAAGTCATAACATATAATGCTATTTCTCATTAATAAATTTTTGAAAATATATTTGAGATTTAATAGTGATACTAGCCACACATATTTTTAATTAAGCTAACACATGCAAATTAACATAAAGGAAATCACTTTTATTTAATTAATTTGAAAGGCATGAATGCATGAATGTAAGTGGCATAAAATATTTTTAGCATGATTATAAAGAAATAAAGAAACACAAGCATGTGATTTCATTCAATTCAAACTAAGCCCTAAGGACAATCATATTAAACAAATTTATTTAAGATGAACCAAAGTTTCTTAAAGCCATTTTTTATCTTTATGTTTGGTTTGAGTTAAGGAATGTGAAAGAGGTTTGCTAATCCTAATCCCATCCCCCATGTGTGAGTTAATTTGGTTTAATGAAGAGTAATTAGGTTGATTTTATGTCTTAATTAGATTGAGGTATGAATTAAGTCCGTTAATTCCTACATCACTTTAAGCTAATTAACTAAATAATAATGAGCTAATATAATATTCAACCACACGAAAAGTAAATTAGCAATGCTCCTAAGAAATGAAAGGGGCCTAATGCAATTGGCTCATGATTAATAGTTAATTAGGCTTAATGAGCTCACTTAACTACTTTTATGATTTTCTCACACATGTAAGCCAACCATAATTTTGTTATCTCTCTCTTTAGGTTATTGAACACCCAAGATTGATTAAAAATACTTATATGAATTATATTTTAAATTGAGTTAATTAAGCTCATTAATCCATTTGGCTAAGCATTAAGCATTTTTAATTAATGAAATGAAATTAATTTAAGAAAAGATATCAAGAAAGAGGCCTTAATCTCAATCCCTTAGTCCTATATTTGCTCACTTATGCTGATTTTATCTTGAAGATTAATTAATTAATTAAGCAATTAACTACTTCATTAATCATCAATTATTTTGATTCCAAAAAGTAAAATAAAAACTTAGGAAATGAATTAGAAAAAAAATATCTCAATCACATTCTCTAAGCTCCTTTACTGTTCAATAGAAGTAATTAGGCTTAAATATTTAATTAAGTCATTGTTCATTAACTAATTATCGCTAATTAATTTAAGAGAGTGATTAAGGCTTAATCAATTAATTTTCCTAATTATGCAACCAATAAAATCATAGAAAAATAGGGGAGGCAAAGGTCATCCCTCTAAACATGCACGAAAAGTTTGAGATTAATTGGGTGATTAATTAAAGAGTAATTAAATTAATTAATTTTTCAATTAAACATTAATTCAGCTAAAATCACTATTTAAAATTAATTAATAATAATTTTTGTAGATTCTAATCTGAAATATCTTCAAAATGAGCTCTCATTTGTATTTTTTAAAATTTTTTTATGATTAATTATGATTTTTTTGGAAGTTTCAACCTTAAAAGTAGATTAATTAAGCCTAATTAGAGCCTTAATCTCATCGCCATGTCATGGTACGACGATGCGCTTTTCATGTGGTCACGTGAGGAGCTTAAGTTGTCACATCACATCCATGACAGACGATGACTTTTCTCGGTAGACGATCTAAGATCGAGCACCCATGATTCAATATATGATTTAGAGGAGAAATCAGAGCGGACCTAACATGATTAGATCACGACCGCTATTCCAATCACGCAAAATGGATGGTCCATGACCTATTTTGATCATGAGCGGTGAAAGATGGATGTCGTCTATCATTCCCCATTCGATCTGAGCTCACCCGAGCTTGATAGTCTCCAAATTGATCTCACACATTCGGGGAGGGGAGGCACACACATTCAATGGTTAAGATCTAATGACATTCATATTTGCTTCATAAAGAACCAACCTATTTTTTCTAGGGAGCTCAGTTTTGCAAAATTATGTCACCAGAGCTAATGTCTGGCGGTGGGATCGACGGAGGTAGCTTCATCTAGTAGAGACGAAGCCCTATTAAGAAGACTCAGGTTTGATTTGAAGTAGATTGCTCGGTAGACCAAAGTCCTCATATTTAGTGATCGATCTTGGTCAAACTTCGGTCTTCGGTGGTCAGGAAGGCTTAGGGATGATTCAATTGGCTTTGACGACACACGAGGATGGTGTGTGCAAGAAGAATTTGGATTTGGTTGAGTGGAGAAAGAATGGGAATCAGGATTGAGGTGCCCTATTTCAACTTTTCATAGGAAGGAGAAATGCTGATTGAGGGAGCTCGGGGAGGCTTTGGGGAGGCTCTCTAGGATTTCAAAAACTCCTTAGGGATTTACATGAAGCGAATGGTGAAGACTCCCGCTCAAATTGAGGGGGTATACCCCTCAATTGGGCTTGTGGATGGATGGGATCTATTCCTTAATTTCGGTCGGTTCACCACCGTCAGCCTGCTGGAGCTATCTCCCTCAACTCCACTTGGCACATCCTGGTTGGAGAAAGTTGTGGCAGGAGTCTCAAGGTCTAATTTTGGGAGATTGAGTTTCTCTTTTGCTCCATTGCAACCATGGGGTTTGACCATAGCGGCGGCTACTTGGGAAGTTTCTCTTGGTCAATGGAAAGTGGTAGGGTGGCTTAGGTTGGGCTAGGAAGGCTAGGAATGCCTCATTTGGCAAGTGGAGTGCTATCATGGGAAAGATAAAGTGAACTTTGCCACTTATGGCAAGAATCTTATGTAAATAACTTTGCACATTGGTCAATTCCCTTGGATTGGGTCCCACATGGATTTAGGCTGATTTGGGAGTGATTTATGGCTGATGTGGATTGGGTTTGATCAACTTTTGGGGTCTCATAAGGTGGCTTTTAGTGGTTTTGCTCAATTTGGTAATATGGGTTTATTTTTGATTAGGTTGGGTTGGGTTGGCCAATTAGTCAAATTGGGTCAAACCAAGACTTGGGTTAGGTTCATATGATGATTTGGGATGTTTTGGCTTAATTGATTTTGAATAATTTGACATAAGTTTGAATTTGACTCATTTGGATTCAAAAGAGTCCAATGGGTCAAGTTGACCAATTTGATCAATTTGACCAAATTGGGTTGAGTTAGGTGTTGAGTCAAGTTCAATTAGTTGATTAGAAGTAATTGTAGGCTTTGGTTTGGTTTAATTTAGGAATTAATTTGAATTTTGGCCAATTTGACCCTTTAGGCTAATTTGAGCTAGGTTAGGTCAAATTGACCAATTGGCCAAATTAGGCTCAATCACGGCTTTGGTCAAGTTCAATAAGTGATTTGGAATGAACTTGAGCCATTGGTTGCAATCAATTTAGATCAAATCATGATTTAACCCATTTTGGATTTTTAGACCAGTTTGGGTTAACTTAGGTCAAATGGTCAATTGAGCTTGATTTGGCTCAATTGATAGTTTGGTCATATTCAATCATTGATCATGAGTGGATTTGAGTCAATGGTTTCAATCAATTTGGCATATGGTGGGTTTTGGCTAGTTTGGATTTCATTTTAGGCTAAAGGTTGACTTGGTCAAAGGACCAAGTTGGCTTGGTTTGACCCAATTCAAGGTAGTTGATCACCTTAGGATGATTGTTGATCATGATATGAGGTTTAGATGGGATTAGTTCAATCCAATTTGGGTTGGATTAGAATTTGGCTCATAAGGATCTTTTAGGTTACTTTGGGTCAAGTGGATTTAAATGGGTGAATTGGCTTGATCATGACCTGATTCAAGTTTAGCTGAACTCACATATGAGCCTAGGATGAAGATATAAAATCCAATTGCATATGGTTCGAAGCCATATGGATTTTAGTTCATATGATAATTTCAAGTCAAAAAGGGTCAACATGGGCTTGACTTGGATTTGGTTTGATAATTATAATTTATGTTTATATTTGGTACAATGATTGAAGGAATGATTGAATCATGATGAAATCCATGGGTTTTGAATTGATTTGGGTATCATATCAAGAAATTAGCTAAAAGGGCTAAAATTGGAGATTTAATTTGATTTGTGTTTGGTTTTAGCTATTTGGATTTAGATTTTAATTATATTTGTGAATATAAATGAAGATATAAATGATTCAAGAAAATCACTTAGGTTTGGATTGATTTGAAAGTAAATTTGACCAAGTTGAGGGATGTAGGTCAAAAGGGCTTAAGTATAGAATTGATTTGGTTTGATTTGATTTGAATGATTTGAATTTAGATTTCATTTATATTAGTGAATATAAATGAAATAATGATTGATTTATAAAGAAATCAACCAAGTTTGATTTGGTTTGAAAGGGGTTTTGGCTAAGCATATGAGGGTGGTTCATATGGCTTAGGAAGGGATTTTAGAGTTTGAATTTAATCATGGGGTACAATCATTTGATTTGGGATTGGATTTATGATCTTGGATTTGAATTTGGAATTTGGTTGGGATTTGATTTGAGATTGAATTTTATATTTGAGAAAATCAATTGAATTGGGGTTGATTTGAATTTGGTTAAGGCTAAGTCCATAGGATAAAATCAAAGGGCTTAGGAAGGGATTTGGAATTTGAATTTAATCATGGGTTTCAATCATTTGATTTGGGATTGGATTTATGATCTTGGATTTGAATTTGAGGTTTAGTTTGGAAGAAGGAAGCAAGGATTGGGTTAAAGACTGTAGGGTAGGCAAGTCTTTCTAAATCCCTAAGGCATAACCTCTTCTTATAGCTAATCCTTCTAAGTCTCTAGGCTTAGGTTAAGTATTTAACTAATAACTAGAAGTACCTTAAGAATAAGGAGCTCTTAGTGTCTACATGAGTCCTAGAACTATTATGAGAAAGTTGAGAGCTCACTCCAAAAATGAGGTCAACAAAGGGCACCCAATAGGTGTGGTGTAACTGACTAGGCTCACCGCACGTATTGGGGTTGACAGAGATGATCAACAATGTCCGAAGGATTGCAACCACTAATAGAGATGATCTACTTCCAGACCTGAGATGTAGATGGAATCAAGATCTTAGTGTAATGCAACTCAACTTATGCCAAGAGCATAAGAGAGGAAGTAGGATCTACTGAGGGATGAGTGTATGAACTTTCCACTTAGGAAGTGTTCGCATTGTCCATAGAGGATAAAAGTTTGATTTTGATATGATTTGGGAAGAAAAGATCTGCTGCGGATGAGTGCATGAACCTTTCACTAGGAAAGCAAGTTCAGATCATCCACTAGGGATAAAGATTTAATTTAGTTTGATTTTATGAGGGCTCCACTGGGGAGAGGATGATGGATTTGAATTTTTGAGGGCACATTTGCTAGAGATACGAGCTCAGATCCATTGAGGATAAGGAGGGTTCAATGTATGGATTGAACCAGACTCCACTGGAGGGAGGATGATGGATCTGACAAAATAGACCTTGTTTGTGTGTGATTGATCCACTAAGAAGGGGCTAATATCAGCCTCGAGCAATCTTAGATTTACAAATCCAAAGGGATGACCATCAGGTAGAGCTATCCAACCTAAGGGATGCCTTTCGATGTGCAATGGTTAAGTTAGGAAGAAAGCATGTAGGCTCACAACTTCCTAAACAATGAACCATTAGGGTGATCGGTTGATAGCACAACAAATCAACGACCTAGGTCGACTATTTGAGCCAATGCCACTGTGGACTCATATTGACTCAAGAATAGTCAGAATCAATTTCATTTAAATTTTATGGTGGACCCAGTCAATGTGCGATAGGTCCACTAAGAAGAGACTAATATTAGCCTCGTCCTATCTAATATTTACAAATCCAAAGGGATAGTCTACCGACCATGAGATAGAGCTAACCAACCTAAGGGATGCCTTTCAGTGTGCAATGATTAAGTTAGGAAGAAAGGTTGTAAACTTACATCCTCCTAAACAAGGGACCACTAGGGTGATCGGTTGATAACACAATAAGTCAAACTTGACCTAAGGCTGTCCATCAGTGTGCAATAGTTGTTATAGAGAGAATGTGATACACTTATATTTCCCAAAGCAAAGATGATTGTCGAGGTGACTCATTGGTAGCACAATAAGTTGAGCCCGACCTAAGGGAGACTACTAAGAGAGTGCCGATCCGGGGACTTATCTCAATTCAAAAGTAATTGGGCATTTCCTATAGGGAGTTTTGCTGACACTGCCCTGAAGATAGGATGCTTGCTTGGGAAAAGATATTGCTGGGAGTTTTCCTCCCAATCCGCAAGTGAAGATATATATGTATTATGTTTGTGTGGAACCTATTGGTGTGCGAGGGACCACTCTAAGAAGGAGCTCATATCAGCCTAGTCTTATCTCAGACTTACTAGACCAAGGGAGAATATGCATATCGGCAAGACAAATTCTCCAACTATAGGGGTGGCTATTAGGAAAGGGGGATTGTCCAATCCGAAAGTAACCGGGTCAGTGTCTAAATGGGGTTGTTAAGGATGTGATCCAAATAGAGTGCCCATAGGGGAGGTGCCACTAGGGGATTTATCCAGAACCCTATAAAAGAAAGCCTATAGGTATACGGTGGCCAACTCAAGGACAAAGCATAGTAGTCTTACATCTACTAAGAGTGGGGTATCCACTGGGTGGGTCATCGTCAGCATGACGATAACCAGCCAACCTAAGGTGCCGGTTGGTGTGCAACAATCAGTCCAGAAAGAAGGCATGTAGAATTATATCTCCCTAAAGCAGAATTGATTACCGGGATAGTCTATCTTCGGTTCGAGAAGTGCTATCTGATCTAGGGCGACTACCAAGTAGGGAGTCCCGTGTAAGGACTAGACTCAAACTTGAATAAGTCAGGAGGGAAGGAGCCATTGGGGGACTTATCCTAAACCTCAAATATATTTGACCCAATTAGTGCACGATGGCTAGTTCAAGAAGAAAGCATATATGCTTACATACTCTTAAACAAAATCATCATGAGGTAGCTTATTGGTTACACAGTAAGGCCTACCAAACTAACAAGATGCTCGTCAGTGTGCAATGGTCAAGTCAGGAAAGAAAGCATAGTAGACTTACATCTTAATGAATAAAAGATCACTGGGGTGACGTATAAATAGGGTAACACGTCAGCCCAGCCTAAAGCATCTAAGGAGTGAGTGTCGAAGGGGGCATTATCCCACATCAAAATAGCCCAAGACAAAAGATATGTGTTTGTGTGTTTGTCATATATACTCACGTTGACCTTACTTTTGACGTGAGCTCTTAACCTTCTCTTATTAGACTTAGGACTCTTCTAGATGCTAAAAACTTCTTAGTCATTAGACACTTCTAGTGATTAGGTGAACACTTAACCTAAGCCTAGAGACTTAGAAGTGTTAATTATAAGATTAGGCTATGCCTTAGGGCTTAAGGAAATTACCTATCCCATAGCTTAAACCCAATCTAGATACACTTTCTCAAATCAAACCCAGATTTAATTCTCAAACCAAATCTCAAATTCAAATTCAAATTCCAAATTTAATTTCAAAATTTGACTGCAAATGATTGAAACCCAAAATTAAATTCAAATCCTAAGACCCTTCCTAAGCTATATGAACAAAATTCATAAGCTTAGCCAAAACTCCCTTTGATCAAATCAAACTAAATTGATGTCTTTATAAATTAATTATTCCTTCATTTACATTCACAAATATAAATGAAATCCAAATTCAAATGACCAAAACTATATCAAAAATCAAATCTAAACTCAATCTAAACCTTTAAGCCAATTCTTTGGACTTAGCCAAATTCTATCCAGATCAAGTCAAAACCAACGAATTTTCTATTAAATCAATCATTCATTCAATTATCTACCCAAATATAAATGAAATCTATAATCATCAAATCAAATTGAAACCAACCCAAGTCAAACCCAACTTAGCCCTTTTGACTTGAAAATTTTAAATGAGCCAAAATCCCTCAGACTTCAAATTGATTGCCGTTGAATTTATATTTCAATCTATGGATATATATATATATATATATTCAACTAAACTCAAATCAAACCAAAACCAAATCGATTGACCTACTTAGGTCCACTTGACCCAAAGTGACCTAAAGGACCCATTTGAGCCAACTTCCAATCCAACTGAAATTAGATTGACCAAGCTCACCAAAATCTTCCACCATGATTGTTGATCACCCTTGAATGATCAATTGCAATCAATCGGGTCAAACCAAGTGAAGTTAGTCATTTGACCAAGTCAACCCTTAGCCCAAATAAACTAAAACTAACCAAAACTCATCCTACACCAAATTGATTGAAACCAATGATTTGAATCAACCCAAAATCAATATTTAAATATGACTTGACCACCAATTGAGCCAAACCAAGCCTAATTTGCCAATGATCCAAGTTGACCCAAATCAGCCTAAAGGACCAAATTAGGTCAAATCATGATCTAACCCAAATTGATTGCAAATAATGGCTCAAGTTCATTCAAAATTGATTATTGAACTTAACCAAAGCCATATTTGAGCCTAATTTGACCAATTGGTCAACTTGACCCAACCTAGTCCAAATTGGCCTAAAGCCAAATTAAATTTAAATTAATTCAAACCAAAGACCACATTCATCTTCAATTAGCCAATTGAACATGAATCAACCCATAACCCAAGCCAATTTGGCAAATTTTAGTCAA
Organism: Cymbidium sinense; assembly: GCA_021442155.1. Classification (NCBI taxonomy): domain Eukaryota; kingdom Viridiplantae; phylum Streptophyta; class Magnoliopsida; order Asparagales; family Orchidaceae; genus Cymbidium; species Cymbidium sinense. The sequence continues at coordinate 301,903,444 of CM038215.1, forward strand.
ATTGGTCAACTTGATCCAATATGACCCACATGACCCAAATTGAGCCAAATCCTTTAAAACCAAGCTATGACCCATTGGGAGCTGATCAAAGCTGACCCAAACCCATTTGGGATTTGCCTAAAATCAACCCAACCCATTTAAATCCCTCATGGATCCTCCCCCACATAGGATTCCACCCAACCTCATTTAATTCTCCCCCATTACATGCACTTAACTCCTCCCCAATATTTGCATTGAATAGAGCTGATCATATGGTACTTTGGAGCAAAAATCCAAAGTCCTCGATCAATCCATCATCCATTCCAACCACCCTAAGCAAGATGATAATATTTTGGAGCCAAAAAAATTCAAAAAAGGGTGGATTTTTGACCATTATAAAAAGAGGGGAAATGAGATTTCACCCCTCTTCCCCCTGCCACTATTCTACCCCCAAAAGCTCCCCAAAGTAAAAAAAGAACCCATCCCCCACCTCTTTGAGCCATTTTTTAGCTCAAAGACACAAATAGAAGCTTTTCCGACAAGGCGACGGTGAACATTGGCGAAGACGACATTCCAAAGGGAGGCAAAAGTTAAAAATCATTCCAAAGCTTTCTCATATACCTAAGAGTTCGCATGGTCTTCACTGCTGCCAAAAACCATCCCCGGTGAGGTAAATTTTGCCAAACTTTAGCCGACCTTAGGATTTCTTGCATTTTGTGTTAATTTTCTTACAATTTTAGAAATTTCTCCTAGATAATCTAGCATTTTTACTTTAAATCATCCAAATTAGAAAATAAAAATTTTTTGGTGCGAATCGTACATGAAGACAAGTCCATTTTGGTGACAAGTTTTCACTTAGAAATCCTATTTTTTCTTTTTAAAAAAACTATTTTTATTGTTCATCACCTCTGGGGCTACAACCGTCGTCCAATCCTGCGGTTCACGGGATCGGATGGCTTGGATCACGATCCAAACCTTCAGATCTCCTGATGCAATATGGACCATCGATCGGTATAATTTGGGACATGAATCGCGGTGATCTCGATGCATGGACCCTGATTTGGATCGATCGAGTGAACGGTCACTCAATTGATTGGTCTTCACCAATGGTCGATGTGAGTGCCACACTGATTTTTATTATTTAAAAAATTAATTTAAATCACCTATAACTTCAAAAATTCATAGAAAATAAAATACTTAATCAAAAATTGCAAATAAGGGCTTGTTATATTTATCTTTTTGAGAGGAATCCAACAAATCCAAAATCCCCAAATATATATTAGATTAATTTGAAATTTTCAGGGATTGATACTAAAGTTAAAACACACTTACAATAAAAATTTCAAGTGAAAAGGACTTCTATATTAGGAGAAATTAAATTTTGAAATTCAAATTGTTCATTTTAGTTACATAAATCAAATAAAAATTCAAAAATTTACAAAAATCTTCAAAGATGGCTTAAATCACTTCAATTGGCATCTAGGACTCTTAAGAAAATAATGTGATTTTTTGATTCCTAATGAACCCCAAATAAACCCTTAAGAGTAAAGTTTAATCAATTAAAGAGTTAATTAAAATATAATCTAAAAATAATTTAAATATCAAATCAAAACCATAAATGAAATAGCACTTAAGCAATCATTAATCAAACTTTAAATCAAAAAAATATCATCCTTAGAGGAAATCAAATTATATATGATTAAATCTATTTAAGTTAATAAAACTCAATTAAATGATTAAATCTTAAATTAAACTTAAAATTAAATAAATCTAGGAAACTGTATCATGGGTCAAACTAGTATAATTAAACCTACACTAAGCATGAAATTTTAATCATATGAAACTCCTTAATGAGTATAAATAAACTGAAACTAATTAATCATTAAATAAACTAAAAAATCAAATTAATTAATAAACTAATTCAACATAATCATTTAATACTAATCAAATTAAACCAAATAAAGTTAAAGTGAACTTAATTAACATATGATTAAATCACATCCATTTGGAATAAGATAATTAATTAACCATTACATATTTCAACCTAATAACTAAATGAAGTATGTTAATGAAATCAAACAAACATAATAAATGAATCAAATCAAATAAAACTCTAATCATAAATAATCAAACTTAATTGAAATGAAATAAATAATTAATTCACTTAATAACAATGATGGTAATACAATAATCCTTAATCAAATCAAACTTAAGTGAAATACTTAATTAAATCAAATAACTCACATGTGGGAAATTAAGTCATTAATCTCTAATTAAACAAACCTTTAATTAATCTAATGATTTAAAAATTTAATTACCCTTAATCAAACTTAATTAATCAAACATCTAATTAATGCAAACTTAATGAATTTATCCATCATCTTAATTAATCAAATTAATTTAAATAAGTTACATTAAAGCTAACTCTAAAATTAAGCTTAAATCAAACCCCTTATTAAATTTAATAATTAATCACACCCCTAAAGTAAACTAAATAAGTTAATCAAATTAATCATATTAAACCTACGCTTAACCAAACATATTCAAAATACAATTAAATACTAATCAAAATCTAAATTACACCTAAATCATTAAGTCATTAATCACATCATTAAGAATTAAATAAATCTTTATTTAATTTAATAATTAACTTAAATACACTCCTTAATTAAACTAATTACCCTTAAGCTAATCCAATTGAATAAACACCTAATTAATGCAAACTTAATAAATTAATCCATCATCTTAATAAACCAAATTAACTTTATAGAAATTAATTCAAATCAAACACTTAATTAATCGCTAATTAATTTGATCACACATCTTAAGTAATTAATTAAGTCAATCAAATTAATCATATTAAACTTAAACTTAATCAAACATAAATGCAATTAAATACTAATCAAAACCTAAATTATTAAGTCATTAATTACATCATTAATCTAATCAAATTGAAAATTAAATAAATCTTTATAATTAATCTAAACACACTTCTTAATTAAACTAATAATCACATTAAACCTAAGAAAACCCATAGTCAAATAAAGATAATCAAATAAAATCAAATCAAATTAAATCAAATAAAGAAATACCCTCATCAATTTAATATGTAATCAAATCAAATCTCATTCAACCTACTTAAATAAGATAAACTAATTAATTATCTAGTGTATGAAATCAAAATACAAACCAAAATATGACAAATTGATGAGATTAAAAATAAAATCCTAATTACAAAGAATCAAACTCATTTTAAAATTAAAATAAAATCTCAATTAATCTAATCCAATCAAGCTACAAATAAATGAACCATGATAAACATAAAATTAAATTGTATAGTCATAATCAAAGAAAAGAATTAAATATTAATTTAAAAGGATATTGAATTATCAAGATTTAATTAAACCAAAACATCTAATCTAAAATTAGTCAATCAAAAACACATGGATTTAAACAAACTTAAACTTCATTAGATATTAACGACATTGAATTATCAAGATTGAATTAAACCAAAATATCTAATCTAAAATTAATCAATCAAAAACACATGGATTTAAACAAACTTAAACTTCATTAGATATTAAGTATATTGAATTATCAAGATGTAATTAAACCAAAACATCTAATCCAAAATCAATCAATCAAATACTTAAACAAACTCAAATTCTAAACTCTAAATAAAATCAAATGAATTACACAAATTCAAATGGGCTAATTAAGATACATAAGGACCTTAGTTTGACTCTTAGAGGATGTAATATGGTGAGTATCTATAATAGAATTCATTCTACTCATTCTTGAAAACTTAAACATCACTTTAACCAAATAAAATGAAATAAAAATGAAAAGTAAATCATTAAATCATTTAAATTTAAATCACTCAAAGGTAAAATTTCAAAAAAATTTGAACTCCAAATTGAAAGTTAAACTAAAGAAGCCTAGTAAAGCCTTGCCACCCAAGTCTTAAGCACACACATTAGAATACTAAGTCACCACTTCTAGTGCTAAGTTAGGGCATTGTATGTATGATGTTGTGTTTTATTTTATGATGTAATATTTTAGACGGATGTTAGTATGTTGTTTAGATGGATGGTAGCCCATTAGCTAATCATATTTTCTATGGTGTTTAAGAGGCTACTATAATAAAAATATAAATACATTTGTCAGCAGTTGCTTAGCCTCTGCATAACCGATAGGATAGTTTGGTTATCCATGTGTGGGGCGCTAAGTCCAAATTATTCATATAATTGCTTGGGTTGTATGGTATGTTTAACTAATATTTATTTTGCAGGTGTAGCAAGATTTACTTTTTCTATTTTTGATGTAATTTTGCATTAAGAATTAAGATTAGTGTTATGGGAGATTAGGATGAACAGTGGCCAGAAAGTTTAGTCCATGGGGTGCCCTATGATGCCTTTGGAGCAAATCAAATCAAAAGAAAGAGAAGGAAGAAATGAAGAAAAGAAGACCCCCATAGCATGTATTTTTTTTGTAATCCAAGTTGTATAAGGGAGCTTACACATCTTTTTTTTTTCTATTTTGGGGTGTATCATAAACCCCAGACTGGCCTTTTTATTCTTTTACAATAGTCTATAAAATTATTTGATGTTATGTTTAGATTGCACATTAGAACATCATGCTTTTCATAGTTTCTTTATGATTGATGCTTGAATGTGTGTCCTGGATGCTGTAGGCTCTTAGGATGAAATTAATTTTTCTACCCCAATTAATAACTCATAACTAAAATTTTAAAATAACTCATAACCTCACATAAAAGCCTAGGAATTAAATCGAGATAATAAAATTATTTTAGCAACCCCTTAGTTGGATGAATGAATGTATAATATTATGCATGTCATATTCTTTCACTCTTGTTAAGAGTGGGCTTCCATCTGTGCCAAAGAATGAAGGCTTAACCTGTGAGAGCCTTTGATAGAAGAACACCCCTTTCTCTCTTGATTTGGTCTATAATCAAGTTCTCATGCATTTAGTCATACAAAATCCCATAGCCTGTGTCAAAATAAAGAGTTCAAAAGAATCAAATAAATTTGATAAAATTTGCATTAGATTAAGTCATGGTTTCATACCACTCATGCTCTAGTCTCTTAGGGAGTGAATTCAAGGACTTAGTTTTCTCTCTAAATAAACAACAACCTAGCCATCTTGCAAAGCATAAGACTTGCCTACATGAATTTAAAATATATGAGGAGTTAGCTGGCTGCCACTCCAGGCAGTAATAAGTCCAGCAGTTGAGTGGTTTATTCTCTCTTGTGGAGGTAAACCATATACCTATTTTCGCCTTAAATTTAAGTAGTGCTTTGACGCTCGCCAAAGCTCCCTAGATTTAAGATCTGAGGTTATTATTTCTTTTTATGGTCTACAAGCATATATCCTCACCTCTTAGGCATTTCATAATCTTATATTGTGGAATTATATGCCCTAGCAATCTAATAAAATGTCAACTCAAATAATTAACTCTCTTCAATTTCAAAAATATAAAGACCAATTATAGGATAGATTAGAATGCTCACTAGGCTTCCTAGTATCATGAGAATTTCCTACTTTCTCCCTTTGGATTCCAAAAATAAGTCTTCTCCTTGATCTATCCCATTTGATTTTCTAAAATAGCCAATCCTTTGATAGTCTTAACCTTGAAATCTTTAGATACCCTAATTGTCTACTTTAATCAAGAGTATTCTTAAGGAATTCTCATTCCTTAGGATATAATTAACTATGGGAGCTTGCCTCCATAAGGAACTTAACAAACGGCTTAAAATAATCCCCACTTTACTTTTTTGTGTAAAATAGGGATAATCTATGGTTTATTTGAAGACCCATCTTGCCCTAGGAGTCCTTATTAGGTTATTAGGTCCATTATAGGGTGGTGATTTCTATCTTTTGAGATAGTACACTATTCCTTAATGTCATACCCGATCACTTCAATAAGTACCCCCTAAGATCTGCGTAGTGTCCCACATCTCAAAAATAAACACCAAAACTCAACCATGTCAGTTCATGATGGCTAGTTTAAGAAGAAGGCGTAGTAGACTTACATCCACTTAAATAGAGCCAACATGAGTTTAACTTACCAACTATGCAGTAAGGCCTACCATGCTAACAAGGTGCTCGTCGGTGTGCTGCGATCAAGTTAGAAAGGAAAGTGTAGCAGACTTACATCCTCCTGAATAAGGGACCAGTGGGGTGACGCACTAGTAGGGTAATATGTTAGCTTGACCTAGAGTAGCTAATGAGTGAGTGACATAGGGAGCTTGCTCCCACATCAAGGTAGCCTAAGAAAGAAAGTATGCATGTGTGTTTATGTTGTGAAAGAAGGAATGGGATGTCGTTTGAGTTCTCTTACACCTACCCTAAACACATCATTGCAGATTCACAAGCAAAGATATTTCTAATAAGTATAAAGGGATGGGATTTGAAATGAACAAAAGTTTTATTGATAATTATTTTCAGACAAGATTTATGGATAATATTTCTTTAAGTAAAGTTTGTTGATTGGAAGCATAGGCTCTCCTTTTCAATTTATAAGCTGATAAGATCCTCCTTGGTAGACCTTTTCTATGGCAAAAGGTTCTTCCCAAGTGGGTTCAAACTTGTCTCCCATCTTTCGATGGGCAATAATTGGTCTCCTTAGAACTAAAACAAGCTCTCCTACTTGAAAAGCTCTAGGGTGGACCAATTTGTTATGAGCTTGAATCATTTTGACTTTGTATAACTCGACGTTCTGGCATGCCCAGAGGCATCTATCCTCTAAACCTTCGAGCTATTCTAACTATAACTTGGCATTCTACTCTATTGTGATTTTACTACCCACAGCTATCCTTAATAATGGGAGTTAGACTTCTAATGGTAGAACTGCTTCAGTCCCATACACTAAAAAGAAATGGGTAGATTAAGTTGGAGTCATGTATGTGGTGCAGTAAGCCAACAAGACTTCAACTTACTGCTCATGCCACTATTTCTTATTGTTGTTGAGTGTCTTCTTTAATATATGGATGAGAGTTTTGTTGAAGTCTTCTGCTAAGCCATTTTCCCCTGGCTAATAAATGGTGGAATATCTCCAATCTATGCTGTCTCTAAGCAAAGCTGTTGACTTTAGTGCTCTTGATTGCAGTACCATTATCAGATATAATTTGTCGAGGCACCCCGAACCTATATATGATATGGTTCCTGAAAAATTAGAGCACATGTTGAGCTATGATCTCTCTGAATGGGATTGCCTCTGCCCACTTGGAAAAGTAGTCAGTGGCAGCTAGAATGAACCGATAACCTTTGAAAGAAGGAGGATCAATCGGACCCACTATGTGGGTACCCCAATAATTGAATGGCCATAAGGCCAATGTAGGATGCATAATGTTGGGTGGTTAGTGTAGGACCACATCGTGCACCTGATATTGGTGGCATCTTCTAGCTATGCCCATGCAGTTTGTGATCATTGAAGATAGTAGTATCCTAGTCTCTTATTCTTAGCTTTCATCTTCAGACCAGATTGATGTGCTCCACATAAACCTGAATGTACCTCGATCAGGATCCTAGAGCTTCATGTTTTTCCAAACAACATAACCACATATGATTGAAGGACCGTCGGTATAAGGTGCCATCCATGAGAGCATAGGAAAGGGCTATCTGCTTCACTTGATGGGCCAATGACTTCTCTTGAGGTAGTTTGCTTGTATTTAGATAATTCATGAATGGTTGCCTTCAATATAACTCATTATACTTTTTAGAAATGGTAACCTCCCCTTCAAGAGAAAGTCTCTCGATGAGTTCAGCGTCAATAAGGGATAAGACTTGTCTATTTTGGACCCTTATTGGTATGAACTCATCTTCTGGACATGTCAGCTCCTTGGCAAGCTTAGCTAATGCATCTACTACTACATTTTCTCCTCAAGAAATCTTGTAGATGGTAACCTCTGAGATTTGGGCCAGCAGATCCATAGTATACTTGTGGTAATGATGGAGCTTAGGCTTCAAAACTTTATAGGACCCGATAATTTAGGTTGATAACTAGTTGAGAGTCCCCGAAGATGTTAATGCTCTGAATACATAGTGTAATGGCTAACTCCAGACCAAGAATTAGAGCCTTATATTCAGCTTTGTTGTTGGTGCATGGATTGGACAGATGATATGAAAATCTCATCACATCATGGTTTGGAGTTAGAAGGACTATTCCTACTCCTACCATTCTTGGAAGAGTAGATCGTGATTCTTCTCCTTTTTGAAAGGAAGCCACACCATCAAAATACATCTCCCAATGGTGAATGTTAGTTTCACCTATGTTCATGATTTATTCATCAGGGAGGTTATCACTAAGCAGGGAATCAGCAGGAAGTGGGTGTGCTACTAAGAAATTGGCTAGTGCTTGTCCTTTCATCGCATGAAGGGGTACAAATGTGATGTCGAACTGTGACAAAATCATGGACCAACGTGCCAATTATCTAGATAGTGTCATCTGTGTCATGAGATATTGCAGTAGATTAATCCTAGAGATCAGATTCACCTTATGAGAAAGCATATAATACCGTAGCTTTTGGGATGCAAAGATTAAAGCTAGGCAATGCTTTTCAATAAGTGGGTAGTTTGCCTCAGTAGGATTAGACAATGACTGAGATAGCAGAGTGCATTATCCTTCCCTTTAATATTGGTTTGAGCCAACAAAGGTCCAAGGGAGTCATCTAATGTAGTGGTATATAATATCAATGGCTTGCCTGGGATAGGGGTTGCTAGAACCAGCGGTGTCATCATGTAGTGCTTGATGTCTTCAAATGCATGTTAGCACTTGTCATCGCACTTGAACTTGGCATTATTTTGACAAGTGCTGAGAATGGCTAGCATCTTCATGATAGGTTGAAATGAAACATCTTAGATATGCCAACTGCCTTTAAAATGATCTGAGTTGGGTCAGACTTTTAGGGGGTGGCATTTCTAAGATAGCCTTGATCTTCTCTGAGTCAATTTCTATCCCACAATGTCAAACAATAAACCCAAGAAATTTTCCTGAAGTTACTCCGAATGCACACTTAAGGGGATTCATTTTAAGGTTAAATTATCTTAACCATTCGAAAAATACTCTCAAGTCAAAGAGATGGTGTTCCTTTTCTTTACTTTTGACAACAAGATCATCGATGTAACATTTAACTTAATAATGAATGAGTTCATTGAAGATCCGAGTAATGGCCTGCTAGTATATAACACTAGCATTTTTAAGGCCAAAAGGCATGATCTTAAAATAATAGATTCCGATCGGGGTTCAAAAAATAGTACTTTTCTCAGCCCTGGGGGCCATCTTAATTTGGTTGTTTCCAGATGACCCATCCATGAAAGAGAATATTACATTAGATGAGGCAATGTCCACCATTAGTTCTGGTATAAGAAGTGAAAATTCATCCTTAGGACATGTTTTATTTAGATCCCTAAAATTTATGCATATACGAATCTGACCATTCTTTTTCTTAATTGGAATGACATTGGCCAACTAGGTGGGATATTTTTCTTTCCTGATAAAGCCAGCATCGATTAGTTTCTTGATTTCAGAAATGACGTGCTGCTCAATTTCTATTTGCATACATCTAGGAGCTTGCTTGATACGGTTAGTATTGGGATCTATTACTAGTTTATGGACTGCTACGTCAAGAGATAAATAGGGCATTTCTTCATTACTCCAGTAAAGAAGTTCTTAAATTCAATCAATAACCTAACTAAGTCATTAGTTTCTTTTTCATTCAACAAAAAATTGATGTATGTTGGGCATGGATTGTCTTTAGTTCCTAAGTTGATTTCTTGGAGTTCATCAATGGTTGATATGATCTCTTCTACAAATTTTGGCAGTGCATCTTTGACTTGAAGCTCATTTGGATCATCTGAAGTTTTTAAACATACCTCTTCATAAGAGTTAGCATGATTTGAAAAAAACCTATTAGACTCCAAATGATTGGTGATGAGTAGGCAATGATTGTCATCATCGATTGGATCCACTATGCTGAATCCTAGTCCTGGTCTTGATTGAGAATATCTACTTTGGTTGTCCCATAACATTTCAAAGTAATCTGAGATGTGTTTAGACCAAGTATGTGGGATTAATCCCTTCTTTGTTAAATTAATAACACAAGGCGAATACCATTCAAAAAACAACTATATTAAATCTTTATATGAATCATTTTCAAGTTCTACACCAGCTTCTTGACTTGAGGATGATGCTTCCACCAAAAACCTCTTTGGCTTGACATTTGTGGATGACTTGGGTGCCTCTTTAGCTACCAAACCTCAACTTTCTGGAAAGAAATTGGGGTTAGAGCTAAGGTTCCTAATTACTGCTTAACTATTCTACATAATACTGATTCAGATACATTCATGCTTTGCTTGGAGGCCTGATGTTCATCGCTATCTAGCTCGAATGTCACCACCAAAGGGACCCACTAAGAGGAGTTGGCTGGCTTACTAACCACATGAGACTTATACTCCAAACTCTACTCTAAGTCTATATGGATAGTGGGGGTACTCTTGTGAGTTGAAACATAGCTCATACTGGATGGCCACTAGCAAGGAGGTCTTCCACCTATGGAACTGCCTTTGAATGAGTAAGGTTTATTCAATCTTTTGACAAGAGTAGGTAACTTCGGTGGTGGGTAGAATATTCCATGATGATCGATGAGGATGGTGGCGACTATTATAAAACTAAGGTAATATAATGGCCAAGGTGGTGGCAAGGAGGTGGTAGAACTTGCAGCTCAGGCCTATTTAATTGAACCCTATTTACTTCCCTTGTCAATTCTTGACTACCCAGTATTCTCAAATGCCTTCTTGGGCTTCTCAAAGGCAACTATTTGGCTTCTTCTTGTAGACTATCCACCATGTTGATTAATTTCTTGAAGGTTTTGATTGTAAAACCCATGAGCATGAAAGCAATCGGGCCATGGATGTTCTTCAAGAGAATCATTATCGCATGCTATTCAGACAGCTATGGTTAACATTTTATTCTCAGATTTTGCCACCTGAGAATGTAATCAACAAGGGACTTGTTGGAGACTTATGTCGCTACAACAAGATCATATATAGTAAATTGATGAGCTCCAACAAACCTCTTGATGAAGAGGCACTCCAACTCAATAAATGTCTTTATTGAAATGGTTGGGAAATTTGGCATACCAGTCAAACGTAACACCCACTAAACTGCTAATAAACAGTTTGAAAAGAAGGGCATCACTACCTATGGTGTTGCAGCAGTCGACCCTGAAATATGGAATGTGTTGGCGAGGGTTCCCACTGTCATCAAAGATTTTGAAAGAAGAAGGTACAAACCTTTAGGATATTGACGAATTCCTCTAGGTATGGTCTACCCTTTGGAATAGATGAACCTCCTTGGACTTGTGCCAATGCTTCTCTCACCTATTGCTCCACGATGTGTTTTATATCCTTCTCATGGATGGAGGTGCTATCCACCTTCTGCAACCATTATCTTCCTCTGTGAGAATGTACCTTGGATGATCTATGTGCCAACTCAGTATATGGAGAAGACTATGAAAATGAGGTCATCAGAATCTTACGCCATCAACTCCTTAATTTTCTTTCCCATTTTGTTAATTTGATCATCTCTCTGCCTAAGCTAGTGGAAGAGGTGCTGAGTTGAATGGACAGTGTCATCCTCTTCAACTACAATACTTTTTTGACTTTACTAATCATCCTCAAATTAAATAGTGTGCCAAACTTTGAGCATCTGTGGGCTCTACCAATAGTCTTCAAATAGATAGACTTCCTCTAACCTCATGGATGGGGGTCTTCCTCTGGGAGTGAAACCTTTACCACTAAGAAGTGGAGAGGTCTCATGAGGAGATCCCTCCTCCAACATGAGATGTATAATCATCTCGGCACTTCATTGATCAGCTGATCTTGCACCTTCTTTGTGGCACTATACATGAGTAGGTAGAACTAGATCCTACCTCAAAGGTAGGCAAGACTATCTTTGAAGTCAAGATAGCCTTCCTCGTAAAGGGGATCAATAAGGAGGTGCCAGTATGCACCTGAGTGGCTATAGGAGAAACTGATTGCGTGAGAACTGAACTAACTGGTGGAACCTCGATCGACTTTCTCTATAAGAAAGGATACTCAGCATTGAAAGGTAGGTTAATGCGGATGACTGGCTTCTATCTAGCCACCTCATCTTAGATGATAGTGGTGAGGGTCACCCCCTCAAAGGTAATGCGTGCTCCCTCAAATCCTGGACAAAGAACAACTCCAAATAGATCAAACAACCCTTTTCATATGTTCAATTGGATCAAAATGACAACCCCAGGTTCGGCCGCCCGATTGTCATAGGGGGAGATATACTCCCCCTAATTCAATTTGAATTGAACACCCTCATTGTCAATTGAACCCTAGAGAGTGTTAGGAGCCATTAGAGAGCATTCCTAAGCTTCATAGAAGGGAATTGAAATCAAGCTTTCTTGGTTTTCTTCCTTAGGAAATAGGGGAGCTCAACTCACTTCCTAACTTCTTTCACACTATATTCTACTTCAATTGCCTTTGCACACTCCCTCAGGGGATCAAGTTGAGTGCACCCAAGCTCTCATTCAAGTTCCCAAAGCAAGGAGAGGTTGAATTGGATCAAAGTTGCAAGCAAGGAGAAGAGGTGTTGGTCCATAGAGAGATCTACTCAACCCCAAGGCTTGAAACTTTCAGCAAGGCTTCGCATCCACTAGACGAAGCTACCTCATTGATCTCGAGCACCGGTGAGGTATGTAATTTTTTGACCATTAGGCTTAGGAGGTGTTGGTCCTTTGTGAAAGAAATTATCATGGCATGTGAATTCCACCATTGGATAGGCTTGTCATTAGCTAAAGATGGTGTGGGTAAAGTTTTACTCCAATCAAATCGAGATCTCACCCGATCATGGGCGATCCATTGATCCTCGGGAAGAATAGGAGGATCCATCCATCCACACATTTTGGATGGGCCGAGATTAAATGCACATTTATAAATCATTTATCCCTTTAAAACCATGGGATGATCCAACGATCCTTGATTGACGGCGGGATCATCCCACCACCACATCGCCGCATTGATGCGACGTTTAAGTGGATGGCTCATGGCGCGATGCGTGTAAAGCGCACTGACCGCCGCCGTCGCGTGTCTTGCTGTGAGCTAAGGGGATTAGTTAGGGATTTAATAAATTTTAATTAACCCTAAGCTTCAAAAATTCATATCTCCCTCAATAAAAATAAAAAAAATATGAGATAAATTTCTTTGAAAAGATAATTCAATCTAGAATATTTTAAAAATATTTTTAAGTAGATTTTAAATTATATTTTTCTTTGATTTTGGGTTTTAACTAAAATCTTATTTTGCTAATTACCCCTTAATTAATCCTTTGATTAATCCCAAACTTCTTGGGTATATTTTGGGGAAATGACTTCTACCTCCCTAATTTTATTGGGATTTATTGAAGGCTTAATTAGAAGAATTGCAAATGCATTTCCTAATTACTCCCTTAATGTAATTAAGGATAATTAAGGGTGGAATTAGTGTTTTAACCTCTCATTGGAGTTAATTAAGTTTAGATCCAGTGAATAGGAGGCTTAGAGAATAATTTTGCATTATTTCCCCTAAGCTATTCCCTAAATCACCTTTACTTTCCTTAATCCTCTCTTAATTAAAGGTTGATTTATTAATTATTCTCTTAATTAATTTCTAAAAATTTTAAAAAAACCTTCCAAAAATTAATTAATCTACTTTGGGTAGATGCTTAGGTGTTCAAGAGCCTAAGTTCTATTAAGGAAATCAAAACCCAACTCACATGTGTGAGGGGCGTTTCAAAATTACTTAAGTTAAACACCTTAGCTTAATTAACCATTAATCATGGGTCAAATTACATTAGGCCCTTTTATTCTTTGGTGCATTACAAATTTAAATTCTTTATGAGGTTTTATATCATCTCATTGGCTCATAATTACTTGGTTAACTATGTTAAGGTGGTGTAGGTAAGGGTTAATTAACTTGCTTAATTCATACCTTAAACTAATTAAAATATAAAAATGAATATAATCATCTAAAAATTTAAAAAAAATAAAATAAAAAACACATGTGGGAATGGGTTAGGAACAGTAAACTCAACTCACATTTTCAAAATTAAATCAAACTCAAAACCAACCAAAAATCATCTTAACTAAACTTTGATTTATTTTAAGCTTTCTTATTTCATAAGATTGTCTTTAGGATTTCATTGAAGTGAAAGTGATTACATACTTTCATTTCTTTAATTCTTCCCCAACATGTTAAATTTGTTTGTCACGTGGCTTCATGCATCCATATTTTTCCAAAATTCAAATTTAAACTGAAAATGTTTACTTTATGCCAAATTTGTATGTGTTGGCTAAAGTAAAAATATGAGTGGCTATTATCACTATTAAATTCAAATTATTTTTAAAAATATATGAATCAATTATTAAAACTGAAACTGTGCTTAATATATTTTAATTATAAGCTTGCATGTGAGAGAATATAAGGATTTGCTTAGTGTAGTTTCTCCTTCTCTTTTCTTTTAGTATAGTTTTGAATAGGATTTTGGTGAGATGTGTGATTCATTTGAAAAGAACCTAACACTTGCCTAATTTCATATCCTATTTATTCCTGTACTATTACTTAAGAAGGACACCTATGCTTGCACATATAAATTGCATAAACAAAATAAATCAACTAATACAAATTTTTTTTGAATTTTTTCTTTTTCATTCATTTCGTTTGTACACATGTTTGTATTTAAGGAAAGTGGTATATTAGTCTGGACAACCCTGAGATTATGAGGCTTTAAGTAGCCCTAAGTAGGTCTTGTACCTTACACCTCACAGTTAACAATGGTGTACACTTATGCCTTTCTTACTTTCATGTGTGCATGTGAAAATTGGATAAGAAACCCTTTTCTACTTAATGAAAATCAAGCAATTTAAATTTCTAAATTTTCTTAAATGAAGTACTTAGCATGCATCATAAAGTGTGTTAAATATTCTCATTTATATGTATAGATATGCATAGGACTCATTCATATGCATGTTATACATGTTGGGAATGAAATGAAGTGATGTATATTTTGTGAATTTGGTTCATTTTATTTAATCTTAAAATGCTTTTATTTTTGAATGGGTTTGTTTAGAGTTCATCTAAACTTAGGATTAATTAAAACACTTAATCAAAACATTCACTAAATAAAACTAAAATATGAATTTACTTTAGAAATTACTTAAGTTAGGGAAGGAAAAAAGAAGTCCTCTTTTCTTTCCCTCTCTTTATAACTTAGTAATTAATTGTAGGATTCACTTGAACCTAATCAAAACATGAAATAAAAATTAATCGAAATCAACTAAATCATTTAAATGAAACCCTCCTCT
The DNA here is from genome assembly GCA_021442155.1 of Cymbidium sinense. NCBI lineage: Eukaryota > Viridiplantae > Streptophyta > Magnoliopsida > Asparagales > Orchidaceae > Cymbidium > Cymbidium sinense. The sequence goes on from CM038215.1 coordinate 301,918,815, forward strand.
AAGTTGAACATGCTTCACACTTAGAAAATTCTAACTTAAAGCCATAGCTAAGCATACCACACAAACCTCCAAAGCACACACATTAGGCTAAGTCACCACTTCTAGCTTTAGGTTAGGGCGGTGCATGGTTTGATTTGCTTTTGTTTTATGATATATGTTTTAGACTGGATGTTAGGATGTATGTGTGTAGAATGAATGGTAGGGCGATCTTAGTCTAACCATTATTTTCTGTAGGGGATTGTGCTTAAAGGGGTGCTGTAATAAATAAAAATATAAATGCTTTTACTTACAAGTGCTTATACCCTTAAGCATAATCTAATAGGTCAGGTGGACTTAGTCACCCATGTGTGGGGTGATAAGTCCAATATACATGCTTGGGATTTGTGTGGCTTCTTTTAACTAATCTCCATTTTGCAGGTGTTAGTTAGATTTCCATTATTTTCCTTTTCATGTAAATTTGTGCAATTAAGATTTTGGAATGATTATTATGGAGATTAGGATGAGCATTGGTCATAAGATCCTATCTTATGCACCATGTGAAGGCTTGGAGCATCCACCTTCCAACCATCCAAAAGAAGGAACCAAAAAAGAAAGAAGAAAAGAAAAAGAAAGAAGAAAAGAAGAATGAAGAATGAAGCTTGAAGACCACCATAATAATGAATTCCTTTCTTAATTGTAATTTAATTCACTTGTAATATGGGTTGTATAAGGGTGGTCACCCAATTTATTTTTTCTTTGCGGTGGTGCCCAACCAATAGCTTTTATTCTTTTGATTAGCTTTATAAATTGATTGATGATTTGTTTAGCTTGTGCATTAAGTGGCATCTTTTCTAGTTTCTTCCTTGCTTTATGTATGACCGGATGTGGATTAGGCTCTTAGAAAAAATAAATCTTTTACCAAATATAACAACTCAAAACTAAAATAAAAAAATTCATAACCTCACCTAAAACTTAGGTTTAAAATCAAGAATTAAACCCTTTGGATGAGTACTTTTTTACAATGTCATGCACAAATGCATCTTATTTCACTCTTGATTGGGGCTTCCACCTTTGCGACTTGGCTTGACCTTTGAGAGCCATGGTGGAAACACACCTCCTCCCTTCTCGTTGATTTTGGCCAACAACTTTATTTATCATGCATTAGGCATATGAATCTTATTAGCCTGAGTCAAAATAATTGTCCAAAAATGAACATGAAATGAAATCTAAATTGCATTAGAGTTTGGGAAGTATAAGAGTGAGTTTAAAATCATAAATAAAGTTAGTTGGCACCCTTTAGGGAAGTTGTAAGTCCAAGTAAGTCAGTCGGTGGTTTCCTCTCTTGTGGAGGCAAACCAATTACTCATTTTGCTTAGATTTAGGTTGTGCTTTGACCCTCGCCAAAGATCCTAGATTTAGGTTAGAGGTTGCTTCTCCCTTTTGGGGCATAATTCCTCACCTCTTAGGCATTTTCTTAATCTTGTGTTATAGGAATCATAAGTCCTAAATTTTTAATGAAAAATGCAACTCAAAAAAACTAAATCAATTTCAAAACCATAGGATAGTTTGAGATGCTCACTAGGTTTCTTAACATCGTGGGCATCTCCTATTTATCTTTGTTTAGCTTTGATAATAACTCCCTCTCTTTGATCAATCTCATTTGATCTTCAAAAATGAATTAATTGGTTGATAGTCTTTTCCTATCAAAATCTTTGAAGATAATGATCATTTACCTTAATCGAGAGTATTTCTAAGAGATCCCATCCCTTAGGATATAATTAACTATGGCTTGCCCATAGAGAACTTATGAACCGATTTAAAATAAACCCTACTTTACTTTTCCATGTAAAGTAGGGAAGAATCTCTGGTACATATGTAGACCCATTGTCCTTAGGAGTCCATTGTATGATTATTAAAGGGCGTGACTTCTATCTCACGAGATAGTACTTGTTCTTGATGACATACCATCCGAATAAGCACATCTATGGATCGCATGGCAAAAGGCAAATTTTTATAATCCCAAAAAGGTAAATTTTTATAATCCCACTTACTCAAATTTATTAAATGAATATTTCATTTCCAACTAGAAATAATATCATTTGGAAATCCCACTTAAACATATCCCACATATGATTAAGTTGGAATTCCTTCTTTAAAAAAAAGCAATAATCGTACACAAAACAAAAATTTTTACATTTCAAAAATAAGATTGATTCCCCTTCCTACATGCCCAAATTTGTTGAACGGAAATCCTCTTTTCAAAAATTAAAACTTAACAATCATATTTTCAAAATTTTAAGCACATTTGGAACTTCATTTAGCATAGTCAAATTTCTTAATGAAGTCTCCAAATCAAAATCAAAATCAAAAAATTTTCAATATATTTGGAACTTCATTTAGCATACTCAAATTTGCTATAAGTCTCCAAATTCAAAAATAAAAATTTTCAAACATATTTGAACTTCATTTAGCATACTCAAATTTGCTAAGGAAGTCTCCAAATCAAATCAAAAAATTTTCAAACATATTTGGAACTTTATTTACATGCCAAATTTTTAATGAAGTCTCAAATTCAAAATCAAAATTTTAAACATATTTGGAACTTCATTTAGCATACTCAAATTTGCTAAGTAAAATCTCCATATTCCAAAATCAAAATTTTCAAACACATTTGAACTTCATTTTATACTCAAATTTGTAAATGAAGTCTCAAATCAAAATAAAAATTTTCAAAATATTTGGAACTTCATTTAGTATACTCAAATTTGCTAAGTGAAGTTTCCAAATCCAAAATCAAAAAATTTTCAAACATATTTGGAACTTCATTTAGCATACTCTAATTCGCTAAGTACAGTCTCCAAATTCCAAAACAAAAAAATTTCAAACACATTTGGAACTTCATTTAGCATACTCAAATTTTCTAAGTGAAGTATCCAAATCCAAAATAAAAAAAAAAAAATTCAAACATATTTGGAGCTTCATTTAGCATACTCAAATTTACTAAGTGAAGTCTCTAAACCCAAAATCCAAAATTTTCAAAACACATATTTAGAACTTCATTTAGCATACTCAAATTTGCTAAGTAAAGTCTCCAATTTCAAAAACAAAAATCTTGAAGCACTTTAAGAACTTCTTTCCTTAGCATACCAAATTTTCTAAGGAGAAGTTTCCATTTTCAAAACCAAAACACAAATAAAATTTTGAACACATCTTTTGGAATTTCATTTAGCATACCCAAATTTGCTAAGTGAAACCTCCATTCCACAAAACTAAGTGGGACTTCATTCTTAGCGCACCACATTTGCTAAAGTAAAGTCTCCACTTTCAAACAAATCAAAACAAAAATAAAACACATTAGGATTTCCTTAGCATACCTAAATTTGCTAAGGATCCTACTCTTTCAAAAAATCAAAACATCCATAAACAAATGAAACACTTAGGATTTTCTTATCATACTTAAATTTGCTAAGAATTCTATTTTCAAAAATCAAACAAAACACACTTGGGTTCTCCACTTAGCATACCTAAATTTTCTAAGTGAGAATTTCAAATTTTTTTAAAATCAAAACAACAATTCACCAAAAAGAAACAATCATTCTCAAATACTTCACCTAGCATACCTAAATTCACTAAGTAAGTAAAATTTCAAAATCACCAAACAAAAATAAAATCAATTGACCCTTACTTTAACATACTCAAATATGTTAAAGGAAAGGGTCCCCAAATCAAAAATATAAATTTAAACAAACATGAACCTATGGAAGCATCCTTCTCAAAATATTTGAATCCATCCTTCAACATACCTAAATTTGTTGAAGTTTGATTCATATTCAAAATTCCTCTTTTAATCAAATTCTCCACTTAACACTTCCAAGTTGTTAAATGTGGGTTCAAATTTTTAATTCAAAAAAAAATCTACAAAGGCAAAAAATTGATACAAACTCATTTCTATTGATTCTCACATCAATTGATTAAGATAGTTCAGTTTTTTGTCTTTTTTATAGTTTCTTTGAAATGGCCGGTTCATAGAAATTCATTTTCACTTTCCCTCATGGTATGGATTTGGCTTTGGACCAAGCTAACTTCCCCTGACTGGATCATACCCATCTTATCCACTTCGATAGTGGATTTGAGGGAGCAAGGATTACATGTGAGGGCACTCCCCTCACAACAGCTAGTAGGACCACGATGATCGGGAAAAAGTCATTCATACGGATTGATCTACCCTCCAATTTTGACATCTCCTCACTAAAGAGGAAAGCAGTGGTAGTCCCACAGGCTTCAACAGTAGTAGTACCAGCAGTTCCAGCCTTGGTTTCAGTATGCCCCATAGTTTCTTGTGCTACCCCACTGAGGGTTAGCACCCTCTCATATGTACCTTCAAAGGGTAAGGCTCCCCCAATTTTAGAGATATCCTCCCCTACTTTTGAGTATGTATCTAGCTCTCACTCCTCCCATCCTACCAAGACACAACATATGAATAAGAACTACATGATCAAGTGGTACCACACTAGGATAGCAAAGGAGAAAGAGGCAGTTGCCCATTCAGTTGTTGAGGAGTTCCCTGTTAACACTTCACCACTAGTTATAGCAAACCAGTTCCATCCTCTCTCAGGTCTAACAGAGAGGATGTTAAGAGGATTCAATCATCACCTCCACTAGTGGTGTAGCATCAACCAGCAATTACTAGGAGCAAGAGGTCATACGTAGCCTCTGATCTATCTTGCGCCAGGTAGGCGGAGCTTTCAGACGTTCAGAGTCCAGAGCTCAATTTGATCTCAGATCCATCATCCCCCATAGTGTGGGGAAGAAAATTCATCAGGAGAGCACCAGAGAGGCCCATACACTCACATTACGAGGGAGAGACGGTTTCTAGCCTTTTCCCCACTTATTGATTTTCCAGCTCATCGCTACCCATACCATACAAACATCCAACTTACTAGGACTAGTCATCATAGTAGGGTACCTTCTGTGCATAGAGAGTCGATGGTGTCTCCAACTCACTGCTCTACCCCACGTCCGCCATCACTAGTCCAGGTCACACATCTCCAGTTCCATCAAAGGCCATGAAGGCCATATCTGGGGAGAAGCGCACCTCGTTGGTGATCCGACTATGAATGAGGGATCCTACCCATCCACAATACCTATTATGGAGAGGCTGAGATCTCCTACTTGACCTTCTGCTCCAGTAGTGGTGCAGAAGGAGTGGTGACCCTGAAGGATCGTGGTCATCCCTTTACTAACTCCGCCAGTACATTAGGATATGGAGATGGTGACAGTTATTTCAGAGATTACAGATGATAGTCTAGCTGCACCAATGATAGTGGAACATCCTAGGATTGTTACCCCTCTCATAGCTAGTGGCAATCAAGAATGTCACTCATCTAGTGAGTAGTCCATAGATTGACTCTCAAAGTGAGGTCCTGCCTCTCACAATGCGTGATCACACCGTCACCTAGATTATTTGTACTGATTGATCATTCTTTAGATGAGATAGTGGCATTATTTCATGGAAAGAAGAAAGATCTTGGGGTATGATTGGTCGATGAAGAGAAGTCAACTTCGATCCCAATGAAGATGAATTATTGGGAGACTCACTGAGTGCATGGTTGATACTAGGATCTCTTCTGGAATAAGCCATGGAAGGTGATGAGGTTGATCAAAGACACCATACAACCCGCACTCGACAATTAAGGCAAAAGATTGATAGATAGGATGATGGCAGTTAGAGGACTTGTTAGTAGCAATTTCAGTGCTTCAAAAATAAGCCTCATTATTTCATCCTACTATAGTTGCCCACAGTCAGCCTGAGTTAGTGCATGTCTTGGACCCAGCTAAGACTTTACCTCTCGTTGAGCAAGGTAGCACTATTATGTATAGAAAGGTAGTGGAAAGTACCTCCATACAAGAAAAGACATAAAATCCATGGTTGAGCAGCAAGTGAAGGATGCGTTGGCTCAAGCCCGGGGAGGATCATCAATTCCAAAGGGTAGACCCTACCGAGGAATTCGATGCTATCCAATATCCCAAGAGTTTCGTGCCACCTTCCTTCAAAAGCTTTGATAGCAGTGGAAACCCAAGGCAACACATAGCACATTTCGGCTTGTTGCAACAGGTGGCGATGCTTTGCTTTTTTTGCCTTTTGTTAGTAGCAAAGGATTACTTTTGATTGGTATGCTGAACTACCCAATGGTTCAGTAAAGACATTTGCTGAGTTAGAGCAACTTTTCATCAAGAGGTTTGTTGGAGCTCAAGAAGGGTTATGTAGGTGATCTCGTAGCACAATAACACCGTGAGTCCCTTATTGATTATATTCTTCGATGGTAACGAGTATGAAGTGTGAACCAGCTATCGAACAAAGATGCCATTGAGATTCTTTGAAGAATATCCATGGCCCTCAACTTCATGCTTAAGGGCTTCACTATCAAGACATTTGAGAAGCTAATCAACAAGGCTGCTAGTCTACAAGGAGAGGAAAAATAGTTGCCTTTCAAGATCGCCAAGCAAAAGCCACAAAGGTATGAGAAGAAACCGAGCAAGAAGTGGTGATAAGAAAAAAGCTAGCTATAGATCAATCTGAGAGACCACGACCTCAGCAGCCTCCACCTCTTTTGCCACCACTGAGGCAGTCCTACCAGCCTCCACAGAAGCCTCCACGCCAGCATACCAGCCTCACCATACCACCAATAGACATGCATACGCCACCGTGTAGCTATGGTCCACCTACTTTTAGATAAGTTAACAAACCTTATTCTTTAAGAGGGAGGTAATCGAAGATCTTTAAGAATCTCTTAAAGAAACTTGATTTTAGCTACCCGAGCCTAGGACTGAGGAAGTAGAAAAAGTCATGATCCAAACTTTTCCCTACCACATATGGCCATGTTTTGGAGGATTGCTTCACATTCAAGGACTAGCTTGAAGCTTCAAGACCAGTAGTTATCCCAAAGGAATACCTTATGGAACAACCATCCAGTTCCATTAGGTAATCCTTGGGGATACATGTGATCCTACCAAAACCAAAAGAAGGTTGGGATATTTCTTTATCCAAAACCTCTAAGAAGATCATCCAGAAGATCAAGAAGCTTTCCAGGTGCTGAGTCAGCTCAAACCTCCAACATCAAGGAAGGTTTGCAAGTTGCAGTGCCAACTCTAGGAAAGGGGAGCTCGCAAAGACAGCATGATGTGTGCCTGATAGCCCATTAGCATAGCCACCAACCGAGTCCAGCCTCCATCCTATAATTATAGCTTCCACACCAGTGACTTCTTCCACTTCAGCTAGCTCTACTTCTTCTACTAGTAGAACTCTTGTATCAGCGGATAAGGGAATCAAATCCCTTACCCCACTTTACTTTTGATTTCTACTTTGTACCCCTAAATAGTTCCTAAAAATTGATGAATAAATCTAGTTTGAATTATATCCATGTCACTTCTGTTGAGTTATCTTCCTCTATTCCTAATGATAACTCTTCAAGTCAAAATAACTATAATAATTTTGATCTTCCTCTTTCTAATTTAGAGTTGGACTTTCCTACTCTGAATACTATGGGTTCACCTCTTGAGATAGACTTGGAATCATCCGATTTTGAGGGTCCTATTGGAGAAATTGTAAGTGAGCTTGAAGTGCAGGTAGAACCTTCCATTACCCTGCTACAAGAGATCACTGAAGTCAACCTCCATAGTGGCAAGGTTCTACCTCCTAGGGTAGCACCTCAAGATAGAGGAAAATAAGTCATTTGTATAGAAGATCGAGAAGCTCTTCCACAAGATGCTCCACCCTTAGATATTCTTGTGGAAGACTAGCCTAAGGTGGACTACAATGTCCTTTATAAGCATATATGATGCCCTTGTCTTATCTAAAGAGATGAGGGAATCATTAATTAAGACCCTCCTTGACCTTGAAATATGCTTAGCTTAGCTGAACACTATAGGCGAGGAAGCACATTATACAAAAGAAGCTTAAGGGATCCCCTTCACAAATCAAGACCTTCTTTTGGGGGACTTGGAGCACAACCGTCCCCTCTACATCATAGTTGACATGGACATATTCAGACTTGCCAGAGTTCTCATGGATTCAGGTGCATCGGTAAACATTATGAGTCTAAAGACCCTTGCCTATTTGAGGATCGACATCTCCACACTCAGGAGATGATGATGTTGAGAGGATTCAATGGTGAGTGGCTTTAGGTTCTATAGTGTTACCTTGAGATAGGTGAAGACTGAAGCCAAGTTTTACATCATTGATTTGAATACTTCATTCACTACTTTGCTTGGTAGGCCTTGGATACATCAGAACAAGATCATTCCATCCTCCCTCCATGCATCAAGTTTAGAAAGATGGGATTGAATACTCAATGGAGATGAAAAGCCATTTTCAATTAGAGAGGTTGAGATTTATGAGGATGTGACCTACTATCTTCCTCAAAACACCCTTTCTCATGAACTTGGACAAAATTCAAATGCAAACAAAAAGAAAAGAAAATGAAGAAAAAGAAAAGATAAAAGAAAATGAAAAGAAAAATAAAAGTCCAAGTGAACAAGAAAGGGGAATTGAAGAAGAAATAGATCTGCATATCACATTCCACCCATATTCATTCCATCATATGGACATGTGGGTAGGATGGCTCAACCTCCACCAGGCAGAGGAGGCAGAAATAGAGGCAGTTCCAGAGGTGGGAGACCCCCTAGTTGGCCATCAGCCAACAGAGGTCATGTTCCAGTTCATAGAACTACCCTTACTATTCACATAGACTTGGAATCCAATTCAGAGGATGAGTCTAATGTGATTAGTATACCACCAACCCCTCTGGGTTCCATTGGAGGTGACTTTGATCCGGCAGAGATGAAGACCGGCCTCCAAATAAAAGCAAAGTATTTGAATCAAGTTTATGTGAAACTATTAGCGTAGTTGGGAACCTTAGCTCTCTAACCTCACTTACATCTCAAAGTTGAAGGTTTAGTAGTTAAAAAGTCCCTAAGTCTTCCAAAGGACATGAAGTAGAAGAGGTTCTTTGGGATCATCATCCTCAAGTCCTAAGTTGATGTAGAACTTGAGAGGATACTTTAAAGAATTAATGGAATTACCTTTGACTTTTACTTGCCTTGTGTTCATAATCTTGTACAGAAAGGTTTAGTTCCTCATACATGGTCCAAACATAGGTCAGAGTACTTCGAGAAGCTATAGAATAATACAGGTAGGGAAGCACAATCAATCAAGAGACTAGATTGACAAAGTGGGTCAATCGATGATGAAGATCGCTAGTTGTTATCAATCATTTGGAGTCTGATAGGTTCTTCTCACACACCCCTAACTCTTATGAGAATGTGTGTATGGAAATCTCAGATGATCCAGATGATCTTCAAATCAAAGAGGCACTGCCATAATTTGAAGAAGAGATTCATTCAATAATTGACAAACTTAAAGAAATCAACCTCGAGTTAGAAGAAAATCCACACCCGACATACATCATTTCATTGCTGAATGAAGAAGAAACCAATGACTTAGTTAGGCTATTTGAGTTTAAAGAGCTGCATGGAGTTATGAAGAGATGCCTGATTATCTAACATAGTAGTCCACATGCTAGCAATAGACCCTAATGCTACCCTTATTAAGCAAGCTCCTAAACACATGCGATTAGAAATTTAACAACAGGTCATTTTTGAAGTCAAGAAGTTGATCGATGTTGGTTTCATCAGGGAAGAAAAATATTCTACCTGGCTAGCTAGTATCGTCCCAATTAAGAAGAAGAATGGCCAAATTGCATTCATGATTTTTAGGGACTTAAATAAGGCATGTCCTAAGGATGAGTTTCCTTCCTATACCAAATTAATGGTGGACATTGCCTCATCTCATGCAATGTTTCTTTCATGGATGGGTCATCTATAACCAAATCAAGATGTCTCCTGAAGATGAAAGAAACAATGCTTTCAACCCCGATCAAAATCTTCTATTATAGGGTCATGCCTTCCGACCTTAAAAATGCCGGTGCTACATACCAATGGGCCATGACTCAGATCTTCAATGAACTCATCCATCATCAGGTTGAGTGCTATGTTGATGATCTAGTAGTCAAGAGCAGAGAAAAGGAAGACCACCTCTTTGACTTGAGAGTAGTTTTGAAATTAAGATAATATAACCTCAAAATGAATCTCAAGTGTGCATTGAGTAGCTTCGTGGAAATTCCTTGGGTTTGTTGTTCAACATGGGGAATAGAAATAGATCAAAGATTAAAGCTATCTTAGAAATGCCACCTCCTAAGAGTTTAACTCAACTGATCCTTTCAAGGATGGTGGCATATCTAAGATGCTTTATCTCCAACCTATCGAGGAGATGCAAGCTTAGCACTTGTCAAAAGGATGCCAAGTTCAAGTGGGATGACAAGTGCCGATGCCTTCAAAGACATCAAGCAAGATTTGGTGAAGCCACTAGTTCTAGAGCCCTATCCTGGCATACCACTCATCTCTACACTGCATTGGATGACTCTCTCCTTGGCCCAAGCCAACAATAAAGGGAAGGAAAGCACTCTCTACTACCTCAGCCTTCATTTGATACCTACTGAAGCGAACTATCCACCTATTGAGAAACATTGCCTAGCTTTGATCTTTGCTTCCCAAAAGCTACGACACTAAATGCTTTCTCATAAGGTGAACTTAATCTCTAGAACAAATCCACTACAGTACCTCATGACACAACCAATGCTATCCAGATATTTGGTTGATTGGTCCATGATTCTCTCATAGTTTGATATTACATTCATACCCTTTCATGAGGTAAAAGGATACAGATTTCTTAGAAGACACCCACTTCTACGATTCTCCGCTTAGTGATGATCTCCTGATGAACAAATCATGAACTTAGGGGAGGCCGATAACCTCTGATGGGAGATGTATTTTGATGGTGCTACTTCTTTTCTTAAAAGGGAAGCACCACGATCTATTCTCCCAGGAAAGGTAGGGTAGGAATAGTTCTCCTAACTCCAAATCGCGATGTGATGAGATTCTCATACTATCTTTCCAACCCCGCACCAATGAAGCTATGAGGCTTTGATTGGGAGTTAGCCATCATTATCGGTCAAGAGCATCAACATCTTTGGGGATTCTAGTTGGTCATCAACTAGATCGCTACCATGTTCTCAAACCCAAGCTTCATCATTACTACGAGTATACCATGAAGCTGTTGGCCCAAATTTTTGAAGTCACCATCTACAAGGTTTGTCAAGCAGAGAACATAATAGCAGATGCTTTGGCCAAGCTTTTCAAAGAATTGGCATGGCCGAAAGATGAGTCTATTTCAATAAGGGTCCAAAATAGACAAGTCATATCCCTTATTGATGTTGAACTTATCGAGAGACTTTCTCTTTAAGGGTAGGTTACCATTGCCAAAATGGACAAGGAGCTGGATTGGAGGCAATCGTTCATAGTTACTTGAACACCGATAAACTACCTCAAGAAAAGTCACAAGCCCATCAGGTGAAACAGAGAGCTCTCTCCTAGGCTCTTATCGATGACACCCTGTACCACTGGTCCTTTGACCAAATGTTGTTATGCTGTTTAGACAAACACAAAGCCCATGGCATAACGAGGTACATTCGTGTCTATGTGAGCATCAATCTAATCCAAAGATGAAGATGAAGATCAAAAGACTTGGATACTAGCCTTTTGATGATTACAGATCGCATGGATGTAGCTAGAGATGCCATCATGTCGCAGTGTGGTCCTCCACCAACCACCCAACATTCTACACCCTACATTGGCTTCATGGCCATTTGAGTGTTGGGGTATTGTAGGTCGATCGATCCTCCTTCTTCCAAGGGCATCGATTCATCTTATCGCCACCGACTACTTTTCCAAGTGGGCAAGCCATCCCACTAGAGGTCATACTCAAGATGTGCTTCAATTTAGAACCAAATCATATATAGGTTCAGGGTGTCTCGACAAATTATATTTGATAATGGTACTATATTCAAAAGCATGAAGATCAACAGCTTCACCAGAAGACACAGTATAGATTGGAGATACTCCACCATCTACTACCCCAGAGTAAATGGGAAAAGCATTCAACAAAACTCTCATCCAGATATCAAGAAGACTTGATGATAATAAATGACAAGTGGAACGAGTAGTTGGTTGAAGCCTTGTGGGCTACACACCACATACCAACTCAACTCTACCCCATTTTCCTTAGTGTATGGGTCTAAGCTTCTACCTTTAAGTTCAACTCCCATCACTAAGGATAGCATTGGGTAACAAGATCACTAGCGAGTGCGTTAGAAGAGCTCAAAGGTTTGGAGCAGAGTCTCCTACGGGCATGCCAAAACCTTGAATTGTACAAAGCCAAAATGATTGAAGCTTACAACAAGTTGGTCCTCCCTAGGTCTTTCTGAGTAGGAGAACTTGTGTTAGTCCTAAGGAGACCAATTGTTGCCCATTGAAAGATGGGAGGCAAGTTTGAACCCACTTGGGAAGGCCTCTATGTCATAGAGAAGGCCTACCAAGGAGGATCTTATTGATTGATAAAGGGGAACACTGATGCTTCCAATTAATGGGCTCTATCTAAAGAAATATTACCCATGAAATAAATCATGTTTGAAAATAATCATTAATAAAAAGAATAAAAATCAGATTCCATTCATCAAATCTTCTTCTTTCAAGATGTTTGCTTGTCTTTGAATCGCCATGGTGTTTGGTAGGTGTAAGAGTCCCTGGCATCCTATCCCTCTTTCACAACATAAACACAATCTCTCGGCACTATTAGAATAGGTGTAAAAGAACCCGAGAGGCATCCTATTTCAAATAGCATAACTAAGTTAGGCGCAAGAGAACCTAAGTAGCATCCATTTTTAGTGGGAATCCTGTTTTCCATCCATGGCACCACTTCATCAAAACCCCTGATGTGTTTAAGGTAGGTATAAGAGTCCCCCAGAGGCATCCTATTCCTTTTGACACATGCACAAAAACAAACACAAATCTTTTATCTCGAGCTATTTTGATGTGAGAGCAAGTCTGTGTACCTCATTCATTAGTTGCTCTAGGTCTGGTCACATGCTACCTCTAGTATGTCACCCCGGTCACTTGTTGAGGATGTGAGTCCCAGCTTTCTTTCCTAATTTGACAAACCAATGCCTTGTTAGTATGGTATTCTTCACTGCCCAGCTAGTAAGCTACCTCATGTTGACTCTGTTTAAGAAGATGTGAGTCCCTATGCTTTCTTCTTAAACTAGTCATCATGTTCTAACTAGGTCGAGTGTATTTGAGGTTCGGGATAAGTCCCTTAGAGGCTCCTTTCCTCTCAACTATTTTTGAGTTGATATAAGCCCCTAGTGGAATTCACTCAGTAGTCGCCCTAGGTCAGATAACATCTGTCGTGTTGAAGACAAACTATCCCAAAGAACCACCACCATAGAGGATGTGAGTCCGAGCTTTCTTCTAGGTGATTGATGCAAACGATGGGCACCTTGGTTGGTTGATGCTATGCTGACTGACTCACCCGGTGGATACACCACTCTTGGCAGATATAAGTGAGCTTTCTCCTGAGTTGGACCCCAATACCTATTTGATATGACAACCATGTCATTTTCTTGTGGTGTTGGATTAAGCCCTTAGAGGCCCATCTCAGAACTCTATTTGGATCAAGTCCTATGACCATTTATTACTACCAAGGTTACTTTTTGGATTGGACAGCCCCCTTTTCAGTAATCACCCCGTGGTTGGAGAATTCAATAGATGATTCTCCTTAGTTCAAGAATATGAGATAGGTCTAGGCTAATATAAGCTTCTTCTCAGTTTGATCCTTCATAAACTAACAAGGTCCATGATAAAATAAATTAAACAAACAAACAAATAAAATTAATTCGGTGGATTAGGAATTAAAGCCCCCAAAAGGCCTCTTTTCCCAAGCAGACATCCTATTTTTAGGCTCAAGAAACTCCTTATAAAATTGCCTGATTACCAGTTGAAATAAATTCTGGGTCAAGATCACCTATAGTTGCCCTCGGTTCAATTTTCCATAAGCACCAATTCCCATTCGCTTTAAGATGTAAGACTATGACATTCTTTCTAGCATGATTATCACCCATGGGCACCGTTCAATTTGTTGCCCAAAGCAATCATTCTAGTGGAAGATGTGAGTCCTAAGCTTTCTTCCCTTAATTGATCATTGCAATGAAAGAACTCCTTTGGTGGATAGCTCTCCCACCGGTGAAGTTACTCCTTTGGTTCAAGAATCAGATAGTTTAGGATAAGCTCCTTCTCGTGATCCATTGCAAACCAATGGAATCCATCAAAATAAAAAAATAAAAATGAAATTAATCTTGACTATCGATAAGTCTCCAAGATTCACTCAATAGCCCTAGTGGTCATTTTTGCTAATAGCAACCCCACCCCAAGGGTTCCTTGTTTGGAGATGTAAGTCTACACTTTCTTCCTAACTTGGATATTGTATATCAAAAGGCACCCTTTTGGTTGGCTAGTCCTACAATGTGTTTAGTAGACAATCCCCTTGGATTGGTAAATTTGAGTTAGGTCCTAGCCTCTGTGGCTCCTACTCAGTGCAGTTCATTGCAAACCAATAGGGTTCATCTCAAAAATTCAAACATAACAAAATTGAAACAAATTTAACTCTCTTCCCTAGTGAAAATTTATCCTCAGTGAGATTCAAATCAAATCAAACCTCTCATCCTCTTGTGGATGATTTGAACTTGCTTCCTTAGTGGAAGGTTCACACTCTATCCCTTAGTGGATTCCCCTCTCTCTCTTATGTCGTGGACATAAGTAGAGCCACATTACACTAAGCTCTGGATTCTTTCTACACTTTGGGATAGGAATAGATTATTTCTATTAGTGTTTGTGATTTTTTGGTGTTGTTGATCTTTTCGGTCAACACCAATATGTGCTGTGTTCCTTGTCAATCACACCACACCTATTAGACGCCTTTTGTTGACCTCATTTTTAGAATTAGTTCTCAAACCCTCCATCTTAGGCATAGAACTTCTGTTAGATTTTAAGAGTTCTTTAGTCTTAAGACACATCTAGTGATTATACACTCAACCCAGCCTGAGACTTATAAGAGTTAGCCATGAATATCATGCCTTTGTAGAAAATGTCACCCAATTGAACCATTCCTCACCTTCCTTCCTTCAAGTCAAACTTAAATCAATCTTATTTGATTTTCCAAACTCAAATCAACTCCATGTGATTAAAAATATGATTAAATCCATGATTGAAACCCATAAATGAAAATTCAAATTTTAAATTTTCTAAATCCTTTAAATTCCTTTAATGGACTTAGCCAAATCATGATCAAATCATTCAAATCCTTGGATTTTCTCATAACTCATTTATATTCTCATTTATATTCACATATATAAATGAAATATAAATATAAATCAATCAAATAAAAATTCAAAATTCAAACTTCAAACTAAAATTTCTAAGTCCTTTAAATTCGCTTTTAATGGACTTAGCCTAAATCATGATCAAATCACTTCAAATCTTAAAAATTTCTCATGATCCATTTATATTCTCATTTATATTCACATATATAAATGAAATATAAATTCAAACAATCAAAACCAATTCCAAAATCAAACTCAAATCCATTCAAAATCCAACCTAAGCCTTTCAAGTCAAAATCTTGAACTTAGCCAAATCAATTTCAAATCAAGCCAAACTCTTGATTTTCCTTCATGATTCAATCAACCCTACAATCATGAATTCATATATAAATACAAACTTCAATCACTTAATCAAAATCCAATTCAAAAATCAAACCCCAAATCCATTCATATTCTTCCTTTGAATATGAAATTGTCAAATGAATCAAAACCCATTTGACTTCAAACCACTTGCAAATGGATTTATATTTCAATCATAAGTCCATATACAAGTTCAATCAAACTCAAATCAACTTTTGACCAAGCCATTTGACCCACTTAGGCTCACTTGACCCAAAGTGACCTAAAGTCCCCTTATGAGCCAAAATTCTAATCCTGACCAAATTGGATTGAATCAAACTCACATATTCCTCTCATCATGATCAACAATCATCATGGGATGATCAATCAATCAAATTGGGTCAAACCAAGTCAAACCTAAGGGTTGACCAAGTCAACACTTATCCCAAAAAAAACCTAACATAGCCAAAATCCAACATAGGACAAGTTGATTGGAACCATTGATCAAAGTTCATTCATGACCTATGTTTGAACTTAACCAAGTCAACATTTGAGCCTAACCTAGCCCAATTGGCCACTTGACCTAAGTTGACCCAACTTGACCTAAAAGTCAAAATGTGTCAAAACTTGATCTAAGCCAAATTGATTGAAACTAATGGGTCAAGTTCATTCCAAATCACTTGTTGAACTTGACCAAAGTCCTAATTGGCCAACTAGACCTAACAGCCCAATTGACCTTGAACCCAACTTGACCTAAAGGGTCATGTTGAGCCAAATTAAACTTAACCAAAATTGATTGGAAACAAAGATACCAATCCACTCCATATGACTAACAAACCTAAACCTACCCTTGACCAAGCTAAATATCAAATGGGTCAAATTGGTCAACTTGACCCATTTGACCTAAATGAAGTCATATGAGCCAAATTCAAACTAAACCAAATTGAATCAAACCAAAGCCACCAAAATTTCAAATGGTCATATGAACTTGACCCAACCCTTGGTTTGACCCAATTTGACCAATTTCAACTTGACCCATTTTGACCTAAATGGGTCAACATGAGCCAAACCTTATCAAATGAACTCCAAATCTCAATGAAACTTGGCCAAACCTATTTCTCCACATACCCAACATATCAATTAAAAAATCATAAAATGACCATTCTACCCTAGGCCATAGAACAAATTTTGGCTAATCCATGGGTAATTTGGTCAAGCCCTCTTCATATCAACTTGATACCTTCCTAATAGCTCAAGTGGACTAATGGAGAGTGGTACCCAACCCAATGGGTTTGGGTCCCAAATGGACCAAGGCCAAACCCACCCCCAGCTCAAATTGGCTAATTCAAACCTCCCTCCACTTGATTTGAAGCACATGGGAGGTTACCAATCCACTCAGAGCTCAAACCACCATGTGCAACTCAAATCAAAAACCTTTCCATATGGTCAATTGGATCAAAACCACAACCTAAGGTTCGATTGTCTAATTGCCATAGAGGGATATATACTCCCCCTAATTCCATTTGAATTGAACACCCTCATCATCAATTGAACCTTAGAGAGTGTTACAAGCCATCATATAGCATTCCTAAACTTCCTAGGAGGGAATTGAAATCAATCTTTTCAATTTTCTTCCTTAGAAAATAGGGGAGCATAACTCACTTCCTAACATCTTCCACACTACATTCTACTTCAATTGCCTTTGCACACTCCCTCAGGGGATCAAGTTGAGTGAACCCAAGCTCTCATTGAAGTTCCCAAAGTAAGGAGAGGTTGAATTGGATTAAAGTCGCAAGCAAGGAGAAGAGGTGTTGGTCCATAGAGAGATCTACTCAACCCCAAGGCTTGAAACTTTCAATAGGGCTTCGTCTCCACTAGACGAAGCTACCTCATCGATCTCGAGCATCGGTGATAACCTCCAATGAGGAATGGAATTTTCTGACCATTAGGCTTAGGAGGTGTTGGTCCTTTGTGAAAGAAATTGTCATGGCATGTGAATTCCACTGTTGGATAGGCTGGCCATTAGCTTAAGATGGTGTGGGTAAAGTTTAACTCCAATTCGAGCTCAATCGAGCTCGGATCTCCCCTTAGATCATGGATGGTTTCTATTGATCCTTAAGGAAGAACAAGAAGGATCCTGGCTGTCCATCTATGCATTTTGGATGGACGGTGAGACACTATAGCACCCAAGAGGGGTGAATTGGGTAATATTAAAATTTTCAAAACTTAAATTTTAATTTTAAATAGAAAATTAGATTTTGATTTTATAATGATAAGATATAATTCTAAATGCAAAAAATAAAAATACAATAAAGTAAATAGAGACAAGAGGCACACGATTTTTACGTGGTTCGCCAAACCCCAAACCGCCTACACGCCTAGCCACCCCTACAGGAATCCACTAAATGAAAATGGTTTACAAAAGTACTCCTATAACGGCAAGTACAACCCTAACAATATGTACTCTACAAAGGAGTACAACCCCAAAATAAATTTTACAACAAAAAAAAATACAAAATAATAAATTTTGATAAAGTAAATCTCTCACAAATATACCAAGAAATCAAATTCAAAAGTGATCTCACAACTTATAAATGATCACTTTACAACTCAAAAAATTTGCAAAATGCTCACTTAATAAAAAATAAATATCTTAAAGTGATCTTACTAGATGTTTAAGTTATTATAATTTGTAGAATAATACAAAATGATTTCAAAATAAATTCACAATATTCTTTTTCATGATAAGATAAATTTCAGCAAGGAGTAAATTTTTTTTTTTTAACCAAAAGATTCTTTCAAATAATGCTAATGATCACAAAATAAAAAAATAAGTATATGATAGATCTAAGTTGGCTAGTAAGCTTTCAAAAAAAAGAGAGATCTAGAAAATATGAAAATAATTTCAGACACAATAATTTATTTTAAAATGCTTAAAATAGATCTAAGAATAAATGATCTTTCAAAATAAGACCAAAGAAGAAATATTTCAAGAAACCAAAAGAAATTTGTAGGAAGCTAAAAATTTCAAAGTTGAAATAGATCCTACAAATTATCACAAGAGTTTTTCACAAAAAAATGATTG
The DNA here is from genome assembly GCA_021442155.1 of Cymbidium sinense. Taxonomy (NCBI): domain Eukaryota; kingdom Viridiplantae; phylum Streptophyta; class Magnoliopsida; order Asparagales; family Orchidaceae; genus Cymbidium; species Cymbidium sinense. Next base: position 301,937,547 of record CM038215.1, read on the forward strand.
AGAAACTTGATGTGAAAACCAATATTCAAAGACTAATCCACCAAAAAAGTATAAATTAGAAAGAAGAAATAGATGGTGAAAATAGCATGAACAACTAAGAAGTATTAAGATCAAGAAAACAAACTCAAGTAATTTAAAAGGCTTGCTTAGTTGAAGATGTTGAAGCTTCCAAACCAAGGATTTGATCTTGCAATATTTGGAGAACACTTGGAAAGAACATTTAAGAGATTTTCTTAGATTTGCTGGAGAGATTTTGAATTTTGAATGAGGGATGCTTTCATGAAGAGAATGAGGGCTATTTATAGGCAAGAAGATCATTTAAAAATTATTTCAAAGAAATATATTATACAACCTCATGTTATCATGTGATAATTTAATATTCAATAAAATATAATTTATATTAAACAAATATTAAATTTAGCAGCAAAATTCGGCTATTCACATGGGAAAGTCAAAAGTAATCACATGTAGCTCTTAATATATTCAAAGCATGTAGCATGCATCCATTATTAAAATCAAGTAATGTTTAAAAAATCATAATAAATTCAATTTTAATTCAAAGTGGGTCATGTAACCACTTATTTTAAAGGAAAAAATCCAAGGAATCTGATGGAGATAAAATCAGATATGAATTCTTTGATTAAACAATGACTTTGGCTAAAATACAAAATTTTATATATTTTTGTTAATTTTGACATGTGATATTTAAAATTATGATATAATTTATATATAATCATAAATATGTTAGTTATCATATAACCAGCAAATTAAATTAAAATACCTAATTATATTAAGTAAATAAAATAATTATACTTAATAGTTATGATCATTTATTACTTTGACAATTTTATTGCTATGTAGAAAAAACATATAATTGAATGTTAATTAAATAAAGATTTATACAAATTAACCTCATTAAAATAGTATGTTAGGTTGTGAGCAAATTGATTCATGCCAAAGAACTCATATGAATAGTCATATAACCTAAAATCATGAGCTTCACATTATCCCTTTCATTCTTTTATTCTTGCAATTTCTTCTAACAGAGATGTATTGGATATGTAATTAGCAATTGATATATCTCAAAACACATAAAAATATTCATTAGAACATCCAAGCATTTGTTTGTTATCATCAAAATTAATCAAATTGAACATGAGGCTAATTAAGCCAACAAGTCGAGATTAAATGCACATTTTATAAATCCTTTATCCCTTTAAAACGGGTGATGATCTTCGAATGATCAAGATCAAATATCCTTTGCCATCGCCTTGATGCGATGTTTATGGATGGCTACGACGAACGTGTAAAGCATGCCATCTTGGCCGGAGCTGGATTAGTTAGGGATTTAATTAATTTTAATTAATCCCCTTAGCTTCAAAATTCATATCACCCTCAATAAAAAAAAATATGAGGTAACTTTTAATGGAATGATAAATTAATCTAGATTATTCTAAAATAGTTTTTAATGAATTTTGAATTATATTTTTCTCTCATATTCAGTTTTAATGGAAATCTTATTTTTCTAATTACCCCTTAGTTAATCTTCTAATTAATCTCAAACTTCTTGGGTATGTTTTGGGGGATGACTTTTGCCTCCCCTAATTTTCTTGGGATTTATTGAAGGCTTAATTGGGGGAATTATAAATGGATTTCCTAATTACTCCCTTAATATAATTAAGAATAATTAAGGGTGGGATTAGTGTTTTAATCCCTCATTGGAGTTGATTATGGTTATATCCAGTGAATAGGCTTAGAAAATAATTTTGAGGTATTTCCCCTAAGCTATTCCCTAAATCCCCTTTTCTTTCCTTAATCCTCTCTTAATTAAGGGTTAATTCATTAATTGTTCTCTTAATTAATTTCTAAAAATTTAAAAAAAATCCTTCTAGAACTTAATTAATCTATTTTGGGTAGACGCTTAGGTTTTCAAGAGCCTAAGTTCAATTAAGGAAATTAAAACCCAACTCACATGTGTGAGGGGTGTTTTGAAATTACTTAAGTTAAACCCCTTAGCTTAATTAACCATTAATCATGGGCCAAATTGTATTAGGCCCTTTTCTTCCTAGATGCATTATAAATTTAAATTCTTTGTGAGGTTTTATGTCATCTCATTGGCTCATAATTACTTGGTTAACTATATTAAGGTGGTGTAGGTAAGGGTTAATTAACATGCTTAATTCATACCTTAACATAATTAAAATATAAAAATGAATCTAATCATCTAAAAATTAAACAAAAATATCAAACACATATGGGAATGGGCTAGGAACAACAAAATTAACTCACATTTTCAAAATTAAATCAAACTCAAAACCAAACAAAAAATCATCTTAAATAAACTTTGATTTATTTTAAGCTTTCTTATTTCATAAGATTGTCTTTAAGATTTTTTTGAAGTGAATGTGTTTACATACTTTCATTGTTTTATTTCTTCCCCAACATGTTAAATTTGTATATCATGTGGCTTCATGTATCCATATTTTTTCAAAACTCAAATTTAAAATGAAAATGTTTACTTTATGTCAAATTTGCATGTGTTGGCTAAAGTAAAAATATGAGTGGCTATTATCACAATTAAATTCAAATTATTTTTAGAAATAGATGAATCAATTATTAAAATTGAAAGTGTACTACTTATATTTTAATTATAAGCTTGCATGTGAGAGAATATAAGGATGTGCTTAGTGTGGGTTCTCCTTCTCTTTTCTTTTAGTATAGTTTTGAATAGGATTTTGGTAAGATGTGTGGTTCATTTGAAAAGAACCTAACACTTGCTTAATTCTATATCCTATTCATTCCTATACTATTACTTAAGAAGGATACCTATGCTTGCACATATAAATTGCATAAACCAAACAAATCAACTAATACAAATTTTTTTTGAATTCTTTCTTTTCCATTCATTTTTTTTGTACACATGTTTGTATTTAAGGAAAGCGGTATATTAGTCTGGACAACCCTGAGGTTGCGAGGGTTTAAGTAGCCCTTAGTAGGTCTTGTTCCTTACATCTCTGGTTAACAATGATGTTGTACTCACTTATGCCTTTCTTACTTTCATGTGTGCATGTGAAAATTGAATAAGAAACCCTTTTCTACTTAATGAAAATCATGCATTTTAAATTTCCAAATTTCCTTAAATGAATTACCTCATATGCATCATAAAGTGTGTTAAATATTCTCATTTCTATCTATAGATATGCATAGGACTCATTCATATGCATGTTATACATGTTGGGAAAGAAATGAAGTGATGTATGCTTTGTGAATTTGGTTCATTTTATTTAATCTTAAAATGCCTTTCTTTTTGAATTGGTTTGTTTAGAGTTCATCTAAACTTAGGATTAATTAAAACACTTAATCAAAACATTCACTAAATAAAACTAAAATATGAATCTACTTTAGAAATTATTTAAGTTGGGAAAGGAAAGAGAAGTCCTCTTCTCTTTCCCTCTCCTTATAACTTAGTAATTAATTATAGAATTCACTTGAACCTAATCAAAACATGAAATAAAAATCAACTCAAATTAACTAAATCACTTAAATGAAACCCTCCTCTAAGTTGAACATGTTTCACACTTAGAAAATTCTAACTTAAAGCCATAGCTAAGCATACCACACAAACTTCCAAAGCACACACATTAGGCTAAGTCACCACTTCTAGCTTTAGGTTAGGGCGGTGCATGGTTTGATGTTTGCTTTTATTTTATGATATATATTTTAGACTGGATGTTAGGATGTATGTGTGTAGAATGAATGGTAGGGTGTTCTTAGTCTAACCATTATTTTCTGTAGGGGATTGTGCTTAAAGGGGTGCTGGAATAAATAAAATATAAATGCTTTTGCTTATAGGTGCTTATACCCCTAAGCATAATCCAATAGGCTAGGTGGACTTTGTCACCCATGTGTGGGGTGATAAGTCCAATATACATGCTTGGGATTTATGTGGCTTGTTTTAGCTAATTTCTATTTTGTAACTGTTAGTTAGATTTTCATTCTTTTTCTTTTCATGTAAATTTGTGCAATTAGAATTTTGGAATGATTGTTATGTGGATTAGGATGAGCATTGGTCATAAGATCCTATCTTATGCACCATGTGAGACCTTGGAGCATCCACCTTTTAACAATCCAAAAGAAGGAACCAATGAAGAAAGAAGAAAAGAAGAAGAAAGAAGAAAAGAAGAATGAAGCTTGAAGACCCCCCATAATAATGAATTCCTTGCTTAATTGTAATTGAATTCATTTGTAATGGGTTGTATAAGAGTGGAGCTTGGCTACCCAATTTGTTATTTTTGGGTTTGTGAGGTGGTGCCCCACCACAATGAACTTTTTATTCTTTTTGTGATTAGCTTTATAAAGTGATCGATGATTTGTTTAGCTTGTGTATTAAGTGGCATCTTTTTCCTAGTTTCTTCCTTGCTTTATCTATGGCCTGGATGTAGATTAGGCTCTTAGGAAAAAATAAATCTTTTACCAAATCTAACAACTAAAAACTAAAAATAAATAATTCATAACCTCACTTAAAGCTTAGGTTTAAATTCAGGATAAAAGAATTAGCAACCCCTTAGCTGGATGAGTATTTCTTTTACAATATCATGTACAAATGTATCTTATTTCACTCTTGATTGGAGGGCTTCCACCTTTGCCATAGAAACTTGGCTTGACCTTTGAGATCCATGGTGGAAACACACCTCCTCCCTTCTCGTTGATTTTGGCCAATAACTTTATTTCTCATGCATTAGGCATATGAATCCTATTAGCTTGAGTCAAAATAATTGTCCAAAAATGAACATAAAATGATATTTGAATTGCATTACATTTTGGTCATTTGAAGCATATACTTACATGATCTAGTCTCTTTAAAGAGTGAGTTTAAGGGCTTAGTCTCTTTCTAAATAAATAATAACCTAGATAACTTGCATAAGCATAAGATTTGCCTACATGTATTTAAAATCGTAGGAGGAGTTAGTTGGCAGCCATTCCGAGGTAGTTGTAAGTTGAAGCAATCCAGTGGTTTGTCCTCTCTTGTAGAGGCAAACCAATTACCCTTTTTTGCCTTAGATTTAGGTTGTGGTACTTCGTTCGGTTACGTATTGCTAAAGTTCTAATTTAGGTTGAGTCTTTATTTTTTTGGGTGAGCAAACTCGCATCTTCAGCATTTTCTTAATCTTGTGTTATAGGAATCATAAGTCCTAAATTTTAATGTTCAATGCAACTCAAACAAACTAAATAAATTTTAAAAATGTAAAGCCCAACCATAGGATAGTTTGAGATGCTCGCTAGGTTTCCTAGCATCGTAGGCATCTTTACTTATCTTCCTTTGGCTTTGATAATAACTCCCTCTCTTTGATAAATCCAATTTGATCTTCAAAAATGAATTAATAGATTGATAGTCCTTTGCTTTAGAAATCTTTGACAATAATGATCATTTACCTTAATCGAGAGTATTTCTAAGGGATCGTCCCTTAGGATGTAATTAACTATGGGGGCTTGCCCTTGTGAGGAACTTAACGAACCCGATTTAAAATAAACCCTGCTTTACTTTTTTGTATAAAGTAAGGGAAGAATCTCTGGTACATATGTAGACTCATTGTCCTTAGGAGTCCTTATTAAGGTGATTAGGTCTATTAAAGGGTAGTGACTTCTATCTCTTGAGATAGTACATTGTTCCTTGATGACATACCCTATCACATGAATAAGCACATCTGCGGATCTGTGTGGCATCCCAAAAAGATTAATTTTTATATTGTTGCCTTTTCTCCACAGATTAAAGCGACCATGTAGAAATATTTTTCCACGGTATGCTAAGTGGAACCAACTGTGATTTGATTTGAAAATGAGATTCTCACTTAACAAATTTGGCATGTTAAGTGGGAATCAAATATAGCATGATTTGCTTTTAAAAAGAGGGATGCTTCAATTCTCTAACAAATGTTAAATATGTTAAGTGAAATTTTATGCTATGATTTTATTTAAAAATAGACTCCTCATTCAATAATTTTGAGTATGTTGAATGAATATGGTCATTTTCAAGAATGTTCTTTTGAAAATATGGAAACCCCAACTATAACATATGTGAAATATGTTAAGTGAAGTTTTAATTTTATGCTATGATTTTATTTGAAAATAGACTCCTCATTCAACAATTTTGAGTATGTTGAATGAATATGGTCATGTTCAAGAATGTGCTTTTGAAAAGATTGAAACCCCAAGTCTAACATATGAGAAATATGTCAACTGAAGTTTCAATTTTATGATATGATTTTAATTGAAAATAAACTTCTCATTCAATAATTTTGAGTATGTTGAATGAATATGGCCATTTTCAAGAATGTTCTTTTAAAAAGATGAAACCCCAACTCTAACATATGAGAAATATGCTAAGTGAAGTTTCAATTTTATGCAATGATTTTAGTTGAAAATAGACTCCTCATTCAATAATTTTGAGTATGTTGAATGAATATGGTCATTTTCAAGAATGTGCTTTTGAAAAGATGGAAACCCCAACTCTAACATATGAGAAATATGTTGAGTGAAGTTTCAATTTTATGCTATGATTTTATTTGAAAATAGACTCCTCATTCAACAATTTTGAGTATGTTGAATGAATATAGTCATTTTCAAAAATGTGCTTTCGAAAAGATGATTTTGATCTTGATTTTGAAAAGAACCTCCATGTAATAATCATGGGGATTGTTAGGTGAAGATTGGTTATATGAGTTTTGTGCTTTCTAAAAATTCTATGCAAAAAAAATTATTTATTATGTGAGTTTTGAAAAAGATGCTTTTGGAAAGTGGCACTTTGCAAAAGAGTTTATTTTCTTAATCATTAAGATGAACCTTGCCTCACCAAGCTAGTGGTAAGAAAGTTTTAAATTTTTTCATCTCCTTTCATGAGTTAATTTTATTTTTACCTATAGGGAAACCCAATAGGGGTTCTAGGACCTACAAGGAGTGAGGTCCTAAAACTGAGAGGATGTTGGCTAGCTTTACTTAAGAATGAAATAAGCTAAGTGCTAACGAAAGGAAAGATAGTCTTGGACTCATATGAAATACAAGTCCACTATCAATGCTTGGAGACAATAATTGTCTACTAGAGATGGAGAGAGGAACCATCCCTAGTGGAGTCGCTAGAAAAATCTGTGGTGTTTATTTTTGGTTGAATGTGTATTGTGTGTGGGGACACCATGTAGATCTGAGGATGTACTTATTGAGGTGATCAAGTACGACATCAAGGAATAGTGTACTATCTCGAAAGATAGAAATCACTACCCTATGATGGACCTAATCACCTAATAAGGACTCCTAAGGCATGATGGGTCTTCAAATGTACTAGAGATTTTTCCCATACTTTACATGGATGAATAAAGTAGGATTTATTTAAATCAGGTTCTAAAGTTTCCTATGGGGGCAAGCCCCCATAGTTAATTACATCTTAAGGAATGTGAATTCTTTAGGAATACTCTCGATTAAAGTAGGCAATTATTGTCTCCAAAGAATTCAAAGATAGGACTATCAATAAATTGGTTATATTTGGAAAATAAAATGGGATAGATCGAAAGGAGAGATTTATTATTGAAGCTAAATGGAGATAAGTAGGGGATGGTCATGATACTAGGAATCCTAGTAAGCATCAAAAACTATCCTATAGTTGGGCTTTATATATTTGAAATTGAGGAGAATTATATATTTGAGTTAAAATTTTATTAGAAATTTAGGACTTATAATTCCACAATACAAGATTATGGAAATACCTAAGAGCTGAATATTTATGCTAGTAGCCCCATAGAGAAATGACAACCTCAGATCCTAAATCTAAGGAGCTTTAGCGATGGTCAAAGCATGACCTATATCTAAGGTGAAAATGGCTATATTGTTTATCTCCACAAGAGAGGGTAAACCACCCGACTGCTGGACTTATAACCACCTAGAGTGGTAGCCAGCTAACTCCTCATACATTTTAAAACTATGTGGTCAAGTCATATGTTTTGCAATATGGCTAGGTTGTTATTATTTAGAAAGAAACTAAAGTCCTTAAACCCACTCCCTATAAGACTAGAGCATGAGTGGTATGAATAATGACTTAGTCTAATACAAATTTTATCAAAATTATTTTAATTTTGACTCTTTATTTTGACACAAGCTATAGGACTCTATATGCCTAAATGCATGGTGAAGTTGATTATGGGCCAAATCAAAAGTGAAAGAGGTGTTTCCATCACAGGCTCTCAAGGGTCAAGCCTTTTGTTGACCACATTTTTAGGATGAGCTCTCAACCCCTCCATCTTAGACATAGGACTTCTCTTAGATTTTAAGAGTTCCCTAGTCCTAATACACATCTAGTGAATAGTGGACACTCAACCTAGCCCTAGAGACCTAGAAGAGTTAGCCCTAGGAATAGGTTATGCCTTAGGGTGTTAGGAAAATTTTCCTACCCTATAGCTTAAACCAAATTCCTCACTTCCTTCCTTCAAGTAAAAATTAAATAAATTCCAACTTAATTGATTTCCTCTAAATCCAAAACAATCCCACATGATTGAAACCCAATATTGAAACTAATGATTGAGGCTCATGATTGAAATTCCAAGTTCAAAATATTTCTTAAGTCCTTTGATTCCCTTATATGGACTTAGCCTAAATGAAATCTAAATCACTTCAAATTCAAGAAATTTTCTCATAACCCATTTATATTCTCATTTATATTCACATATATAAATGAAATATAAATTCAAATCAATCAAACCAAATTCCAAATTCAACTCTAGATCAAATATATTTCCTAAGTCCTTTGATTCCCTCTTATGGGCATAGCTCAAATCAAATTCAAATCAAGTCAAACCCTTGATTTTTCTTCATGATTCGATCAATCTATCAATCATGAATCCAAATCTATACATAAACTTCAATCATCAATCCAAAAATAAATCCAAAACTCAAACTCGAATTCAATCATATTTTAACCAAAGCCTTTCAAGTCAAAATCTTGAACTTAGCCAAATCAAATTCAAATCAAGTCAAACTCTTGATTTTTCTTCACTATTCAATCAATACTTCAATCATGAATCCAAATATAAACATAAACTTTAATCATCAATCCAAAACTCAAACTCAAATTCAATCAAAATTCAACCTAAACCTTTCAAGTCAAAATCTTGAACTTAGCCAAATCAATTTCAAATCAAGCCAAACCCTTGATTTTCTTTTATGATTCAATCAATCCATTAATCCTGAATCCAATTATAAACATAAACTTCAATCATCAATCCAAAAGTAAACCCAAAACTCAAACTCGAATTCAATCAAAATTCAACCTAAGCCTTTCAAGTCAAAATCTTTAACTTAGCCAAATTAAATTCAAATCAAGTCAAACCCTTTATTTTTCTTAATGATTCAATCAATCCTTCAATCATGAATTTAAATATAAACATAAACTTCAATCATCAATCAAAAAATTAATCCAAAACTCAAACGCAAATTCAATCAAAATTCAACCTAAACCTTTCAAGTCAAAATATTGAACTTAGCCAAATCAATTTCAAATCAAGCCAAACCCTTGATTTTTCTTCATGATTCAAGCAATCCTTCAATCATGAATCCAAATATAAACATAAACTTCAATCATCAATCCAAAAATAAATTTGAAACTCAAACTCAAGTTCAATCAAAACTCAACCTAAACTTTTCAAGTCAAAATCTTGAACTTAGCCAAATCAATTTCAAATCGAGCCAAACCCTTGATTTTTCTTCATGATTCAATCAATCCTTTAATCATGAATCCAAATATAAATACAAACTTCAATCATCAAACCAAAACTTAATTCAAAAATCAGACCCAAGTCAAACTCATGTTCACCCTTTGAACTTGAAATTATAAAATGAATCGAAACCCATTTTGACTTCAAACCACTTACAAATGGATTTATATTCAATCATAAGTCTATATGTGAGTTCAATGAAACTCAAATCAAGCTTTGACCAAGCCATTTGATCCACTTAGGCTCACTTAGCCCAAAGTGACCTGAAGTACCCTTATGAGCCAAATTTTAATCCTAACCAAATTGGATTGAACTAAGCTCAACTAAGTCTCCCATTGTGAACAACAATCATCATAAGATGATGAATAACTCAAATTAGGTCAAACCAAGTCAAACCTAAGGGTTGACCAAGTCAACACTTAGCCTAAATGAAACCTAAACTAGCCAAAATCCACCATAGGCCAAATTGATTGAAACCATTGATCAAAACTCATTCATGATCAATATTTGAACTTGCAACATTTGAGAATAACCTAGCTTAATTGGCTACTTGACCCAAGTTAACCCAACTTGATTTAAAAATTTAAAATGTGTCAAAACTTGATCTAAGCCAAATTGATTGAAACCAATGGGTCAAGTTCATTCCAAATCACGTGTTAAACTTGACCAAAGCCTCAATTGGCCAACTAGACCAAAGCTAGCCTAATTGACCATGAACCCAACTTGACCTAAAAGGTCAAATTGAGCCAAACTCAAATATAAACCAAATTGATTGGAAACAAAGATACCAATCCATTTCAAAGGACCAACCAAACATAAACCAAGCATGTCCTAATCCAAATAGGTCAAATGAGTCAATTTGGTCAACTTGACCCATTTTACCTAAATGAAATTAAATGAACCAAATTCAAATCTAAACCAAACCAAGATGCCAAATGTCATATGAACTTGACCCATTGCTTGGTTTGAGCCAATTTGACCAATTGGTCAACTTGACCCAAGTTGACCCATTTTGACCTAATTGGGTCAACATGAGCCAAATCATATCAAATCAACTCCAAATTCATTGAAACTTAGCCTGACCCATTTTTCAATCATACCAAACATATTAAAATTGAAACCCAAGACAAACAATTTTACTCTTAGGACATTGGGTAAATTTTAGCAAAATTCACTTAGAATTTGGTCAAATCCTCTTCATGACCACTTGGCACCCTCTTAGTGGACCGAGTGGACATTAGTGAGTGTGGTGCATCTAACCCAATGGGTTTGGGTTAGCCCAACCCAACCTAAGGCTAAAATTGACCACCTCACTTGAAATTAAGCACATGGAATCCCTCCTCCACTCAATTAAGGCACATGGGAGCTGCACTACTCCACTCAAAACTCAAAACTGACCCATGTGCAACTCTTAACAACCTAACATACTGATCTAATATGGTCAATTGATCAAAAATGGCAAAGGTAGGCTTGATCGTCGATTTCTCTAGGGGGAGATATACTCCCCCTAATTTCATTTCAATTCATCAATCTCTAATTTGATTGAGCTTAAAAAAGTCAAAGCAAGCCATTGCAAGCCTCCCCAAGCTTTCTAGAGTGATTTTGAATTTCCCATTTCTCTATTTTTATACACTAAAAATAGGGGAGCTCCATTTTAAGTCCATCTCATCCAATACTCAAAACCAATCTAATTCCTCCTTCAAGCACCCTCAGAGGATCAAATCGAACTCACCCCAAGCTTCATACAAGCTTTGCAAGCAAAGAAGGAGTGCCCTTGACCAAGCTCAGATGAAGGGTGACATGGCCTATAAGAAGATCCATTCAATCTCAAGGCCTCAAACCTTCAACAAGGCTTAGTCTCCACTAGAAGAAGCTAATTCAAGGGAATCGAGCACCGGTGATATCCTCCAGTGAGGTATTCCATTAAACCGAGCTTAAATTTATCTCCTCTTAGTGTTTTTCAAAGTGAAGCTTCATCCTATGAGAAACTAGCCATTGGATGTGTTCTCCCTTGCATGATGATGGCATCCATAAGTTTTGAGTTCAATCAGAGCTCAATCAAGCTCGGATCTTACCATGGAAGGTGGATGGATCCCCTTTCTTGCAGAAGAACTCAGTGATGAATCATGGGCCGTCCATCCGCGCATTTTGGATGGACGACCATGATTAAAATATGTAGGATTTATGGATTAATCCTTTAATACTGTGGGTTTGATCTCAGTCGTTCGATCCTTGATCGGACGGACAGGGAGAAAGCGCGTAGCATCACCGCTGATGCGGTGCTATGTTATGATTACTTAAATAGCCTCTCCGGTTGCACCATGTGGAAAGAATGCTCCGCGTTAGCCTCCGCGTGGCGCCGATGGGATTAGCTATATAATTAGGGGATTAAATTACCTAATTAATCATGAAAACTTCAAATATTCATATCTAAGTGTAGAAAAATAAAAAAATGAAATAAATTATATATGAAAGATAATTGAATGTTGAATATTATAAAATTGATTTTGATGGATTTTGAATAGTATTATTTTCTGAATTTGGATTTTATTGGGAATGTAATTAGGCTAATTACTCTCTAATTATTCCATTAATTAATTTGAAACTTCTTATGTGTATTTAGTGGGATGACATCTGCCTCTCCTAATTTTCTTAAGATTTATTAATATTTTAATTAGGGTAATTGTTGAATTCATTCCTAATTACTGTCCTAATATAATTAAGCCTAATTAAGTGTGTAATAAGTGGTTTAATCCCTTGATTGAGTTAATTAAGGATTGTTTAAATGAACAAGAGGTTTAAGGAATAATTTTGGGATATTTTCCTTAAGCTATTCCTTAAACCCCCTCTCTCTTCCTTAATTCAAACTTAACTAAGGATTATATCACTAATTACCTACCTACTTGATTTGATAAAATTCTAAAACCTTCCAGAACTTAACTAATTCACTTTGGATAGATGCTTAGGTGTTCAATAACCTAAGTACATTAAGAAAATCAAAATCTAACTCACATGTGTGAGAAGGATTATGAAATTACTTAACTTAAACCCCTTAATTTAATTAATCATTAATCATGAGCCAAATGCATTAGGCCCTTTTCTTCTTAGGTGCATTGTTGATTTAAATTCCTTGTGTGGTTTTATGTCATATCATTGGCTCATAATTGTTTATGCTAAGGTGGTATAAGTAAGGGGTAATTAATACACTTAATTCATACCTTAACCTAATCAAAATATAAAAAATCATCTAATCATCTAAAGATTAAACTAAAATGCCATACACATGGGGGAAATGGGTTAGGACCAACAAACACTCTTTCACATTTCATAAATCAAACATAAGCAAATTCAAAACAAAAATCACATTAAACAAACTTTGATTCACTTTAAAACTTTCTTATTTCATAGGATTGTCTTTAGAAATTAATTAGGGTGAATGAATTTATATTGCTTTCATTACTTTATTTCTTTTCCAGCATGCTAAATGTGTATGTCATATGAAATTCATGCATTAATATCTTTTAAAAATCAAAATTAAAATGAAATGTTTTCTATATATTAAATTGCATGTTTTGGCTAAAATAAAATTATGAATGGCTATTATCACTATTAAATTCAAAATTATTTTCAAAAAACTTATAAATCAAATATCAAAACTTAAAGGTATGCTATTTATATTTTATTTATAAGCTTGTATGTGAATGTAAAAATGTGTCTTATGTTTGCTTCCTTTCTTTCCTCTTAACATAGATTTGGATAAGATTTGCAAAGTGCATAGTTCTTTTAAAAGAACATAACACTTTTTTAAAATCTACTCTTATTCTCTTCTAGGTTATAACCTAAAGATTGATCTTTACATCTACACATATAAATTGCATAAATAAACCAAAAATTAAATAAACATAAACTTTGCATCTTTCTTTATCCATTTATTTCTTTTGTATATGCATATGTATTTAAGAAAAGTGGTATATTAGCCTAGACAACCCTGAGGTTGTGAGGCTTTAAGTATCCCTAAGTAAGTCTTATACCTTACACCCCTGGTGCTAACAATAGTGTCGTACTCACTTATGCCTTTCATACATAGACATGTGCATAAGAATAAAGGATAAAAGGAAACCCTTCATTTCTACTTAATGAAAATCATGCATCATAAGGCATTCCAATTCTTAAGTAACATTTCTTAGCATTCATCATAAAGTGTGCTAAACATTTCCACTTTTATGTATAGATATGCTTAGGATTCATCTATATGCATGTTATACATGTTGGGAAAGAAATGAAGTGATGTGTGTTTTGTGATATTAGTTCACTTTACCTAATCTTAAAAATGCCTTTCTTTTGAATAAGTTTGTTTAGGGAAGATCTAAACATAGGATTAATTAAAAGACATAATAAAATATTCATTAAACAAAATCAAATATGAACCTATTTTAGAAATTACTTAAGGTAGGGAAGGAAAGAGAGAAGTTCTCTTCTCTTTTCCCTCTCTTTACAACTTAGCAATTAATTATAGAATTCACTCAAACCTAATCAAAATAGAAAATAAAATTAACCCAAAATAACTAAACAACTTAAATTTAAACTATCCTCTAAGTTGAACATTTTCACACTTAGAAAATCTAAACCTTAAAGCCATAGCTAAACATACTACACAAACCTTAAATGGCACACACATTAGGCTAAGTCACTATTTCTAGCTTCAGGTTTGGGCGGTGCATGGCTTGATGTTTGCTTTTATTTTTTGATGTATTATTTCTAGTCTAGATGTTAGGGTGTATATGCATAGAATGAATAGTAGGATGATTTAGTCTAATCATTGTCTTCTTCAGGGGATTGTGCTTAAGGGGCATTATAATAAAAATATAAATACTTTTGCTGTGCAAGTGCTTATACCCCTAAGCATAATTTGATATGCCAGGTGGACTAGGTTACCCATGTGTGGGGTGCTATATCTAACATACATGCTTGGGAATTGTATGGTTTTTTTTTAGCTAATCTCTATTTTGCAGTGTTAGTTAGATTTACTTTTCCTTTTCATGTAATTTTTTGCACTTAGGATTTTAGAATGAATGTTATGGGGGATTAAGATGAGTATTAAGATTACTTCTTATGTACCATGTGAAGCCTTTAGAGAAACCACCTTCCAACCATCCAAAAGAAGGAACTAAAAGAAGAAAGATGAAAGAAGAAAGAAGAAAAGAAGAAATGAAGACCCCCATAACATGAATTTCCTTACTTGATTGTAAACTAATCAGGTTGTATAAGGGTAGAGCTTAGCTACCCAATTTCTTTTTCAGGTTTGTGTGATGGTGCCAGACCATAAATGGCTTTTTATTTTTTGCATTAGATTTATAAAATATTTGATGTTTGTTTAGCTTGTGCATTAAGATGGTATCCTTTTCCTAGTTTCTTGCTTGCTTGATGTATGGCCTAGATGATGATTAGACTCTTAGGAAAAAATAAATCTTCTACCAAATTAGATAATTCAAAATTAAAAATAAATAACTCATAGCTTAACTTAAAGCCTAAGTTGAAATCAAGATAAAAGAATTAGAAACCCCTTAGATGGATGTGTACTTTCTTTTCTAATATCATACATAAAAGCATATTATTTCATTCTTAATTAGAGAGCTTCCACCTTTGCTAGAAAACTTGGCTTGACTTGTGACAACCATAGTGAAAACACACCTCCTTATCTTGATTTTGGCCCATAATCTTATTTCTCATGCATTAGGCATATGAATCCTATAGCTTCAATCAAATGATTGTCCAAAATAAAAATAAAATATGTGAGAATTTTGCATTAGATTTAAATTATTTGAAGAATGTTCATACATTATCTAGTCTCTTTAGGGAGTGTGTTTAAGGACTTAGTCTCATTCTAAATAAATAATAATCTTATTATCTTGCATAAACATAAGACTTGCCCAATAGGTGAGGAGTTAGTTGGTGGCCACCCCCAAGTGGCTGTAAGTCCAATAGTCAGGTGGTTTATCCTCTCTTATGGAGGTAAACCAAATACCCATTTTTGCCTTAGATTTAGGCCGTGCTTTTTGGCCCTCACCAAATCTCCCTAAATTTAGGTTCTGAGGTTGTTTTTCCCCTTTGCAGGCTATAAGTATAAATCCTCACCTATTGGGCATTTCCATAGCCTTGTACCATGGAATTGTAAGCCCTAGCATTCTAATGAAAATTTAACTCAAACACATCAATTCAATTTCAAAAATGTAAAGCCCAGCCATAGGGTAGTTTAGGGTGCTTACTAAGCTTCCTAATATCTTAAGCATCATCTACTTATTTTTATTTGGCTTGATAAGAACTCCTTCCCCTTAATTGATCCCACTTGACCTTCTAAAAATAAACCAATTGATTGATAATCCTACCTTTTTAAAATCTTTGGAGACAATGATCATTTACCTTAATCGAGAGTATTCCTAAGGAATCCATTCCTTAGGATGTAATTAACTATGGGGGTTTGCCCCTGTAGGGAACTTATTGAACCTAGTTTAAACTCTACTTTACTTTTCCATGCAAAATAGGGGAAGAATCTCTGGTACATATGCAGACCCATTGTCCTTAGTAGTCCTTATTCAAGTGATTAGGTCCATTGTAAGGTGGTGACTTCTATCTTTTGAGATAGTACACCTTTTCTCAATGTACACCTTTTCTCAATGTCATACCCGATCACCCTAATAAAATATCTATGGATTTACATGGTATCCAAATGTAAAGAGTATATTTCTATCTTCATTTTATTCCATATAGATTGAAGATGGAAGTATACACTTAAAGAAGAGAAATGAAAAATTTTTCACCACACCTTTTTTCTATATGGCAAAGATGGAAATCCTCTCTTAGCAAGAGTGAAATAAAATGACATGCATGATATTAAGCATACAACATCCAACTAAGGGGTTACTAAATATTTTATTATCTTGATTTAATGCCTATGATTTATGTGAGTTTATGAGTTATTTTAGAAAATTTCATTATGAGTTGTAGTTGGGGTAGAAAATTTATTTTTCTTAAGAGCCTAAATGGATCCAGGCCACACTTTAAATCACCATATATGAAAAAACTAGAAAAATACATTCCATTTCTATTGTACAATCTAAATAAACCTTCAAAAAATTTATAACCTCAATGTGAAAGAATAACAGTAGGTGTGGTGAGATCTTGTCGTCTGACCCAAAAGAAATGGGTAGCTGAGCTCTACCCTTATATAACCTGGTATATGAAAGAGTAATTACAATTTACAAAATGATAAATGTTATGGGGGATCTTCAAGTCTTCATGCTCCCTCCATTTCTTCATTTAATTTGCTCCATTTGATTTGGTAGGCTTCTAGGCATCACATGGCACCCCATGATCAAACCTTCTAGTTAATGTTCTTCTTTAACCCCCATAACACTTAACAAATTCCTAATGCACAATTACATTGAAAGAATGAAAAAGTAAATCTAACTACACCTGCAAAATAAGTATTAGCTAAACACATAATATAACTCAACTAGTTTATGAATAATTTAGACTTAGCACCCTACATATGAGTAACCAAGTCCACCTATCCTAATATAGATTATGTTTAGGGGTTAAGTAACTTGCAAAAAAGAGCATTTATATTTATTTTAAGCACCCCTTAAGCATAATCTCCTACATAAAATATGACTAGGCTAATCACGACCTAACATCCAGTTTATAAAATATATACCCTAACATCCAGTCTATAATATTACATCACAAAATAAAATATACATCAAACCATACGCCTTAACATAAATCTAGAAGTAGTGACTTAATCTAATGTGTGTGATAGGGCTTGTATGGTATATCCTAGCTAGGCTTTAGAATTAAGATTTTATAAGTATGAATGACATTTAATTATAAAGGGTGGTTTCACATTAAATGATTTAATTGATTTTCAAAATTTACTTGATATTTTCTTTTGTTTCAAATAACCTACACTTAACAACTAAGTGTTATGAAGAGAAGAAAAGAGATGATCACTCTCTTTTATCCCTACCTTAAGTCACATCTAAAGCAAATTAATTAATCAAATCCCTTTAGTGAATGACTTATTATATGTTTAATTAGTCCTAAGTTTAGGTTCACTTTAAATAAACTCTTTCAATAAGGAAAACATCTTAAGATTAGTTGGAATGAATTACTATCATATAACACATGTTTGTTCATTTCTTTTCATCAAGCATATGATTAAATTCTAAGCATAGCTGTACATACAATATGTATCTTAGTACACTTAAATGATGAATGTGAGTAAATATAATTAGAATTAATATTTTATTTTGTTGAATGATTTTGTCATATTAATTTAAAGTGCTATCTAAATGCTTATGCAAAAGAATAAAGAAAGAGCCTTAAATCACATGATTAACTCAACCAATTAAACAAAGTATGAATGCATGTCTTTTTAATAGAAAAAGGGGATTTTCATTCATTAGTTAGGTACATAATCACATGTATAAAAGTTTTAAGCAAGTTCATCGCCATTGTTCTACACTAAGGGAACGAGGTAGGAACCTCTTTAGGGCTACTTAAAGCTATGTGTCTTTGGAATGTCCAGACTAATAGAATGTCCAAACTAATATATGATGTATAAACAACTACAAGAATAGAAAGCCATGCAAAAATTATATTTTTGATTTGATTGATTTATTTTATGTAAATGAATTAAAGCTCTATCTAGATTCTGATGTCCAAATGCATAAGAATGAAATCAAGAAGGTACATCGCCATTATTTCACACCAAGGGAATGAGGTAGGAACCTTAGGGCTACTTAAAGCCATGCATCCCTGGGATGTCCAGACTAATATACCCACTAACTTCTTACTTATACAAATCAACACATGATTGTAAGGAAGAGACTTTAATTAATACACTAAATTTATATTCACTTGCATTTCCTATGTATATATAACTAAAGTCATAACATATAATGTTATTTCTCATTAATAAACTTTTGAGAGTATATTTGAGATTTAATAGTGATACTAGCCACACATATTTTAAATTAAGCCAACACATACAAATTAACATAAAGGAAATCATTTTTATTTGATTAATTTGAAAGACATGAATGCATGAATGCAAATGGCATACAACATTTTTAGCATGATTGGAAAGAAATAAATAAACACAAGCATGTGATTTCATTCAATTCCAACTAAGCCCTAAGGACAATCATATTAAACAAACTCATTTAAGATGAACCAAAGTTTCTTAAAGCCATTTTTTTATCTTTATGTTTGGTTTGAGTTAAGAAATGTGAAAGAGTTTTGCTAATCCTCATCCCTCATGAGTGAGTTAATTTGATTTAATGAAGAACAATTAGGTTGATTTTATATCTTAATTTGATTGAGGTATGAATTAAGTCCATTAATTAACCCATACCTACATCACCTTAAGCTAATTAACTAAATAATAATGAGCCAATATGATATGCAACCACATGAAAAGTAAATTAGCAATGCTCCTAAGAAATGAAAGGGGCCTAATGCAATTGGCTCATGATTAATAATTAATTAGGCCTAAGGATCTCACTAAACTACTTTTATAGTTTTCTCACACATGTGAGCCAACCATAATTTTGTTAGCTCTCTCTTTAGGTTATTGAACACCCAAAGAGCTACCCAAGATTGATTAAAGGCAATTAGATGTGAATTGGATTTTAAATTGAGTTAATTAAGCTCATTAATCCATTTGGTTAAGTATTAAGCATGTTTAATTAATAAAATAAATTAATTTAAGGAAAGTGATCAAGAAAGAGGCCTTAATCTCAATCCCTAAGTCTTATATTCGATCACTTAAGCTCTAATTTTATTTTCAAGATTAATTAATTAATTAAGCAATTAACTACTTCATTAATCATCAATTAATTTGATTCCAAAAAGTAAAGAAAATAAAGGAAATGAATTAGAAAAAATATCCCAATCACATTCCCTAAGCTCCCTTATTGTTCAACAGAAGAAATAATTAATTAAGTCACTATTCATTCACTAATTATCACTAATTAAATTAATAGAGTGATTAAGAATTAATCAATTAATTTTCCTAATTAACCAATATAATCTCAGAAAAATAGGGGAGGCAAAGGTCATCCCCCTAAACATTCACTGATTTAAGATTAATTGGGTTATTAATTAAAGAATAATTAAGCTAATTAAATTTTCAATTGAACCTTAATTAAGCCAAAATCACTATTCAAAATTAATTAATAATAATTTTTCTAGATTCTACTCTGAAATATCTTCAAAATGAGCCCTCATTTGTACTTTTTGGATTTTTTAGGATTAATTATGATTTTTTAAAAGTTTTAGCCTTAAAAGTAGATTAATTAAGCCTAAATAAAGCCTTAATCCTGTTGAGCTACATGGCAGCTGACGCGGCGCGCTTTCCACATGGCGTGATGAGAGTGTCTAGTTAAGTTATCACATCTGCCGCACTGACTCGGATGGCGACGGATGCATTTTCCCATGGATTATCGATCCAAGAACGGACGACCACAATTTAATCCATAATTTAGAGGAGAAACCAGAGCATATCTAATGCGATTAGATCATGATCTTTCATTCCAATCACATGAAATGGACGGTCCATGATTCGTCCCCTTTACGAGCAGAAAAAGGCAAATGTCATTCGTCTTTCCCCATTCAATCTGAGCTCAGATCGCCTCCAAATTGATCACACACATTCAGCGAGGGAAGGCGCACACATCCAATGGCTAAGATCTAATGACATTTACATTTGCTTCACAAAAG
Organism: Cymbidium sinense; assembly: GCA_021442155.1. Classification (NCBI taxonomy): domain Eukaryota; kingdom Viridiplantae; phylum Streptophyta; class Magnoliopsida; order Asparagales; family Orchidaceae; genus Cymbidium; species Cymbidium sinense. The sequence continues at coordinate 301,958,084 of CM038215.1, forward strand.
ACCAACATATTTTTGCTAGAGAGCTCAATTTTGCAAAATTACCTCACCGGTGCTAATGTCTAGTGGTGGGATTGATGGAGGTAGCTTCGTCTAGTAGAGATGAACCCCTGTTGAGAAGACTCATGCTTGATTTGAAGTAGATTGCTTGGTCAACCAAACTCCTTCTATTTGGTGATTAGTCTTGGTCAAACTCTAGTTTCTGGAGGTCAAGAAGGCTCGGGGATGATTCGGTTGGCTTCGACGACATATGAGGATGGTGTGTGCAAGAAGAATTTGGATTTGGTTGAGTGGAGAAAGAATGGGAATCGGGATTGAAGTGCCTTATTTCGGCATTTCATGGGAAGGAAAAATACCGATCGAGGGATCTCAGGGACGCTTTGGGGAGGCTCTCTTCCTTAATTATGGCTAGTTCGCCACCGTCGGCCTGCCGGAGCTATCTCCCTCAACTCCACTTAGCACGTCCTGGTTGGAGGAAGTTGTGGCAAGAGTCTCAAGGCTTGATTTTGGGAGATTGAGTTTCCCTTTTTCTCCCTTGCACCCATGAGGTTTGGCCAATGGAGGTGGCTGCTTGGGAAGTTTCTCTTGGTCCATGACAAGTGCTCGGGTGGCTTAGGGCAAATGGAGTGCTGCCATGAGAAAGGCAAAGTGGACTTTGCCACTTATGGTAAGAATTAATGTAAAGAACTTTGCACATTGGTCAATTCCATTGGATTGGGTCCCATCTAGATTTACGCTAGTTTGGGAGTGATTTATGTCTGATGTGGATTGGGTTTGATTAGCTTTTGGGGTCCCATAAGGTGGATTTGAGTGGTTTGGCTCAATTTGGTCATATGGGTTCATTTTGGGTTAAGTTGGGTTGGGTTTACCAATTGGTCCAATTGCGTCAAACCAAGGCTTGGGTTAGATTCATAAGTTTATTTGGCTCAATTGGTTTTGATTAATTTGACTTAGGTTTGAATTTGACTCATTTGGATTCAAAAGGGTCAAATGGGTCAAGTAGACCAATTTGACCAAATTGAGTTGGGTAAGGTGTTGAGTCATGTTCAATTGGTTGATTGAAAGTAATTGTAAGATTTGGTTTGGTTTACATTGGATTTAATTTAAATTTTGGCCAATTTGACCCCTTTAGGCTAATTTGGGTAGGTTGGATCAAATTGACCAATTGGTCAAATTGGGCTCTATCATGACTTTGGTCAAGTTCAATAAGTGATTTGGAATGAACTTGAGCCATTGGTTACAATCAATTTAGATCAAATCATGATTTGACCTATTTTGGATTTTTAGGCTAATTTAGGTTAACTTAGGTCAAATGACCAATTGGGCTTGATTTGGCTCAATTGATAGTTTGGTCATGTTCAATCATTAATCATAAGTGGGTTTGACTCAATTGTTTCAATCAATTTGACATATAGTGGGGTTTGGCTAATTTAGGTTTCATTTGGGCTAAGGGTTGATTAATCAAAGGTTCAAGTTGACTTGGTTTACCTAATTCAAGGTACTTGATCACCTTAGGATGTTTGTTGATCATGATATGAGGTCTAGATTGGCTTAGTTCAATCCAATTTGGGTTGGATTAGAACTTGGCTCAAAATGGTCTATTAGGTCACTTTGGGTCAAGTGGACCGAAATGGGTCAATTGGCTTGATTATGGCTTGATTAAAGTTTAGTTGAACTCACATATGAGCCTAGGATGAAGATATAAATCTAATTGCAATTGGTTTTAAGCCATATAGATTTTGGTTCATATGATAATTTCAAGTCAAAAGGAGTCAACATGGGCTTGACTTGGGTTGACTTGGATTTGGTTTGATAATTATAGTTTATGTTTATATTTGAAACAATGATTGAAGGAATGATTGATTCATGAAGAAATCATGGGTTTTGAATTGATTTGGGCATCATTTAGCCAAGTTCAAGAAATTGGCTAAAAGGGCTAAAATTGGGGATTTGATTTGATTTGGGTTTGGTTTTGGCTATTTGGATTTATATTTGTGAGTATAAATAAAGATATAAATGATTCATAAGATAATCACTTGGGTTTGGAGTGATTTGTAAGAAAATTTGACCAAGTTGAGGGATGTAGGTCAAAAGGGCTTAAGTAGAGAATTGATCTGGTTTGATTTGATTTGAATGGTATTGAATTTAGATTCCCTTTATATTTGTAAATATAAATGAAGGAATGATTGATTTATAAAGAAATCAATTTTGAAGGTTTATATAATTTCATATGTTTAGATGAAAATTTGATTTCATGATTTGGGATTGATTTTATGATCTGGGTTTGAATTTATTTGGGTTGGGATTTGATTTGAATTTGATTATGGTGAAAATTTTCTAATCTTTCTAAAGAGAAAAGAAATAAATGAAGAACCAAAAATATTTTCAAACAATTCTTCTTGGTCTAGATGTTCTTATTAGGGTGATCGACATTGAGGAATGATGTACTATCTCGAGAGACAGAAGTCACCATCCTACAATGGACCTAATCACTCCTAAGAAATATGGGTCTTCAGAATGTACCATAGAATCTTTCCCTACTTTACATGGAAAAGTAAAGCAGGGTTTATTTTAAACTGGGTTCGTTAAGTTTCCTATGGAGGCAAGCCCATAGTTAATTACATTCTAAGGAATGAGATTTTTTAAGAATACTCTTGATTAAGGTAAATGATCATTGTCTTCAAAGATTTCAAAGATAGGACTATCAATCAATTGGTTTATTTTTAGAAGATCAAGTGGGATTAATCAAGAAGAGGGAGTTATTATCAAAACCAAAGAAAGATAAATAGGGGATGCTTATGATACTAGGAAGCCTAGTAAGCATCCCAAACTATCATGTGGTTGGTCTTTATATTTTTGAAATTGTGGGGAATTATTTGTTTGAGTTGAATTTTTATTAGAAGTTTAGGACTTACAATTCCATGACATAAGATCACAGAAATACCTAAGAGATGAGGATTTATGATTACAACCCACAAAGAGAAGTAATAACCTCTAAAACTAAATCTAGGGAGCTTTGGTGAGGGCCAAAGCATGACCTAAATCTAAGGTGAAAATGGGTATTTCGGTTTATCTCTACAAGAGAGGATAAACCACCCGACTATTGGACTTACAACTGCCTGGGGGTGGCCGCCAACTAACTCCTCATACGATTTTAAATACATGTAGGCAACTCATATGCTTTTGCAAGATAGCTAGGCTGTTATTTATTTAGAAAGAGACTAAGTCCTTAAACACACTCCTTAAAAGACTAGATCATGTAGGGCATGATTAATTACTTAAATCTAATACAAATTTTGTTATATTTATTTTCATTTTGGACAATCAATTTGACACAGGATTTAGGATTCATATGTCTAATGCATGAGAAATTGGATTATGGGCCAAAATCAGCAAGAAAGGAGGTGTATTTTCACCATGGCTCTCAAAGGTCAAGCCAAATTCTCTGGCAAAGGTGGAAGCCATCCATAACAAGAGTGAAATAAGATGCTTTTTATGCATGATGTGAAAATATACAACAACCAAGTAAGGGGTTGCTAAATCTTTTTTCTTGTCTAATAACCAAGGCTTTAGGTGAGGTTATGAGTTATTTATTTTTAATTTAAATTGATTAATTGGATAGAAAATTTATTTTTCTAAGAGCCTAATCATCATCCAGGCCATACATCAAAGCAAGAAAGAAACTAGGAAAACATGCCATCTTAATGCTCAAGCTAAATAAACATCAAATAATTTATAAAGCTAGTGCAAAAGAATAAGAGGTCATTTGTGGTAGGGCTCCACCTCACAAACTTGAAAACAAATTAGGTAGCCAAGATCTACTCTTATACAACCTAGATTACAAATGAATTAATTACAATCAAGAAGGAATTCATGTTATGAGTGTCTTCATTCTTCATTTCTTCTTTCTTCTTTCTTCTTTCATCTTTCTTCTTTTTTTCTTTATTCTTTTTATTGGTTGGAATGTGTTTGCTCCAGAGGCTTCACATGGTACATAAGACATAGTCTTATAACCAATGTTCATCCTAATACCCCATAACAGTCATTCCAAATCCTAATTGCAAAATTACATGAAAATGGGAAAAAGCAAATCTAACTAAAACCTGCAAAATAGAGATTAGCTAAACAAACCACACAATCCCAAGCATGCATATGAATAAATTGGACTTAGCACCCCACACAGGATAACCAAGTCCACCTGGCCTATTTTGTATTATGCTTAGGGGTATAAGCAACCTGCACAGCAAAAAGCATTTATATTTTTATTACAGTGCCTCCTTAAGCACAATCCCCTGTAAAAAATAATGGTTAGACTAAGATCACCCTACCATTCAGTCTACGTACATATGCCCTAACATCCAGACTAAAACATTACATAAAAAAGCAAAATCAAATATCAAACCATGCACCACCCTAAAATAGGACTTGAAATGGTGACTTAGCCTAATGTGTGTGTTATTTAAGATTTGTGTGGTATGTCTTAGCTATGCATTAAAGTTAGAGTTTTTGAAGTGTGAAGGATTCAACTTAGAAGTTAGTTTCATTTAAGTGATTTAGTTGATTTGGTTGATTTTTATTTGTTGATTTGTTTAGTTTGAATGAACCTACAATTAATTACTAAGTGTTGTAAAGAGAGGAAAGGAGAAGAGAACTTCTCTTTCCTCCCTACCTTAAGTAACTTCAAAAGTAGATTTATTATTATTATTATTTTTGTTTAGTAAATGTTTTTTTATGTGTTTTAATTAATTTTCAGTTTAGATTTTCCCTAGACAAACTTATTCAAAGCGAAAGACATTTTAAGATTAAGTAAAGTGAATTACTATCACAAAACAAACAACACTTTATTTCTTTCCAACATGTGTAACATGCATATGGATGAATCCTAAGCATATCTATACATGCAAATGGAAATGTTAGCACACCTTAATGATGGATGCTAAGAGATATTGCTTAAGAAAATTTGAAATGTTTCATGTATGCATGATTTTGTTAAGTAGAAAAGAGGAATTCTTTTATCCATTATTCAAATGCACATTTACAAGTATGAAAGATATAAGTGAGTACGACACCATTATTTTCTACACCAGGGGTGTAAGGTACAAGTCCTACTTGGGGATACTTCAAGCCTCACAACCCCGGGATGTCCAGACTAATATATCACTTTTCTTAAATACATGTGCATGTACAAAAAAGAAATGAATGGAAAAAGAGTTATGCAAAAAGTTTATATTTGCTTGTTTGATTTTGGTTATGCAATTTATATGTGCAAGTGTGAATATCCCTCTTAAATGATAACATAGAAATGAATAGGAATGGATTTAAGCAAATGTTGCATTATTTTCAAATGAACTATACACTTTGCAAATTCTACTCAAAGCTATGTTAAAAGAGAAGAGAAGGAAAGTCACATAATGCACATCTTATATTATACTCACATGCAAGCTCATAAGTAATTATAAGTAGCATACCTTTCATTTGTAATATTTGATTTATAAGTTTTAAAAAAAATTTTGGATTTAGTAGTGATAATAGCCATTCATATTCTTACTTTAGCCAAAACATGCAATTTGACATAAAGGAAATATTTCATTTTAATTTGATTTTTCAAAAGATAGGAATGCATGATTTTCATATGACATACAAATTTAGCATGCTATGAAAGAAATAAAGTAATGAAAGCATGTAAGTTCATTCACCCTAATTAATTCCTAAAGATAATCCTATGGAATAAGATTATTTAAAGTGAATCAAAATTGTTTAAAGAAATTTTGATTTTAATTTTGAGTTTGATTTGATTTTAGGAAATGTGAAAAGGTTTTCTGGTCCTAACCCATCTCCCACATGTGTATGTTCTTTTAGTTTAATTTTTAGAACCATTAGATTGATTTTATGTTTTGTTTAGGTTAAAGTATTAATTACCCTTACACACCTCCTTAACATAATTATTCAAATAATTGTGAGCCAACATATGATATGCAACCACATTGAATTTAAATCAGTAATGCACCCTAGGAAAGAAAGATCCAAATATAGTTGGCTCACAATTATTTATTAATTAAGCTAAGGGGTTTAATTAAGTACTTTCATAATCCTTCCCACACATGTAGGTTGGATTTGATTTCCTTAAGATTACTTAGGTTATTGAACACCTAAGTATCTACCTAAGAAAGGATTGATTAAGTGATTAAGTTTTTAGATTAATTTTTGGTTTTGAGTTTAGTTAATTAAGCTATTTAATGAAATGATCAAATCATTAATTAATTTGTAAATTAATTATGTTTTCATTCAAATGAAATAGACTTAGGGGAAAAGCTTTAGAAAAGGCATCCTAATGTCATTCCCTAAGTCTATCCACTGTTCTAAGGTGGTTAACAAACTTAATTAATAAATTTATCATCATTTAATAGGTTAATTAATCATTTAATTGATTAAGGGAGTGAATAGAGATGAATCATGCAATTCCCCTAATTAAACCATTAATAAATTCTAAGAAAAATAGGGGAGGCAGAAGTCATCACACTAAACATACTTGAGAAGTTTGGAATTAATCAATGAAATAATTAGAAATAATTAACATAATTACATTCCCAATGAAACCCTAATTACATAAAATTTACTATTCAAAATTAATTAAACTTAACACTAAACATACGTGAGAAGTTTGGAATTAATCAATGAAATAATTAGAAATAATTAATATAATTACATTCCCAATGAAACCCAAATTACATAAAATTTACTATTCAAAATTAATTAAACTTAACACTAAACATACGTGAGAAGTTTGGCATTAATCAATGAAATAATTAGAAATAATTAACATAATTACATTCCCAATGAAACCCAAATTACATAAAATTTACTACTCAAAATTAATTAAACTTAATTTTATATTATTCCCCTTTGAAATATCTTCAAAATTCATTTGAGTTTATATTTTTCTGATTTTTTTACATTTAGTTATGTAATTTTGAAGTTTCTATGATTATTAGGTCATTAATTCCCTAATTATATAACTAATCTCATCGGCGCTATGTAGAATGCTAATGCGGAGCATGCTTTCCACGTGACATGATGAGATTTGTTGTTTAAGTTATCAAATTGACTACACAGTCAGCTGGCGATACTACGCTCTTTTCTTTAGACCGTCTGATCAAAGATCGAAGGGTCCGGATTAAACCGTGGATCTAAAGGGATTAAAACACGGATCTAACATGGATTAATCAGACTGTCCATCCAGAACACATGGGATGGATGGTCTGTGATTTATCCTTGCGCTCCCCTGTGGGAGATGATGACCATCTATCCCTCAAAGCTTGATCCAAGCTCACTTGAGCTCGGATTGAGTGGGGATTGATCATACAATATCTAGAGGAAATAAAGAAGACATCCAATGGTCAATTTCTAATGGGATGAAACTTTCTTTCATAAAGGACCAAGGAATCCTACACCTAAGCTTATTTTTTAGGCATACCTTACTGGAGGCTATCATCGATGCTCCCAAACTGAGGTAGCTTTTCCTTGTGGATACGAAGCCCTGTTGAAGGTTTAAGGTTGAGTAGATCTTCCAATTGGGCAAACTCCTCCTCCTAGGCTTGCAGCTTTGGTCTAGCTCCTCCTTCCTGTGCCTTGGAAGCTTGGAAGAAGCTTTGGATGAACTCGACTTGGTGCCTTGAAGGTGCTTGCAAGAGGAATTAAGTTATGATTGGGTATTGAGTAAATTGGAATTTCTTGCTACCTCCCTTATTTTTGGTTTTGGTAAATCAAGAAATGGAGAAATGCAAAGAGCTTGAAGATGCTTGGAGAAACTTGGGAATGCTTGCTCTAGGTTCCTATCGCTCAATCGACAACAAGTGACGTGGAATGAAGTGGAATTAGGGGGAGTATATCTCCCCGTACAAGGATCGGACGGTCGTGAGCCTCCCTTCCATTTTGGATCAATTGACTTGATTGATTGAGTTTGTTAGGATGTTTGAGGTGGCATGTGATTGGTTTGGCATAGGAAGGGAGTGAAGGAGTTTCCATGTGTTAAATGAGGTGTGGGAGGTAATCCCATGTGCTCATTTTGAGTGGGGTGGTCGATTTTGGCCTTGGGTTGGGTTTGGCTGATCCAAACCCATTGGGTCATGTGCACCACACTCATTAGTGTCCACTTTGTCCACTAAGAGGGTGTCAAGTGGCCATGACAAGGATATGACCATACTCCAAGTGAAATTGGCCATAGGTTACACCTTGAACTAAGGGTAAAATGGTCATTTGGCTTTGATTTTACTTTGGGCACATTTAGAATAGTTTGAAATTAGGTTGGGCCAAATTTCAAGGAATTTGAAGTAGATTTGATATCATTTGGCTGATGTTGACCCATTTAGGTAAAAATGGGTCAACTTGGGTCAAGTTGACCAATTGGTCAAATTGGGTAAAACCAAGGGTTAGGTCAAGTCCATATGACCATTTGAAATGTTTAGGCATCATTGGTTTGGTTCAATTTGGTTTATATTTGGTTTTAGTTCATTTGATTTTGCTTAGATCAAATGGGTCAAGTTGACCCATTTGACCCAATTGGGTTAGGTCATGGGTTGGTTTAGGTTTGTTCATCATTTGAAATGTTTTGCAAACTTTGGTTTCAATTAATTTTAGTTTGATTTGATTTTGGATTGATTTGACCTTTTAGGTCAAGTTAGGTTCATGGTCAATTGGGCTAAGTTGGGTCTAGTTGGCCAGTGGCTTTGGTCAAGTTCAACAAGTAATTTAGAATGAACTTGATCCATTAGTTTCAATCAATTTGGCTTAGATAAAGATTTGACACATTCTGATATTTTAGGTCAAGTTGGGTCAACTTGAGTCAAGTGGCCAATTGGGCAAGGTTAGGCTCAAATGATGACTTGGTCAAGTTGAAACATTGATCATGAGTTGATTTTGATCAATGGTTTCAATCAATTTAGCCTATGGTGAATTTTGGCTAGTTTAAGTTTCATTTTGGCTAAGTGTTGACTTAGTCAACCCTTATGTTTGACTTGGTTTGACCCAATTTGAGTGATTGATCATCTTATGATGATTGTTGCTCACAATGTGAGGCTTAGATGGGTTTAGTACAATCCAATTGGGGTAGGATTAGAATTTGACTGAAAAGGGTACTTTAAGTCACTTTGGATTAACTGAGCCTAAGTGGATCAATTGAGTCGATCAAGGCATGATTCAAGTTTGATTGAACTCACATATAGACTTATGATTGAAATATAAATCCATTTTTAAGTGATTTGAAGTCAAATGAGTTTTGATTCATTTGATAATTTTAAATTCAAAGGGTGAACATGAGTTTGATTTTTGAATTTAGTTTTGGTTTGGTGATTGAAGTTTGTGTTTATGTTTAGATTCATGATTGAAGGATTGATTGAATCATGAAGCAAATCCTAGGGTTTGAATTGATTTGAGGTTGATGTGGGTAAGTTCAAGAATTTGACTTGAAAGACTTAGGTTGAATTTTGGATGAATTTGGATTTGAGTTTTGAATTTGGTTTTGGTTTGATGATTAAAGTTTGTGTTTATATTTAGTTTCATGATCGAAGGATTGATTGAATCATGAAGAAAAGTCAAGGGTTTGGCTTAATTTGAGTTTGATTTGAGCAAGTTCAAGAATTTGACTTGAAAGGCTTAGGTTGAATTTTTGTTGAATTTAGATTTGAGTTTTGAATTTAGTTTTGATTTGATGATTGAATTTTGTGTTTATATTTGGTTTCATGATTGAAGGTTTGATTGAATCGTGAAGAAAATCAAGGGTTTGGATTGATTTGAGTTTAATTTGAGCATGTTCAAGAATTTGATTTGAAAGGCTTAGGTTGAATTTTGGTTGAATTTGGATTTGAGTTTTGAATTTAGTTTTAGATATTTGAATTTATATTTCATTTATATTTCATTTATATTTGTGTACATAAATGAAAAATATAAATGGGTTATGAGAAAATCTTTTAAATTTGATTTGATTTGAATTTGATTTAGGCTAAGTCCATAAAATGGAATCAAAGTGACTTATGAAGGATTTTTGAATTTAGAATTCAATCATGGGTCTCAATCATTTGGAATTGATTCATGATTTGAGAAAAATCCATTAGAATTGATTTAAGGTTTGAGAAAATCAATTAAGTTGGAATTGATTTGAGATTTGATTTGGAATTGGTTTGAATTTTAAGTTGATTTGGATTTGACAAAATCAATTAAGTTAGAATTGATTTGAGTTTGAAGATGATTTGAATTTGAGAAAATCAATTAAGTTTGAATTTATTTGAGATTTGAATTGGAATTAGTTTGAATTTGAAGTTGATTTGGATTTGAGAAAATCAATTAAGTTGGAATTGATTTGAGTTTGAAGTTGATTTGAATTTGGTTTTGATTTGAATTTGACAAAATCAATTAAGTTGGAATTGATTTGGAATTGGTTTTAATTTAAAGTTGATTTGAATTTGGTTTTTATTTGAATTTGAGAAAATCAATTAAGCTTCAATTGATTTGAGATTTGATTTGGAATTGGTTTGAATTTGAAGTTGATTTGAATTTGGTTTTGATTTGATTTTGGAGTTTGACTTGAAAGATGAAAGTAAGGCTTTGGTTCAAGCTATGGGATAGGCAAGTTTTCCTAACACCCGTAATGCATGACCTATTCCTATGGCTAACTCTTCTAAGTCTCTAGGCTTAGCTTAAGTGTTCACCTAATCACTAGAAGTGTCGTAAGACTAAGGAGCTCTTAGTGTCTACAAGAGTCTTAGATCTATGATAAGAAAGTTGAGAGCTCACTCTGAAAGTGAGGTCAATAGAGCCAAAATCAAATTCAAACCAAATTGAACCAAACTAATAAGACCAACATACTCCAAATAATCATTTGAACTTGACCCAACCCTTAGTTTAACCCAATTTGACCAATTGGTCAACTTGACCCAACCAAACCCAATTTGACTTAAATAGGTCAAATCAAGCCAAATCAAATCAAATAAACTCCAAACCACTTGAAATTTGGGCTAACCCATTTTTAACCCATTTAAAATCTGTCCAAACCAAACCCATAGCCAAATGATCACTTTGCCCTTATGTCTAAGGCATTCCATGAGATAAGACACATGCATATTTGGCCATTTCTTTCCCTTGGCCACTTGGCACCCATCCATAGGTCCACTTAGGCACCAAGGACCATGACTAAATTGATCCAAAGGTGGTTGGTTCAGCATGACTCATGGGGAGGTGAAATCGCCTCCTTATTCCCATTGGAGCATTTCAAACCACCAAGGACACCCACTACTCCCATGGCAGCCACCTCCTACCCTTCCTCCACTCATGTGAGGCCAAGTGGAGTTATTCTCTACCCAACTCGAGCTCCCCCATTTCAGTCATTGATCCACTAAGCCGAAATCATCACCACCATCCAAGCCAATGAAAGAGGGGGTTCTCATTTTCACTCAAACTCACATCACACTGATAACCTTATAAAATTTAAATGAGATTTCCCCTTACACTTAAGCTCAAAAAATCTCCATTCTTGGTTTTACATGAAATTAAAATATGGGAGTAAATTAGTGATTCCCATTTCCTCATTTCGTAACCAAAGTGTAATTAATTTTACACACACCATCCTTGGACCTAGACGAGCCAAACAAATTGTTTCCCAAGCTTCCTAATGGTCAGAGGTTGGAGTTCGATCAAGACCGATTGCCTACATGCCGTGGGTTGGTCTTCCAAGTAAATTACACTAAATCAAGGCTCGTGCAGCTCAACAAGGCTTCATTTCTACCAAACGAAGCTTCCTCAATTGTTAGAAATGTTGGTCACAAGCTATGGTGAGGTATGCCATTAAAATCGATCATTAGCTCAAAATAAGTTGGTCCTTTGTGAAGGAAACTTGTGTCTCATGTGATTTCCACCATTAGATGTGTTTGTTATGCTTCCCCAAAGGTGTGGGATATTGATTTCATGAAGGGTGATGATCTAGAGATGATTGATAGATGGATCGCCGGGAGGAGAGATCACGGAGTTCCACATGATCAAAATGAATGGTCTTGATCTGATCATGCGTAGAACCCCTCTTTTCCTCTTCAGAATCATGTGTTTAATCGTGGTCATTCATCGGTGGGTACATAGAAAGTGCATTTTGCATGATTTGACATGATAATTTAAATAACTTATCGTACATGTGGAAAGTGCATAAAAATGATGCGATAGGATTAGGGAGATTAATTAGGTTAATTGATCTATTTTTAATGCTGAAATTTCCAAAATTCATAACTAATTATAGAAAAATCTAAACAATACAAATAAGGGCTCATTTTAAAGGTATTTTAAAGGGGAATTCATTAAATTTATTATTAATTAATTTTGAATAGTAATTTCTGCTTAATTTATCTTTAATAAACTTATTAATTAGCTTAATTATTTTCAGATTAATAATCCAATTAATTTCAAAAATTTTAGAGATGTTTAGGGTGATGATCTCTCTCTCCCCTATTTTTCTTGGTATTTATTGGATAATTAATTGAGAAAATAAATGGATTAAATCTTAATTACTCTCCCTTAATTAATGATAATTATATAATGAACAGTAAATTAATCAACTAATTAAGCTTATGAACCTCTGTTAATGGTGATGAAGTTTAGGGAAATGGATTGGGACTCCATCTCCCAATCTTTTCTTTAAGTCTTCTCCATTCTCTCTTAAATAAATAAATAATTAAAACCCCTTAATTAATTAATTAACATGATTAATAAAAAAATCCAAATCATATCTGAACTTTAATTAAATAATTGAATGGATTTAGGGATTGAGACTTAGGCTCCCTTCTTTGCCTCTTTCCTTAAGTTTATTTTATATTATTGATTAAGGATAATTAAGAATTAATTAGATGATTAATCAACTTAATAAATTTGATTGAATCTACTTCTCTAATTAACTCTTGGGTAGCTTTTTGGGTGTTCAATAACTATGGCAAATTTTTTTTTATTTTCATCTTCATCTATCTTTTTGAAAAATAAATGAAGACAAAAATACATGCTTGGTGGACAACACATAGATCCACAGATGTTCTCATTAGGGTGGTCGGGTATGATATTGAGGAATGATGTGCTATCTTGAGAGACAAAAGTCACCATCATATAATGGACTTAATCACCTAATGAGGACTCCTAAGGACTATGGGTCTTCGGATGTACCAAAGATTCTTCCCCTACTTTACATGAAAAAGTAAAGCGGAGTTTATTTTAAACTGGGTTCATTAAGTTCTCTATGGAGGCAAGCTCCCATAGTTAATTACATCTTAAATAATGAGATTTCTTAAGAACACTCTCAATTAAGTTAAATGATCGCTCTAAAGAATTCAAAGGTAGGACTATCAATCAATTGGTTATTTTTAGAAGATCAAGTGGGATTGATCAAGCGGAGGGAGTTATTATCTAAACCAAAAGGAGATGAGTAGGAGATGCTTATGATACTCGAAAGCCTAATAAGCATCCCAAACTATCCTATGGTTAGGCTTTATATTTTTGATATTTGAAAAGAGTTAATTATTTGAGTTAAATTTTTATTAAAAATCTAAGGCTTATAATTTCACAACATAAGATTGTTGAAATGCCTAAGAGGTGAGGAATTATTCTTATAGCTTACTAAAGAAAATAACAACATCTGAACCTAAATCTAGGGAGCTTTGGTGAGGGCCAAGGCATGACCTAAATCTAAGGCAAAAATGGGCATATGGTTTACCTCCACAAGAGAGGATAAACCACCCGACTGTTGGATTTACAATCATCTGGGGGTGGTTGCCCACTAACTCCTCCTACGATTTTAAATACGTATAGGCAAGTCATATGTTTTTGCAAGATAGCAAGGCTCTTGTTTATTTAGAAAGAGACTAAGTCCTTGAACACACTCCCTAAGAGACTAGATCATGTAGTGCATGAATAATTACTTAAATCTAATGCAAATTTTTGTTATGTTTTATTTTCATTTTTGGAAAATTTATTTAACACAGGCTATGGGATTCATATGCCTAATTCATGAGAAATTGGTTATGGGCCAAAATAAGCAAGAAGGAGGTATGTTTCCACCATAGCTCTCAAAGATCAAACCAAGTTCTCTAGCAAAGGTGGAAGCCCTCCATAAGCAAGAGTGAAGCAAGATGCTTTTTATGCATGATGTGAGACATACAACATCCAGCTAAAGGGGTTGCTAAATATTTTATCATGATTTATTACTTAGGCTTTTAGTGAGGTTATGAGTTGTTAAATTTTAATTTTAAGTTGACTAATTAGATAGACAATTTATTTTTCTCTAAGAGCCTAATCGCATCCAGCCCATTCATCAAAGCAAGGAAGAAACTAGGAAAAATATGTCATCTTAGTGCACAAGCTAAACAAACATCAAATAATTTTAAAAAGCTAGCGCAAAAGAATAAGAGGCCTTTGTGGTTGGGCTCCACCGCATAAACCTAAAAAGAAATGGGTAATCAAGATCTACCCTTATACAACCCGAATTACAAATAAAGTAATTACAATTAAAATGAATTCATGTTATGGGGGTCTTCATTCTTCTTTCATTCTTTTCTTATTTTCTTCATTTCTTTCTTTCTTTCCTTCTTTTGGTTGGTTGTAATGTGGTTGCTCTAAAGGCTTCACTTGGTGCATAAGACTTAGTCTTATGACCAATGTTCATCCTAATTCCCCATAACATTCATTCCAAATCTTAATTACAAAATTACATGAAAAAGGGAAAGTAAATCTAACTAAACGTGCAAAGTAAAGATTAGCTAAACATATCACACAATCCTAAGCATGTATATGAATAAAATGGACTTAGTACCCCACACATGGGTAACCTAGTCCACCTGGCCTATTTTGGATTATGCTTAGGGGTATACGCAACTTTCACAGTAAAAACATTTATATTTTTATTACAACACCCCTTAAGCACAATCCCTTGCAGATAATAATAATTAGACTAAGATCATCATATCGTCTAGTCTACACACATACACCCTAACATCCAGACTAAAATATTACATCACAAAATAAAATCAGGCATCAATCCATGCATCGCCCTAACATAGAGCTAGAAATGATAACTTAGCCTAATGTGTGTGTCATTTAAGGCTTGTGTAGCATGTCTTAGCTAGGATTTAAGGTTGGAATTTTCTAAGTGTGAAGGATTCAACTTAGAGGGTGGTTTTATTTAAGTGATTTAGTTGATTTATTAATTTTATGTGATGATTTGATTTGGTTTGAATGAACCTACACTTAATTACTAAGTGTTGTAAACAGGAAACCTCTATTTTCTCCCTACCTTAAGTAATTTTTAAGGTAGATTCATTAGTGAATTTTCTTTAGTGAATGTTTTATTATGTATTTTAATTAATCCTAAGTTTAGATTTTTCTTTAAATAAACTTATTCAATAAGAAAGCCATCTTAGGATTAAATAAGGTGAATTACTATTACAAAACACACAATCATTTATTTCTTTCCAACATGTATGTCATGCATATGAAATGATCTTAAGCATAGCTATACATGTAAATTCAAATCTTAGCACACCTTAATGATGAATGCAAAGAGATGTTCTTTAGGAAAATTTGGATGTTTCATGATGCATAATTTTGTTATGTAGAAAAGAGGGGGATTCTTTTATCCATTAATCAAATTCACATTTGCATGTATGAAAGACATAAGTGAGTATGATGTCATTATTTTCTACACCAAGGGTATAAGATACAAGTCCTTCTTAGGGCTACTTAAAGCCTTGCAATCCCGAGTTGTCCAAACTAATATACCACTTTTCTTAAATACATGTGCATGTACAAAATGAAAATAAATGAATGAAGAACCATGTAAAAGGTTTATGTTTGTTTGTTTGATTTTGGTTGTGCAATTTACATGTGTAAATATGAATGTCCTTCTTAAGTTATAACATAGAAGTGTATAGGAATAGATTTAAGCAAGTGTTATGTTCTTTACAAATGAATTATACACTTTGCAAATCCTATCCAAACCCATGTTAAGAAAAGAGAAGAAAATCACATAACACATTTTATGGTATAATCACATGCAAGCTTATAAGTATTTATAAGTAGCATACTTTCATTTATGATATTTGATTTATAGGTTTTGAAAATAATTTTTGATTTAGTAGTGATAATAGCCATTCATATTCTTACTTTAGCCAAAGCATGCAATTTGACATAAAGGAAACATTTCATTTATTTTGAATTTTCAAAAGATATGAATGCATTATTTCATATGGCATACAACATTTACCATGCTTGGAAAGAGTTAAAGTGATGTAAGCATGTAACTTCATTCACCCTAATTAATTCCTAAAGACAATCTTATGAAATAAGATCATTTAAAGTGAATCAAAATTTCTTTAAAGGGATTTTTATTCTTGTTTTGAGTTTGATTTCATTTAAGAAATATGAAAAGTGTTTGTTGGTTTTAACCCATTTCCCCCATGTGTGAATTGATTTAGTTTAATTTTTAGAACAATTAGATTGATTTTATATTTTATTTAGGTTAAGGTATGAATTAAGCCCATTAATTACCCTTACCTACACCACTTTAATATAATTAACATAATAATTATGAGCCAACATGTGATATGCAATCACATAGAATTTAAATCAGTAATACACCTAGGAAATAAAGGGGCCTAGTGTAATTGGCTCATAATTATTGATTAATAGAGCTAAAGGGTTTAATTAAGTACTTTCAAAACCTTCCCACACATGTGAGTTGAAAATGATTTCCTTAAATTTATCTTAGGCTTTTGAACACCTAAGGATTTACCCAACAAAAGATTGATTAACTTTAGATTGGTTTTGAAAATTTGATTAGATTAATTAAGTAGATCATTAGTGAATTAACCCTTAATTAGGTTTGGATTAAGGAAGAAAGGGGGTTTAGGAGATTACATAGGGAAAACTGCAAACCCATTCCATAAACCTCCTATTCACTTAAATAATGTTTAATTATCTTAATTAAGTGATTAAACTATTGTTCACATGCTTAATTACTCTTAATTACATTAAGAGAGTGATTAGGGATTCATTAATTTATTTTCCTAATTAACTCATTAATAAATTCCAAGAAAATTAGGGGAGGTAGAAGTCATCCCCCTAAACATGTTTGAGAAGTTTGGGATTGATTAATGAAATGATTATGGAGTAATTAAGGTTATTAAGTTTTCAATTAAATCCTAATTAAGGAGAATTCACTATTCAAAATAAATTAGAAATAATTTTTTTAAATTCTCCTATGAATTATCTTCAAAATTAAGTTGAGTTTGCAATTTTTGGATTTTTTTATATTTAATTATGAATTTGTGAAGTTTCAATGATTAATAGGTAATTAAATAACCTAATTATATAACTAATCCATGCCATTTGGACCATCGATGCAACATGCTTTCCAGATGAGGATTGGTTATTTAAGTTATCATTGTCGTTAGTTTAATGCTACACGCTTTCTCTTGGGCCATCTGATCAAGTATCAGACGGTCAGGATAAAACCCATGGCTCTAAAGGAAATAATCAATGGATTTAGCATAGATTAATCAAGACTGTCCGTCCTCCATGGCTTGATCCAAGCTCACTTAAGCTCGGATAAGGCTGAGATTCAACCCACACCTTCTAAAAGCAAGGAGTTGAACATCCAACGATTGAATTTCAATGAGATTACAATTCCCTTCATAAAGGACCAAGGATTTTTCTACTTAGACTCAGTTTTGAGTCATACCTCGCTGGAGGCTATCACCTGAGCCAATTAGGTAGCTTCGTAGTGGAGATAAAGCTCTGAAGGTTTCAAGCTTTGAGATGAAGTGGATCTTTCAATTGACCAAAGCTCCCTTCAATGGCTTGCGGCTTTGGTCTAGGTCTACCCTCCCGTGGCTTGGATGCTTGGGAGAAGCTTTGGGTGAGCTCAACTTGCCTCTTTGATGGTGCTGGCAAAGGGTATTGGACTTTGGTTGAGAATTGGCTAAGTTGGAAATCTCCCTCACCTCCCCTATTTCAACTATGAAAGAAATTGAGAAGGAGAAGTTAGAATGAACTTAGGAATGCTTGGGAAACTTGGAGAAGCTTGCCTTTGATCCTCTCAGCTCAATCAAATGCAAGGGAGGTTGTTTGAATGGAAATGAGGGGAAGTATATTTCCCCTTACTTGGATCGAACGGTCGAAGCTTGCCTTGCCATTTTCATCAAATTGCCCTGATGGAATAGGTTGATGGTGCTTGCATAAATTGATTGAAACCAAAATTTGACCCAATTGGGTTAGGTCATGAGTTGGTTTAGGCTTGATTGATCATTTGAAATATTTTGGTTTCAATCAATTTTGGTTTGATTAAATGAGGACCTTTTAGTCAAGTAAATCAATTGGTGATTGGGCCTAGTTGGCTAATTGAGGCTTTGGTCAAGTTCAACAAGTGATTTAGAATGAATTTGACTCATTGGTTGCAATCAATTTGGCATAGATCAAGATTTGACCCATTTTTACTTTTTAGGTCAACTTGGGTCAACTTAGGTCAAGTGGACAATTGGGCTAGGTTTGGCTTAATTGATGGCTTGGTCAAGTCCAATCATTGATCATGAATTAGTTCAGTGGCTTCAATCAATTAGGCCTATGATGGATTTTGAGTTTTATGTTTCATTTGTTTGACTTGGTCAAAGGTTAGTTTGACTTGGTTTGACTAATTTAAGTGATTGATCATCTTAGGATGATTGTGCTCATAATGTATTTAGATGGGCTTAGTTCGATTCAATTTGGGTAGGATTAGAATTTGGCTCAAAAAGATGCTTCAGGTCACTTTGGGTCAAGTGCCTAAGTTGGTCAATTGGCTTGATCAAGTCTTGATTCAAGTTTTATTGAACTCACATATGGGCTTAGGATTGAAATATAAATCCAATTGTGAGTGATTTGGAGTCAAATGGGTTTGATTCATTTGATAATTTCAAGTTCAAAGGATGAACATGGGTTTGACTTAGGTTGGAGTATTGAATTTAGTTTTGGTTATTAAAGTTTATGTTTGAATTTGGTTTGTGATTGAAGGATTGATTATTTTGAGGAGAAAATCCAATGGTTTGGATTGGTTTGAGTTTGATTTGGTTAACTTCAAGAATTTGACTTGAAAGGGTAAAGGTTAGATTTTTGATTAGATTTGGATTTGAGTTTTGAATTTGATTTTAAGATGCCTTTCTTATTGAATGAGTTCATTTAAAGTGAATCTAAATTTAGGATTAATTAAAAGGTATAATAAGCCATTCATTAAAGAGAATTGTTTAATTAATTTGGCTTTAGAAATGACTTAAGATAGGGATAAAAGGGAGCAATCCTCTCTTTCCTTCTCTTTATTATACTTAGTTATTTTGTGCAGGTCAAATGAAACAAAAGAAAATACTAAGTAAAATTTACAAATCAATTAAACCACTTGAAGTGAAACCACCCTTTAAATTGAATCTTTCAACACTTAGAAAATTTTAACACTAAAGCCTAGTTAGGATATACCACACAAGCCTTAATACACACACATAAAATTAAGTCACCATTTCTAGCTTTATCTTAGGACGATGCATGGTTTGATGTATGTTTCTATTGATCTCACTTTTGGAGTGAGCTCTCAACTTTCTTATCATAGATCTAGGACTCTTATAGACACTAAGAGTTCCTTAGTCTTAAGACATTTCTAGTGATTAGGTGAATACTTAACCTAATCCTAGAGACTTAGAATAGTTAGCCATAGGGATAGGTTGTACCTTAGGGATTTAGGAGGACTTGCTTACCCTATAGTTAAAACCAAATATTTGCTTCCTTCTTCCAAATCAAATCTCCAATTCAAATCCAATTCCAAAATCAAATCTAACTATCAAATGATTGAAACCTAGGATTAAATTTAAACTCCAAATCCCTTCCTAAGCCCTTTGATTTTATCTTATGGACTTAGCCTTAACCAAATTCAAACCAACCCCAATCCAATTAATTTTTCTCAATTATCAAATTCAATCTTAAATCAAATTCCAAATCATAAATCAATTCTAAACTCCAAATGACTGAAACCCAAACTAAATCAAATTCCTAATTTTAGCCCTTTTAGCCAAATTCTTGAGCTTGGCTAAATGATTCCCAAACAAATTCAAAACTCATGGATTTCTTCATGATTCAATCATTCCTACAATCATTGACCCAAATATAAACATGAACCATAATTGTCAAACCAAACCCAAATCAACCCAAGTTAGCCCTTTTGACTTAAAATTATCATACGAACCAAAACTCATTTGGCTCCAAACCACTTACAATTGGATTTATATTTCAATCCTAGGCTCATGTGTGAGTTCAATTAAATTGAATCAAGACATGATCAAGTCCATTGACCCATTTAGGCTCATTTGACCCAAAGTGGCCTAAAGGACCTTTTTGAGCCAAGTTCTAATCCAACTCAAATTGGATAGAACTAAGCCCATCCAAACCAACATAACCAACAATCACCCTAGGGTGATCAATTACCTTAAATTGGGTCAAACCTAGCCTTTGAACAAGTCAACATTTAGCCCAAATGAAACCCAAACTAGCCAAAATCCACCATATGCCAAATTGATTAAAACCATTAATTCAAACTCACTCATAATAAATAATTTAATATGCCAAACCTCACTTGAGCCAAACCAAGCCTAATTAGCCATTTGACCCAAGTTGATCCAAATTGGCCTAAAAAGCCAAAATGGGTCAAATCATGATTTGATCCAAAGTGATTGCAACCAATGGCTCAAGTTCATTCCAAATCACTTATTGAACTTGACCAAAGCCATAATTAAGCCCAAATTGACCAATTGGTCAACTTGATCTAACTTAGTCCAAATTGACCTAAATGGTCAAATTAGCTAAAATATAAATTAAACCAGACCAAAGCCCACAATCATTTCAATTAGCCAATTGAACTTGACTCAACACCTAACCCAACCCAATTTGGTCAAATTAGTCAAATTGATCAACTTGACCCATTTGACCTATATGAACCCAAATGAGCCATAATCAAATCCAAAGAAATTGAATCAAACCAATGACACCAACACACTCCAATTGGTCATGTGAACTTGACCCAACCCTTGGTTTGACCTAATTTGGCCAATTGGTCAATTTGACCCAACCTAACCCAATTTGACCTAAATAGGTCAAATCAAGCAAAATGAAATCAAACAAATTCCAAACCACTTGAAATTTGGGCTAACCCACCTTTGACCCATTTCAAATCTACTCAGATCAAATCTATAGCCAAATAACCATTTTTCCCTTTGGTTTAGGGCATCTCATGAGATAAGACACATGCAAATTGGGTCATTTTCCACCCTTAGCCACTTGTCACCCAATCATAGGTCCACTTAGGCACCTAGAACCATGGCTGACCTGACCCAAGGGTGGTTGGATTGGCCATGACTCATGGGGTGTGAAATCACCTCCCCATCCCTATTGGAGCTTTTCAAACCACTAAGTACAAGCACCACCTCCATTGGCAACCACCTCCACACCGTTACCCAACCAAACTGAGCCACATCATCCACCCAAGGACCTCCACCAACCTCTGATTTGACCAATTGATCAAGAAAAATCCAAATCAATCATGGCCATCTGATCTAAGGAATAAGAGGGTATACCCCCCTCATTCTCACTCAAACACAAACACCCACACTCAATTGAACCTTAGTAGCCATGGAGGGAAATCCCAGATCTATTTCCAAGGTTTCTCGAGCTCCACAAAATTGATTCTTGATTTTATACAAAATGAAATAGAGGAGGCCACTTTTGATTCCTATTTGCTCAAACCTCCACCAAAGTTCAATTAACTTTGCACACACCTTCCTTGGAGCTAAACGAGTGAGAATGAATTCTTTCCCAAGCTTTTTGATGGCTGGAGGGTAGAGTTCGATCGAGACCAACTACCTACGCCTAGTGACTTGGCCTCCTGAGCAAACCACACCAAATCAAAGCTCATGCAGCTCAACAGAGCTTTGTTTCTACCAAATGAAACTTCCTCAAGTTGAACGGCCGGCCATTAAATGAGGTATGCCATTGAAATCGATCTTTGAATGAAAATAGGTTAGTCTTTTATGAAAGAAATTTCAATGTCATGTGATTTCCACCATTATATTTTCTTGTTCTGCTTCCCTGAAGGTGTGGGATCACTTTCATCTCCTTCCGAGCTCGACTAAGCTCAGATCAAGCGACGATCGATGGATGATACCATTGTTCAATGCTCTGGAGAAGATAGATCATGGACCGTCCATCCAACGTGATTGAAATGGACGGTCTTGATCTAATCACACGTAGAGCCTCTGATTAATCCTTCAAAACTACGGGTTTAATCATGGTTGTCCGATCTTAGATTGGATGATCCACGAAGTTAGTGCATCACCATATGAGTTATCACTTAGATGTTACAACTTAAATAGTGAATCCCATCACGCCATGTGGAAAGCACGCCGTGTTAGCCGCCATGTGGCCCGATGGGATTAAGGTTCTAAATTGGTTTAATTAATTAATTTTTGATCATGAAACTTCCTAAATTCATAACTAATTCTAGAAAAATCTAAAAAAAATACAAACATAGGCTCATTTAAAAATAATTAAGAGTAGAATCTAGAAAAATTATTATTAATTGATTTTGTTTAGTGGTTTTGGCTTAATCAAGGTTCAATTGGAAATGTAATTAACTTAATACTTCCTAATTAAACATCTAATTAATCACAAATTTTTTATGTATGTTTAGGGGGATGACCTCTGCCTCCCTTATGTTTTTGGGATTTTATTAGTTGCTTAATTAGAGGAATCAATTAATTAAATCTTAATCACTTCCATAACTTAATTAATGATAATTAAGTAAATGAATAGTAAATTAATTAATCAATTAAACTCATTAACATCTGTTAATGGTGATGAAGTCTAGGGAAATGGATTGGGACTCCCTCTTTTAATCTTTTCTTCAAGCCTTCTCCGATCTCTTAAATAATTAATAAATTAACACCCCTTAATTAATTAATTAACAATATTAATTAAAAATCCAAATCATACTGAACCTTAATTTAATCTTGGGTAGCTTTTTGGGTGTTCAATAACCCAAAGTAAAAGATAATGAAATAATGGTTAGCTCACATGTGTGAGAAAATCATAAAAGTAGTTAAGTGAGATCCCTTAAGCTTAATTAACTATTAATCATGAGCCAATTACATTAGGATCCTTTCATTTCTTAGAGCATTACAAATTTACTTTTCATGTGGTTGCATATCATATTGGCTCATTATTAATTAGTTAATTAACTTAAGGTGATGTAGGCAAGGGTTAATTAATTGACTTAATTCATACACTAAGCTAATTAAATTATAAAATTAACTTAATTACTTCTTGTTGAACCAAAATTAACTCACACATGGGGAATGGGATTAGGATCAACAAACCTCTTTGATCTCCTAAATCAAATCAAACTCAAAACTGAAAGTGTCATTAAAGAACTTTGGTTCATTTTAAATAATCTTATTTAGTATATTATCCTTAAGAATTAATTGGAATGAATGAGATCATGAGCTTATGTTCCTTTATTTCTTTCCAATCATGTCAAATGTTGCTTGCCATATGTAATCATGCATTTATTTCTTCTAAAAATTAACTAAAAATGGTTTTTTTTATGTCAAATTGCATGTGTTGATTCAAATTAAAAATAGGTGTGGCTATTATTACTATTAAATCAAAAGTTATTTTTAAAGGCCCATAAATCAATTGTAATAAATGGAGTGATGTTAATTACAGATATCTACAAGTTTGCATGTGTTGGTAATATA
This sequence comes from Cymbidium sinense, assembly GCA_021442155.1. Lineage (NCBI taxonomy): Eukaryota > Viridiplantae > Streptophyta > Magnoliopsida > Asparagales > Orchidaceae > Cymbidium > Cymbidium sinense. The sequence continues at coordinate 301,981,921 of CM038215.1, forward strand.
AGATATGCAATATGAAGCTCTCTTTCCTTATCTTACATGGATTCACATAGGATTCACACATGTATAGTTCATTTGAAAAGAACACAACATTTGTCTAAATCTACTCCTATACATCTCCATGTTAAGACTTAGGAAGAATTTCATATCACATATGAAATCATATAATCAAACAAAATATGACTTATTGTATGACTTCTCATTCTTGTGGTATTTTTTTTGTACATTCACTTGTATTTGAGAAAAGTGGTATATTAGTTTGGACATCTCGGGGCTGCGAGGCTTTAAGTAGCCCTAAGTAGGTCTAGTACCTTATGCCCCTAGTGTAGAACAATAGCATCATACTCACTTAAAGATCTTATGCATATGTATGTATGATGTGACCAATGAATAAGAATCATAATCAAATAAATCAAATACAACTTTTGCATGAGTTTTTCCTATCCTTGTAGTATTTTATACATCTATATGTATCTAAGAAAAGTGGTATATTATTCTAGACACCTCAGGGCTACGAGGCTTTAAGTAGCCCTAAGTAGGTCATGTAACTTACACCCATGGTGTAGAATAATGTTGTCGTACTAACTTAAACCTTTTATACATGTGAATGTGTATTTAGCTAATGGATGAAAAATCCCTCTTTCCTATTAAAAAGATATGTATTCATAATTTAATCAAATGAAATATCTTAATTCCAAATGCATTTGCTTACATTCATCATTCAAGTATGCTAAGTATGCTACAAATATAAATGACATGTATAGGTATGCTTAGGATTTAATCATATGAATGATATACATAATGGTAAGAAATGAATAAATATGTGTTATGTGAGAGTAATTCATTCTAATTAAGCTTAAAATACCTTTCTTATTGAATGAGTTTATTTAAAATAAGCCTAAACTTAGGGCTAATCAAAACATATGATAAGTCATTCAATAAAGGAAATTGATTAATTAACATGCTTTAGAAGTGACATAGGTAGAGATGAAGGAGAGATTCCCTCTCTTTTATCTCTTCATAACACTTAGTTGTTAAATGTAGACTATATAAAATAAAACAAAATACAAAGAAAAATCTTTAAATCAATTAAATCACTTAAAGAGAAATCAACCCCTTTATAAATTAAATCTCTCACACTTAGCAAATTATAACTCTAAAGCCTAGTTAGGACATACCACACAAGCTTTAATTTACACACATTAGACTAAGTCACCATTTCTAGTTTTATGTTAAGGCAGTGTAAGGTTTGATGTATGTTTATTTTGTGATGTATTACTTTAGACTAGATGTTAGGGTATATGTACATAGTGCTGATATTAGCCTAATCATATTTTCTACAGGGGGTTGTGCTTAAGGGGCTGCTGTAATAAATATATAAATGCTTTTGCTATACAGGTTGCTTATGCCTCTAAGCATAATTCGAGTTAGGATAGCTGTGCTTGGTTATCCATGTGTGGGGTACTAAGTCCAAATTATTCATATAACTACTCGGGTTATATGGTGTGTTTAGCTAACATTGATTTTGCAAGTGTATCTAGACTTATTTTCCTTCTTTTAATATAACTTTGCATTAGGATTAGGATGAGTGTTATGGGGTGTTAGGATGAGCATTAGTTATAAGACCAAGTCTTATGTACCATGTGATGCCTTTCGAGTAAGCACATCCAAATCAAACCAAATGGAAGAAAGAAATAGAGGAAATCAAAAGGAGAAATGGAAGATGAAGAAATGAAGAAGGAAGAATGAAGAATAAAGATCCTCATAACATTCATCATTTGTAATTATAATCATTCTTTTGTAATTCAGGTTGTATAAGGGCAGAGCTCGGCTACCCACATTTCTTTTTGGGATGTATATGCATTCGCATCTTTTTTTTATTCTTTTGCGATAGCTTTATAAAATTGTTTGATATTTTGTTTAACTTGTGCATTAGAAAAAGCATATCTTTTCATAGTTTGTTTATGATTGGTGTTGGTTGTATGGCCTGGAAGCAATTAGGCTCCTAGGATAAAAATTAGTTTTTTTGCCCAAACTAATAACTCATAATTAAACCTCTAAAATAACTCATAACATCATATAAAAGGCTAGGCATTAAATTAAGATAATAAAATATTTAGTAACCCCTTAGCTTGATGATTGTATTTAATATCATGCATATCATGTTATATCACTCTTGCTAAGAGAAGGCTTCCATCTTTGACAGATAGTAAAAGCTTAACCTTTGAGGGCCTATGATAGAAAAACACCTATTTCCTTTTCGATTTGACCCATAATCAACTTCTCATGCATTTAGGTATACAAAATCCCATAGCCTATGTCAAAATAAAGAGTCCCAAATTAAATGAAATTTGATAAAAATTTGCATGAGATTTAAGTCATTGTTTATACCCCTCATACTCTAGTCTTTTAGGGAGTGAGTTTAATGACTTAGTTTCTTTTCTAAATAATAATATCCTAGCCATCTTGCAAAAACATATGACTTGCCTACATGGATTTAAAGCGTAGGAGGAGTTAGCTGGCTGTCACTCCAAGCGATAGTAAGTCTAGCAGTCGGGTGGTTTACTCTCTCTTGAGAAGGTAAACCATATACCCACTTTTGCCTTAAATTTATGTCATGCTTTGGCCCTCGTTAAAGCTCCTTAGATTTAGGATCTGAGGTTGTTGTTTCCCTTTGCGGACTACAAGCATAAATTCTTACCTCTTAGGTATTTTCACAATCTTGTATTATAGAATTATAAGTCCTAGATCTCTAATAAAATTTCAAATAAAAAAATAATTCTCCTCAATTTCAAATATATAAAGCCCAACCATAGGATAGATTGAAGTGCTCACTAGGTTTCCTAGTATCGTGAGCACTCCCTACTCATCTCTTTTGGTTTCGATAATAAATCTTCCCTTTTGATCCATCCCACTTGATTTTCTAAAACACAACCAATTTATTGATAATCATATCTTTGAATTCATTGGAGATAACAATCACCTACTTTAAATGAGAGTATTCTTAAGGGATTTATTCTTTTTCTTAAGATGTAATTAACTATGGGTGCTTGCCCCCATAGGGAACTTTAGAACTAGGTCTAAATAAACCCTACTTTATTCATCCGTGTAAAGGAGGGGAAAAATCTCTAGTATATTCAAAGGCCCATCATGCCTTAAGAGTCCTTATTAGGTTGTTAGGTCCATTGTAGGGTAATGAATTCTATCTTTCAAGATAGTACACTATTCCTCAATATCGTACCTGATCACCTTAATAAGTAAACCCTTAGATTTGTGTGGTGTGTCCCCCCCCCTTTCCTTATACAAATGAATTGAAAATAAACATCACATATTTTTTTTGGCAACTTTGTAGAAGATGGTTCCTCTCTCCATCTCTAGTAGACGATTGTTGTCTCAAAGCATTGCTAGTGGACTTGCATTTTATTTGAGTCTGAGGCTATCTTTCTTTCATTGGCACTTAGCTTATTTCATTCTTAATCAAAGTTAGCCAACATCTTTTAGGTTTTAGGACCTCACTTCATGTAGGTCTTGAAACCCCTATTGGGCTCCCTAATAGGTAAAAAACAAAATTTATTAATGAAGGGAGAGATGATAAAAATGTAGAACCTCCTTACTATTATCTTGGCGAGGCGAGGTTCATCATAAAATTTAAGAAAATAAATTCTTTCACAAAATGACACTTTCCAAAAGCACCTTTTTTGAAAATAGCCACCTTCATTAAACACACTCAAATTTGTTGAATGAAGATTCTATTTTCAAATGACAACATAAAATTAAAACTCCACTCAACATATTTCATATATGCTAGAGTTCATGTTTTTCCCTTTTCAAAATCATGTAAATACATACATGGCATCAAAACATATCATTGAAATCTATTTAACATACTTAAGATTTGTTAAATAAATTTCAACATTATTTTGGAATCTTATTTGACATGCCACATTTGTCAAACAAAGAATTTCCCTCTCTTTCTAGAAAAGAAAGAGAGCACATCAAATACATTTGATTCCCGCTTAAACATATCAAAGTTGTTAATTGAGAATCTCATTTTTATATTCATTTTATTCCCACTTAAACATATCAAAGTTGTTAAGTGAGAATCTAATTTTCATGTACATTTGATTCCCACTTAAACATATCAAAGTTTAGTGAATCTCATTTCATATGCATTTGATTCCCACTTAACATGTCAACGTTGTTAAGTGAGAATCTTATTTTCATGTCACATTGGATTCCCACTTAACATATTAGAGTTGCTAAGTGAGAATCTTATTTTCATGTCATATTTGATTACACTTAACATATTAAAGTTTTTAAGTGAGATTCTCACTTTCATATACATTTGATTCCTGCTTAACATATTAAAATTGTTAAGTGAGAATCTCATTTCCATGATACATTTGGCTTTCACTTAAAATATAAAACTTGCTAAGTGAGAGTCTCGTTTTCATAAATCATATTTGATTTCACTTACCATATCAAATTTGTTAAGTGAGAATCTCATTTTCATGACATATTTGACTCCCACTTAACACACCAAATTTGTTAAGTGAGGGTCTCATTTTCATGTCACATTTAACTTCCACTTAACATACCAAATTTATTAAGTGGGAGGCTCATTTTCAAAACATATATCAATCACATTTGACTTTTGCTTAACATACCACATTTGTTAAGTGAGAGTCTCATTTTCAATACACATTTGATTCTTACTTAACATACTAAATTTGTTAAGTAAGAATCTCTTTTTCCAAATCACATCACACTTGGGCTTTTACCTAACATAACAAATTTGTTAAGTGAGAGTCCCATTTTCAAAGAAAAGCAAAACATAAATCACATCACACTTGGGCTTTCACTTAACATACCAAATTTGTTATTTGAGAGTCCTCTTTTCAAAGAAAAACAAAATATACATCAATCACATTTGACTTTCATTTAACATACCAAATTTGTTAAGTGAATGTCCCATTTTCAAACATAAATCAAACACATGTGGCTTCTACTTGACATATCAAATTTGTCAAGTAAGAACCCCCATTTTCAAATCAACATTTCACTCATCACAAGCAAAAGGTATTTCACAAAAAATTTCAAGCACACAATCACAACCTCTTCTTAGCATACTCAAATTTTCTAAGTATAGGTTCTTTCAAATCATCAATATTTTTAAACAAGATACACAAAATACAAATATCTCCAAGAAAATCTCTCTTTAAAATTTTGAACCCCACCCAACCTACCTAAATTGGTTGAGTATGGGTTCCAAAATCAAAAAAAAAAAAAAAAAGTCCAAATGGCAAAGACTCTCCTCAATATCAAAATCTCTCTAATGAACCCCGCTTAACATATTTGAATTTTTGAGTGTGGGTTCAAAATTTCAAATTTTTAGTACTCTCTTGGGACGAATATTAAAGCAAAAAATCTAACTCAGGTTACATTCAGCACATGCAAAGATATAGTGCAGTCGGTCAGTACAGTTGGTTTTTGTAGTCAGTACATATGCTTGACAGATGTTCATTTTTACTTTCCCCTTCGAGCTAGATTTGGCCTTGGATCAAGCCAGCCTCCCCAGACCAACTCCACCCACCTGGTTTTCTTTGGTCAAGGATTTGAGGGAGCATGTGTTTCTTGTGAGGGGACAACCCTCACTACCATTAGTCAGGATGAGGTGGCTAGGCAGAAGCTAATCATCCGCATTAACATGCCTTCTGATTCTGAGTACTCTCCATTGAAGAGGAAGGCTGCAGTGGTTCTTACTCCATTCTATGATAGTTTCAACACCTACCAATCCAGCTATCCCTACCATTACTCCAGTGTGAGCTACTACTTCCTCATTGGTCACCCCAAAGGGGAAGACTATCTTAGCCTCTGAGATAGTCTCCTCCATCTCTGAGGTAAGTACTAATTTCTGCTCTGCCTGTTCACTCATACTCAACATCACAATAAAAATTTAAATATTAAACAGGAGCATGAGCGAGCTGCTAGAGAGCTTGAGGCTGCATCCCATTAAGTCGAGGAGGGTTCTCCTCGAGAGGTCTCTCCACTTCTGACCAGCAACAAGTTCAACCCCCTCTTGGCCTCAGATACAGAGGAAGATTATCGTAGGTTTGCTGCTTCTCCTCTACCATCAGTATATTATGATACACTAGATAGGGAGCACAGAGGCCCTATGCCAGGCTTAGGGCTGTCTTACGTGAGGTTGGTAGAGCATACGGTTGCTCGGAGTCCGATACCTTGTTTGATTTGTGATTGTTGATCTCTAGAAGTGTTAAGGGTTAGATTCATGGGAGAGATCCATGGAGGCTCAAGCATCTATTCAGGCATATAGGAGGGAGTGATGGAGGTATGCCAGGCAGTCGGTAGCCTCTGCTCTGATGGATTTTTCTAATTGTCCCCTCGTCAGGGCTGACCATTCAAATAGGATTATTCTTACTGGTGCTACCCACAATAGGTAGAGATCTCTCATTGAGGGGCAGTCAGTGTTGTCTTCACACAGTTCCCCTCATCGTCCACCATCACCCGTATAGCTCACAGCATCCACCACTCCTACCAAAATTCAAAAGCCCCCATCCGAGGAGAGACATTCCCCTCTGTTGATCCGGCTATAGCCCAGGGATCCCGCTCCCTCCATCCCACCTATTTAGGTGAGATCGAGCTCCCCTGCTAGACCCTCTACCTAAACTATGGTTCAGTGGGAGTGGCAACCCCAGTGTCATAGTCTCACGACCACCACCACCATCAGAGCTAGTGGCAGAGACAGTTACAGAGGGGAAAGGGGACAATTTTATAGTTCCCATGGTAGTAGATCTCCCTAGGGACACCTCTCCACCGATGAGCAGTCATGAGCATATCTCTTCTAGTGAGCATGACCCTCCAGAGCTAGCACTCTAGTGGCAGGCAGTGTTAAGTGTATCTCTATCAGTGAGCATAGTCCCTCTACCGATCAGTAGCGTGTGTTTGTGCCGGCATAGTTAGATAGCTCCTTAGATGACATTTTAGTGCAATACTTTTTTGAAAAGAGGGAACTTTTAGGCAGGGATCACACAGACTCAGAGAATGAGAGGGTAGCCTTTGATCCTGATGAGGATGACCTTTTTGAGGATTCAATTAAGGTCCACATGGTCGATACTAGGAGCTCCCTCCATAGTGATCAGCATAGTTAGGAAGGTGTTGTAGTTGAGGAAGATGATGTTACCCATTCAATCCAACACCTCTATCAGCAGCTTAAATAGAAGGATGATCAGATCAACTAGATGGAAAAGAATATGGAAGACTTCTTAGCAGCCCTCCACGCACTTCAAAATTAGGCCTCAGTCCCGCAGCATATATCGATAGAGGTAGATCATCCCAAGTTAGTACATGTCCTAGATCAGCCTAAGAGAACTTCTCCTGTAGATCAAGATAGTGGTAGCTTGCATAGGAAGGTGGTGTACAACACCTCCATGCATGAGAAAGACATTAAAAAATGGTGGAACAATAGGTGAGGGATGCGTTGGCACAAGCCCGAGGTGGTTCATCTGTTCCAAAGGGTAGACCCTACTCAAAGAAATTCAATATTGTCCAATATCCTAAAGGTTTTGTACCTCCTTCCTTCAAAATCATTGATGGCAGTGGGAACCCTCGCCAACATATTACACACTTCAGGGCTGACTATTGCAACGCAGGAGGTAGAGATGCTTGACTTTTCATATTGTTCATTAGTAGCCTAGTGGGCATTGCATTTGATTGGTATGTCGAACTGCCCAACAGTTCGATAAAAATATTTGCTTAGTTGGAGCACCTCTTCATCAAGAGGTTTACTGGAGCTGAGCAAAGGGTTACTGCAAGCGACCTCATTGTGACCAAGAAAAATCCAAATGAGTCATTTATTGATTAAAATCTCAGGTGGAGAAACCTGAGTATGAAATAACAACCATCGCTATCCGAACAACACGCAATTGAGATTCTACTCAAGAATATCCATGGCCCAATTTCTTTCATGCTTAAAGGGTTTACAATCAAAACCTTTGAGAAGCTAATCAACAAGACAACTAGTCTATAATAGAAAGCCAGACAGTTACCTTTCCATGACTAGTCAACCAAGTTCAAACCTCAAAAGGCATTTGATAAGAAGCCAGGGGCAGTCACAGCAGTTGATAATGGGAAGCAGCCAACTAGGGTCCATTCAGATAGGTCTCAAGCTTAGCAATCTCCTATACCACCTCCTCTATCACCACCTCGATCATCATACCAGCCACCTCAGTTGCCACAGCAGCCTCCATCGTCGCCTCCTCAGCACTATCCTCATCAGCATCATCAGCAGTAGTATTCTTACCTACCATCAGGTAGCTATCATTTAACTACTATTATCAACAAATTGAATAAACCATATTCATTCAAGAGAGTGGTAGTCAAGAAGATCTTTAAGAATCTCTTAAAGAAGCCTGATTTCCAGTTACCAGAGCCTAGAAGGCCGGAGAAAGTGGGCAAGAGTCACGATCCAAACTATTGCCCCTACCATCGCATGTTAGGACATGTCTTAGAAGTTTTCTTTACCTTTAAGGACTAGCTTGAACGTAGCTACAAGTCAGGTGCCATTATCATCCCTAAGGAATATCTACTAGAACAACCCTCTTATTCTATTAGGGTAATCTTTGGGGATACACGTGATCTTCTTAAGATAGAGGAAGGTTGGGATATCTCCCTATCTGGAACCTCCAAGAAAATCATCTAGTGATCAAGAAGCCCCTCCACAAGATGCTCCACCTATGGATATGCTTGTGGAGGACCAGCCCAGAGTTGACTACAATGTCCTCGTTCACCTAAGAAAGTTACCATCTAAACTAAGTATATATGATGCTCTGGTCTTATCCAAAGAGATGAGGGAGTCATTGATCAAAGATCTTCTTGATTCAAAATATGCTTAGCTCAGCCGCTATTGGAGAGGAGGCATGCTATTCAAAAGAAGACCATGGAGTTACATTCATCGATGAAGACCTTCTTTGGGACAATAGAGCGCAACCATCCTATCTACATCATAGTGGACATGGGAAGATTCAGACTCTTCAGGGTGTTAGTTCATCCAGGTGCATCAGTGAACATTATGAATCTAAAGACCCTTGCCTACTTAAGGATTGATATTTCCAAACTCCAAGGAGATTGAATAATATTGAGAGGACTCAAAGAACAAGGAGAAAGGCTCTATAGTGTTGCCATTGGAGAATGATGACTGGAAGAGAGAAGCCAAGTTCTACATATTTGATTCAGATACATCTTTCATTACTTTACTCGAGGCCTTGGATACATAAAAATAACAGTTCCCTCCTCTTTACACCAGCGCATTAAATTTCAAAGAGGTGGAATCGAGTATTGTGTCAAAGGAGACTTGAAGCCATTCTCAATTAGAGAGGTCAAGATATACAAGGGCACGACCTACTATCTTTCTCCAAATTTAAATGTTTATTCTTGTGAACTTGGTGAAAGTTCAAAAATAAAATAAAAAGAAATAAAATAAAAAGAAAAAAAAAGGAAAAGAAAATGAAAATACAAGTGAGCGAGAATCAGACACTGAGGAAGAAGTAGAGCCAAACATTGGATTCCACCCACAGTTCGTTCCTCCATATGAACACATGGGTAGGATGACTCGACCCCCACCAGGTAGAGGCAAAGGTAGATCTAAATATAGTTCCAGAGGTGGAAGACCTCCTCCCTATTAGACATCCAATAGGAGCTATATTCTGACTCACAGGAATACCCCCGCTATCCACATAGACTTAGAATCCAGTTAAGAGAATGAGTCTCATGTGGTTAGCACGCTAACAAACCCCTCTCAGTGGATCCCTTTAGAGGTGAAATTTTAGCCAGACAGCGATGAAGACCAGGCTCCAAGAAAAGTATGAATGTATTTGAATCACTATTATGTAGAACAATCAGACAATAATTGGGAACCTTAGCTCTAACCTCAGTTTCTCCCCAGAAAGTTGAAGGTTTAGTAGTTAAGGAGGCCCCAAGTCATCCATAAATGTCAATCCAAAAAGATTTTTTATTAGGAGCATCATTCCCAAGTCAAGAAACTGATGTAGAACTTGAGGATGATTCATATAAAGATTTAATACAATTACATTTTGATAAGTATTCACCTTGTGTTCGTAACTTAGCAAAGGGATTAATCCCACATACTTGGTCTAAACACAAGTCAAATTTCTTTGAAAGGTTATGGGATAACCAAAGTAGATATTCTTAATCAAGGCCAGGACTAAGATTCTGATGGGTCCAATCTGGGGTCTGATAAGTTCTTCTCAAATCATGCTAACTCTTATAAAGAGGTATGTTTAGAAACTTCAGATGTCCCAAATGAGCTTGAAGTTAAAGAGGCACCACCAAAGTTTGAAGAGGAGATTAGATCAACCATCGATGAACTTAAAGAGATCAACTTAAGAACTGAAGATAATCCACATCTAACATACATCAGCTCCTTATTGAATGAAGAAGAAACTGATGTCTTAGTTAGGCTATTAGCTGAGTTTAAGGACTTCTTCGCATGGAGTTATGAAGAAATGCTCAGTTTATCTCCTAATGTAGCAGTCCACAAACTAGCAATAGAACCTAAAACTACCCATATCAAGCAAGCTCTTAGACACATGCAATTAGACATTGAACAGCAGGTCACATCTGAAATTAAGAAATTGATCATTGCTGGCTTTATGAAGGAAGAAAAATATCCTACCTGGTTGGCTAGTGTCATCCTAGTTAAGAAAAAGAATGGCCAAATTTTCATAGGCCCCGATTTTAGGGTTCTAAATAAGGCATGTCCTAAGGATGAATTTTCGCTTCCTATACTAGAATTAATGATGGTCATTGCCTCATTTCATGCAGTATTCTTCTTTATGGATGGGTCACCTAGCTACAACCAAATCAAGATGGCCCCGAGGATGAAAGAAATATTATTTTTTGAACCCCGATCAGAATCTATTGTTATAAGGTCATGCCTTTCAACCTTAAAAATGCCTATGCTACATACCAGTGGGCCATGACTTAGATCTTCAATGCACTCGTTCATCATCAAGTTGAATGCTATGTTGATGATCTAGTAATCAAAAGCAAAGAAAAAGAATACTATCTCTTCAACTTGAGAGTAATTTTTGAATGATTAAGATAATTTAACCTCAAAATGAATCCCCTAAAGTGTGCATTTGGAGTAGCTTTAGAGAAATTCCTTGAGTTTATTATCTGACACCGACGAATAGAGATCGATCCAGAGAAGATCAAGGCTATCTTAAAAATGCCACCACTTAAAAGTATAACTCACTTAGATCATTCCAAGGGCAGTTGGTGTATCTAAGACGCTTCATATCCAACCTATCAAGAAAATGTTAGCCATTTTCAGCACTTGTCAAAAAGGATGCCAAGTTCAAGTGGGATGATAAGTGTCAACATACTTTTGAAGAAACCTGATGATGCCACCAGTTCTAGTAGCCCCTATCCTAGGAAAGCCATTGATCCTTTACACCACTACATTAGATGACTCCTTTGGTGCTTTGTTGGCTCAAACTAATAATAAAGAGAATAAAAATGCTCTATACTACCTCAGTCATTGTCTAAATCCTACTGAGGCAAACTACCCACCTATTGAAAAGCACTACCTAGCTTTAAATTTTGCATCCTAAAAGCTACGATATTACATGTTTTCTCATAAAGTGAATATGATCTCTAAGATCAATCCGCTATAATATCTCATGACACGACTGATGCTATCCAGATGGTTGGTGCATTGATCCATGATTTTATCATAGTTTGACATCATATTTGTTCTCCTCTGTACGGTGAAAGGACAGGCACTCGCAGATTTCTTAGCAGTACACCCACTTTCTACTGATTCTCTGCTTAGTGATGGCCTCCCTGATGAACAAATCATGAACTTAGGGGACACTAGCATTCTCCATTGGGAGATGTACTTTGATGGTGCGGCTTCCTTTCAAAAAGGAAAAGAACCATGATCTACTCTTCTAAGAAAGGCAGGGGTAGGAATAGTTCTTCTAACTCTGGACCGTGATGTGATGAGACTTTCATATCATCTGTCCAACCCATGTACCAATAATGAAGCAGAATATGAGGCTTTGATTACCATTTTAGAAAGTCTGCATCAAATTGATGGGTCCTAGAAAGTTCTAAAGCTTAAGCTCCATCATTATAATAAGTACACTATGGAGTTGTTGGTCCAAATCCCAGAGGTTACCATATACAAGATTTCTCGAGGAGAGAATGCAATAGCATATGTATTGGTCAAGCTTGCCAAAGAGTTGGCATGTCCGAAAGATGAGTCAATTCAAATAAGGGTCTAAAATAGACAAGTCTTATCCCTTGTTGATGTTGAACTCATCGAGAGAGTCTTTATTGAAGGGGAGGTTTCCGTTGCTAAAAAGGATGAGGAGTCAAATTGGAGGTAACCATTCATGGATTATCTAAATATAGGCAAACCTTAAGAGAAGTCACTAGCGTCAGGTGAAGCAGAGAGCCCTTTTCTATGCTCTCGTAGGTGGCACCGATGATCTTTCGATCATATGTGGTTACATTGTCTGGACAAACATGAAGCCCATAAGATTATGACCGAGGTACACTCAGGATTATACGGAGCACATCAATCTGGTCTGAAGATGAAAGCCAAGATCAAAATACTAGGATACTACTGGCCTTTGAAGATCACAGACTGCATGGACGTAGCTAGGAGATGCCACTAATGTCAGGTATATGGTGTGTTCCTGCATCAACCACCCAACATTCTACATCTTATAATGGCTTCATGGCCATTTGAGTGGTACTGACATAGTGGGTCTGATTGATCCTCCTTTCAAGGGTCACTGGTTCATTCTAGATACAACTGACTACTTTTCTAAGTCAATGGAGGCAATCCCACATAGAAAGGTCACAACTCAGCATGTGCTCCAATTTTTTAGGAACCATATCATATATAGGTTCGGGATGCCTCGATGAATTATATCTGATAATGGTACTGCATTCAAGAGCACTAAAATCAATAATTTTTCCCAAAGACACAGCATAGGTTGGAGATATTCTACCATCTATTACCTGAGAGAAAATGGTCTAGTAGAAGCATTCAATAAAACTCTCATTCAAATATTAAATAAGACACTCGACGACAACAAGAGATAGTGGTAAGAGTAGTTATTTGAAGCCTTATGGGCCTACCATACCACATACAGAACTCCAACTCAATCTACCCCTTTCTCTTTAGTGTATGGGTCCGAAGCCATTCTATCATTAGAAGTCCAACTCCCATCATTAAGGATAGTCGTGGTAGTAAGATCATGATGGAGAAAAATGCTAAGTTGTGGTTGGAAGAGCTCAAAAGTTTGGAGGAGAGACGCCTCCAAGCATGCCAGAATCTCAAGTTGTACAAAGCCAAAATGATTCAAGCTCACAATAAGTTAGTCCGTCCTAGAGCTTTTCAAGTAGGAGAGCTTGTTTGAGTTCTAAGGAGACCAATTATTGCCCATCAAAAGATAGGAGGAAAGTTTGAACCCACTTGGGAAGGCCCTTTTGCCATAGAGAAGGACTACCAAGGAGGATCTTATCAGCATATAAATTATAAGGGAGAGCGACCGATGCTTCCAATCAACTGGCTCTATTTTAGGAAATACTATCCATAAATCTTGTTTAAAAATAATCATCAATAAAACTTCTTTTCATATCAAATTTCATCTCTTATTTGTTAGAAATATCTTTCACATGCGAATCTGCCACAATGTGTTTAGGGTAGGTGTAAGAGAGCCCAAGTGGCATCCTATCCCTCAACACAAAAACAAACTATAAGTGATCCTCCAGTGCTACTAGGTTAGGTGTAAGAGAACCCAAGAGACATCCTATTTCAATTAGTACAACTAAGTTAGGTGTAAGACAACCCAAGCGGCATCCTTTCTTGGTGGAGTCATAATTGCCCCTGCAGCACCATTTCATCTATTCTTCTGTGTGTTTAGGGTAGGTGTATGAGAACCCAAGTGACATCCTATTCCATATTTCATAACACAAATGAACACATATCTTTTGTCTCGAGCTATTTTGATTTGGGAGCAAGCCCCCCGTGGCACTCACTCATTAGCTACTCTAGGTCAGACCGATATGCTACCTCGTTAGTGTGTCACTCCAGTGGTTACTTGTCTGGCGGATATGAGTCCTCACACTTTCTTCCTAACTTGACTATTGCAAATCAATGAGTGCCTTGTCAGTTTGGTAGGCCTTACTATACAGTCGGTAAGCTACTCCATGTTGGCTTCATTTAAGAAGATGTAAGACTACATACTTTCTTTATTAACTAGTCATCATGCACTGACTAGGTCGAGTATATTTGAGGTTTAGGATAAGTCCCCCAGTGGCTCCTTTCCTCTTGACTACTTCAAGTTTAGGTTTAGTCCTTACACAGGACTCCTCACTTAGTAGTTACCTTAGGTCGGATAGCCCTTGTCGAGCCAAAGATAGACTATCCCGATGATCAGTTTTAATTTAGAGAGATGTAAGTCTCCATGCCTTTTCTCTAGGCTGATTGTCACACACCGACGGGCACCTTAGGTTGGTAGGATATTGCCATGGTTACGGCGACCCACCCGGTGGTTACACCACTCTTGGCAGATGTGAGTCCCCACACTTTCTCCTTGAGTTGGCCATCGTATATCTATATCCTTTCTTTTATAGGGTTTTGGATAACTCCCCTAGTAGCACCTCCCCTATGGGCACTCTATTTGAATCATATCCTTAGCAACCCCAATTAGACACTAGCCTTGTTACTCTTGGATTGGACAGTTCTCCTTTCCTAGTATCCACCCCTATGGTTGGAGAATTTGTCTTACTGATATGCAGATTTTCCCTTGGTCCAGTAAGTTTGAGATAGGAATAGGCTGATATGAGCTCCTTCTCAGTGCAATCCATCGCAAACCAACAGGGTCTATGATAACATAAAATAAACAAAATATATCTTCACTTGTGGATTAGGAATTCAAGCCCCCAGTGGACCCTTTCCCAAGTAGGCATCCTATCTTTAGGATAGTATCAGCAAAACTCCCTATAAGAATTTCCTGACTACCTTGAGTTGAGATAAGTCCTTGGGTCGACACTCTCTTAGTAGTCACCCTTAGGTTGAGTTTAACTTGTTGTGCTACCAACGAGTCACCCCGGGCATCATCTTTTCTTTGAAAGATATAAGTCTATTACGCATTCTTTCCAAAGATAATCATTGCGCATAATGCAGTGTGCTTCTTTGTTGTGCAAGAAACTGATCACCCCAGTGGTTTCTTGTGTAGGATGATGTGAGTCTCGTGCTTTATTCCTAACTTAACCATTGCACACTGAAAGGCACCCCATAGGTTGGTTAGCTCTACCCCACAACCGGTAGACTATCCCTTTGGATTTGTAAATCTAAGACATGCCTAGGCTAATATTAGCCCATTCTTAGTAGATCCATTGCACACTGATGGGATCCATCAAATTAAAATAAATGAAATTAAAATAAATGCAATTAAATCAAATGACGTTATCCTGATGACTTCCGAGCTGATATAAGTCCCCCAGCGGCATTCATTCGGTAGTCGCCCTAGGCGGGTTTTATTTATTGCATCCAACAGATCACCACAGTAGTAGTCCCTTACTTTTGGAGATGTAAGTCTACTACACCTTCTTATTAGCACAATCATTGTACACCAAAAGGCAACCCTAAGGTTAGATAGTTCTACCATGTGGTTGGTGGACTACCCCTTTGGATTGGTAAATCTAAGATAGGCCAAGGCCGACATAGCCACTTCTCAGTGCGGTCCATCGTAAATCAATCACGGTCCATCTCAAAATTTAAAAATAAAATAAATAATCAACTAACTTATCTCCAGTGAGACATCAATTATCCTAACCTCCCCAATGGAGTCAATTAAATCTAATTAAAACTTGCATTCCCTAGCGAATGCACCTTCAAAAGAAATCTCATCAAATCCTTATCCCTAGTAGACAACCTAAACCTGCCTCCTTAGTGAAAGGTTCATGCATCTATCCCTGGCGGGTTATATATTCTAATCCCTAGCAAATAGTCTACCCAAATCATATTTTGCATTCAAATATAAACCCCTTATCCTTAGTGGATAACCTGAACCTGCTTCCTTAGTGGAAGGTTCACATGCTTGATCCCTTAGTGGATCCCTTCTTCCTCCCTTATGCCCTAAGCGTGATTGGAGTTGCATTGCATTAAGATTTTGATTTCTTCTACATCTCAAGTTTAGGAGTAGATCATTTTTGTTAGTATTTGCAATCCTTTGGATGTTGTTGATCATTTTGGTCAACACCAATATGTGCGGTGTGCCTTGTCAATCACACCACACCTATTGGCCGCCCTTTGTTGACCTCACTTTTGGAGTGAGCTCTCAACTCGCTTATCATAGATCTAGAACTCTTATAGACACTAAGAGTTCCTTAGTCTTAAGACACTTCTAGTGATTAGGTGAATACTTAACCTAACCCTAAAGACTTAGAAGAGTTAGCCATAGGGATGGGTTGTGCCTTAGGGATTTAGGAGGACTTGCCTAACTTATAGTCCAAACCAAATCCTTGCTTCCTTCTTCCAAATCAAATCTCCAATTCAAATACAAATTCTAAAATCAAATCCAACTATCAAATGATTAAAACCCATGATTAAATTCAAACTCCAAATCCCTTCCTAAGCCCTTTGACTTTATCTTATGGACTTAGCCTTAACCAAATTCAAACCAACCCCAATCCAATTGATTTTTTTCAATTATCAAATTCAATATTAAATCAAATTCCAGATCATAAATTAATTCCAAATTCCAAATGATTGAAAATATGATTTTATTGATTTTCTTTTTGGAAAAGATGATTGTTCATTTTGATTGAAAATGAAATCTTCATTCAATAAATTGAATGAAGATATTCATTTGAGCTTTTGGAAAGTATGACTTTTTATTTTAATTTTGAAATGATCCAACATATAACAATCATGAAGATTGTTAGATGAGGGTGATTTATGAAAAAATTTGTGCAAACTTTTGATTATGTGCATTTTGAAAAAGTTCTTTTGGAAATTGATATTTTTCATAAAGGATTTATTTTTTATTTATTTTTGGAATGAACCTTTCCTTACCATAAAAATGGTAAGGAGGAAGTCTTTAATTATTTTCTTTTTATTAAATTTTTATTTTCACCCATTGGGGAACCCAGCAGGTGTTTTAAGACCAACACAGAATGAGATCCTAAAACCTAAAGATGTTCGCTAACTTAACTTAAGGATGAAATAAGCTAAGTTCCAACAAAAAAGAAAGATAGTCTTGGATCCATACAAAAGTACAAACCACTATCGATACTTGGAGACAACGATCATTTACCAAAGATGGAGAGAGGAATTTTCTCCAGTGGAGTCGCCAGAAAAATCTGTGATGAAAATTTATATATATTCTTGCCTTCATCTATTCCCTTTTGGAAAGAGGATAAATGAAAACATAAATATAACACCTTGTTGAGACACCACGTAGATCCATAGATGTTCTTATTAGGATGATCAGGTATGTCATTTTTTTAATTATTTTTGATGAATACCATCGATTTGCAATAGACTGCACTGAGTAGGGGCCATGGAGGCTTAGAGCTAGCTCAGATTTACCAATCCAATGGGGTAGTCTACCAAACATAGTAGGACTATCCACCAAAGGTGTAGCCTTTTGATTTGCAATAGTCAAGTTAGGAAGAAAGCATGGGGACTCACATCTTCCAAAATAAGAAACCATTGGGGTGATTAGTTGGCAAGGCAACAAATTGAACCTGACCTAAGGCTGACTATTGAGTGAATGCCATTGGGGACTTAGATAAGCTCAAAGATAGTCAAGATCAATTTTATTTTTTTTAGTTTATTTTTGATGGATCCCATTGCAATGGATTGCACTGAGTAGGGGCCATGGAGGCCCTGGGCTAACTCAAATTTACCAATCCAAAGGGAGTAGTCTACCAACCACATAGTAGGACTATCCAATGAAAAGGGTGCCTTTCAATTTGTAATGGTCAAGTTAGGAAGAAAGAACGGGGACTGACATCTTTTAAACAAGAAACCACTGGGGTGATTGGTTGCTTTGGGCAACAAATCAAACTTGACCTAGGACTGACTATTGAGTGAATGTCACTGGGGGACTTAAATAAGCTCAAAGATTGTCAAGAGCAATTTCATTTTTTTAGTTTATTTTAATGGATTTCGTTGGTTTGTGACGGATCACATTGAGAAGGAGCTTATATCAGCCTAGACCTATCTTAGATTTACTAAACTAATAGGAGTAGCTTCCCGATCGAGGGGAGAACTATCAGACCAAAGGAGTGCCTTTCGATTTATAATGGTCAATTCATGGGGAGAAATCACGGGGACTCACATCTTTCACTACAAAAGACCACTGTGGTGATCGGTTGGTTTAGACAATAAATCGAACCTGACCTAGGGTTGCCCGTCGGTTTGTGATAGTCAAGCTAGAAAGAATGCATCGTAGGCTTACATCTTCCAAAGCAGAATGATTGTCGAGGTAACCTACTTGAGGAAAAATAGATTAAACCTAACCTAAGGGCGACTACGGAGTGAGTGCCCACCCCGAGACTTATCTCAACTCAGGTAGTCAGGCAACTCCTATAAGAATTCTATTGAGACTGTCCTAAATTAGGATACCTGCTTGGAAAAAGGGGCCTTTTTGGGGATTGAATTCTTAATCCACATGCCAAATTTTTGTCTGTTTGTTTAGTTTGTTTATCATGGACCCTGTTAGTTTGGGAGAGATCAAATTGAGAAGGAGCTTATGTTAGCCTAGACTTATCTCAGATTTACTAAACCAAGAAAAATTCTATGCATCCGCTGAACAAATTCTCCAACCACAGGGGTGGCTACTAGAAAGGGGGACTATCCAATCCAAAACTAACCCGAGTAGTGTCTAAATGGGGTCACAAAGGACATGATCCAAATAGAGTGCCCAAGGGAGAGGGGCTACTAAGGGCTTGATCCAAAACCCTAGAGAAGATAATATTAATAGGTGTTCAGTGGCCAACTCAAGGAGAAAGCACGGGGACTCATATCTACCAAGAGTGGGGTATCCACCGGGTGAGTCACTGTCAGCATAAAGAACATCAACCAAGCTAAGGTGCCCATCTATTTGCAATAATCAGCCTAAGAAGGAAGCTTGGGGACTCACATCCTCCTATAACATAACTGATTACTGGGATTGTCTGTATTCAGCTCGATAGGTGTCATCCGACCTAGGGAGACTACTAAGTGAATGGCACTGAGGGACTTATATCAACTCAAATGTAGTCAAGAGGAAAGGAACCTCTGGGGGACTTACCTTAAACCTCAAATGTACTCAACCTAGTCAGGTCATGATGACCAGTTCAAGAAAAAAGTGCGGGGACTCACATCTTCTTAAACAAAATCAGCATGAGGTAGCTTACTAGCTAGGTAGTGAAGCCTACCAAAGTAACAAGGCGTTCATTGGTTTGCAATGATCAAGTTAGGAAGAAAGCATGGGGATTCACATCTTTCAAACAAGTGATCACTGGGGTTACATACTAGTGAGATAGCATGTAAACTCGACCTAGAGCAGCTAATGAGTGAGTGCCACAGGGGGCTTGCTCTCATATCAAAATAGCCTAAGATAAAATATTTGTGTTTATTTTTGTGCTTATGGTAAAGGGAATAGGATGCCTCTTGGGTTCTCTCACACCTACCCTAAACACACTTGGGGAATTGGATGAAATGGTGCCATGAATGGTAGCTGGGATTCCCACCAAGAAAGGATCCTGCTGGGGTTCTCTTACACCTAACTTAGTTGTGCTAATCCAAATAAGATGCCTCTTGGGTTCTCTCACACCTATTCTGATAGCATCGAGAGATTGTGTTTGATTGTGTTCATGTTATGAAAGAGGGATAGGATGCCTCTTGGGTTCTCTTTCACCTATCCTAGACACGTCATGGCAGATTCACAAGATAAGCAAACAACGCTTTGAAAGAAGAGAATATTTTAATGAAATGAAATCAAATTTTTATTCTTTTGTTTATAATTATTTTTCAAATATGTTTTATGGGTAATATTTCTTTAAATAGAGCCCATTAATTGGAAGCATCAGGTGTTCCCCTTTATAATCAATGAATTGATAGGATCCTCCTTGGTAGGGCTTTTCTATGACCTAGGGGCCTTCCTAAGTGGGTTCAAACTTGCCTCTCATCTTTTGATGGGCAACAATTCATCTCCTTAGAACTAAAACAAGTTCTCCTACTTGGAAAGACCCAGGGCAGACCAGCTTGTTGTGAGATTAAATCATTTTGGCTTTGTACAACTCGAGGTTCTAGCATGCCCATGGGTGACTCTCCTCTAAACCTTTGAGCTCTTCTAACCGCAACTTTGCATTTTGCTTTGTAGTAATTTCGCTATCCAATTCTATCCTTAGTGATGGGAGTTGAACTTTTAAAGGTAGAATGGCTTCAGACTCATACACTAAGGAAAATGGGGTTGATTGAGTTGGAGTTCGATATATGGTGTGGTAGGCTCACAAGGCTTCAACCAACTACTCATTCCACTGGTGCTTAAAGTCATCAAGTGTCTTATTTAGTACTTGGATGAGAGTTTTGTTGAATGCTTCTGCTAAGTCATTTTCTTTGGGGTAGTAGATGGTGGAGTATCTCTAATCTATACCGTGTATTCTAGTGAAGTTATTGATCTTGGTGCTTTTGAATGCAATACCATTATCAGATATAATTCATCGAGGCACCAACCTATATATATATGGTTCCTAAAAAATCACATGCAGTTATGACCTCTCTCGAGTGGGATTGCTCCCCACTTGGAATAGTGGTAACCTAGAATGAATGATGACCCTTAGAAGAAGAAGGATCGATAAAACTCACAATGTTGGTACCCCAACACTTAAATGGCCATGAAGTCAATGTAGGGTGTAGAATATTGGGTGGTTGATGTAGGACCACACCGTGCACCTAACACTGATGGCATCTCCTAGCTACATCCATGCAATCTATGATCATCGATGGTTGGTAGTATCCTAGTCTCTTGATATTTGTCTTCATCTTCAGACCAGATTGATGTGCTCTGCATAGACCTGAATGTACCTCAATCACAATCCTATGGGCTTCATGTTTGTCCAAATAGCATAACCATATTTGATTGAAAAGACCATCAGTATAAGGTACCATTAATGAGATCATAGGACAGGGCTCTCTATTTCATCTGATGGGCATGTGACTTTTCTTGAGGTTATTTTCCAGTGTTTAAATAATCTATAAATGGTTGCTTCCAATCCAGCTTCTTGTCCTTATAGGCAACGACAACCTCCCCTTCAAGAGAAAATCTTTCGATGAGTTCAGCATCAATAAGAGATAGGACATGTCTATTTTGGACCCTTATTTGAATGGACTCATCTTCCGGACATGCCAATTCTTTGGCAAGTTTGGCCAAAGCATCTGCTACTGCATTCTTTGCTACTACGTTCTCTACTCAGGGAATCTTGTAGTTGGTGACTTCAGAGATTTGGTCCAACAGCTTAATGGTATACTCGTGGTAATGACGAAGCTTAGGTTTCAGAACCTTGTAGGACCCAGCAATTTAGTTGATGACCAACTAAGAATCCCCAAAGATGTTGATGCTCTTGACACAACCTATAATGGCTAACTCCAAATCGGTAATCAAATTCACATACTCGTCTTCATTGTTGGTGTAGAAATTGGAGAGATAGTATGAGAATCTCATATATCACGGTCTAGAGTTAAGAGAACTATTCCTACCCCTGCCTTTTCTAGAAGAGTAGATCATGGTGCTTCTCCTTTATGAAAGGAAGCTGCACCATCAAAATACATCTCCCATCAATGTTGTCAACCTCCCCTAAGTTCATGATTTGTTCTTTAGGGAGATCATCACTAAGCTGGAAATCAACAGGTAGTGGGTGTGCTGCTAAAAAATCTGCTAGTGCTTGTCCTTTTACTATACAGAGGGGTACGAATGTAATATCAAACTGTGAGAGAATCATGGACCAACTTGCCAAACATCCAGATAACATTGGTCGTGTCATGATATACTGCAATGGATTGGTTCTAGAAATCAAGTTCACCTTATGAGAAAGCATATAGTGTGTCGTAGCTTTTGGCATGAAAAGATCAAAGCTAGGAAATGTTTCTCAATAGGTGGGTAGTTTTCTTCTATAGGAATCAGATGATGACCGAGGTAGTAGATATCACTCTCCTTCTCTTTGTTGTTGGCTTGGGCCAACAAAGCACCGAGGGAGTCATCCAATGGAGTAGTGTAGAGGATGAGTGGCCTGCCTGGGATAGGGGCTACTAGAACTGGAGGCTTCACCAAATACTACTTGATATCTTCATAGGCATGCTGGGATTTTTCATCCCACTTGAACTTATCATCCTTTTTGACAAGTGTTGAGAATGGCTTGCATCTCCCTAATAGGTTGGAAATAAAGCATCTTAGATACACCAACTATCCTTGGTAAGATCTGAGTTGAGTTAAACTTTTAGGAGGTGACATTTCTAAGATAGCTTTGATCTTTTCTAGATCTATTTCTATTCCCCAATGTCGAACAATAAATTGCAGGAATTTTCCTGAAGCTACTCCGAATGCATAATTCAGGGGATTCATTTTGAGGTTGTATTATCTTAACCTTTCAAAAACTACTCTCAAGTCAAAGAGATGTTCTTCTTTTTCTTTGCTTTTGACTACTAGATCATCAACGTAGCACTCAACCAGATGATGGATAAGTTTATTGAAGATCTGAGTCATGGCCTATTGGGAGATGTGTAGCAATCCATGAAGGTATTTTCAATTTCTAACATTAATTCCGGTATAGGAAGAGGAAACTCATCCTTAGGTCAGGATTTATTTAAGTCCCTAAAATCGACTCATATGCAAATTTGGCCATTCTTCTTCTTAATTGGGACGATATTGGCTAACCAGGTAGGATATTTTTCTTCCCTGATGAAACCATCATCGATCGCTTTTGACTTAAAATGTTGTTGATTTCTAACGCACATCTAGGATCTTGCTTGATAGGGTTAGAGTTAGGATCTTTGCTAGTTTATGATTGCTATGTCAAGAGATAATCTGGGCATTTCTTCATAACTCCATGTGAAGCAGTCTTTAAACTCAGTTAATAGCCTAACTAAGTCATTGGTTTCTTCATCATTTAGTAATGAACTGATGTGTGTCGGGCGTGGATTTTCTTCTTTCCTGAGGTTGATTTCTTTAAACTTGTCAATTATTGAATAGATCTCCTCTTCAAAGTCTGGCGATGCATCTTTGATTTAGAGATCATCTAGATCATCTAAAGTTTCTAAACACACATCCTCATAAGAGTTGGTGTTGTGTGAAAAGAACCTATCAGACTCCAAATGATTCATGATAACTAACTAGTAATCGTTATCATCGACTTGACCCACTATACCGAATCCTAGTCCTGATTTTGATTGTGCATCCATGCCTCTGTTGTTCCATAGCTTTTCAAAGTACCTGACCCATGCTTAGACCATGAACAAGGAATCAAACCCTTCTTTGCAAGATTAAGAACAAAAGGTGAGTACCAATCAAAAGGCAAATCCATTAATTCTTTGTTTGAAATATCCTCAAGTCCTACATCAGGTTCTAGACTTGAGGATGATGATCTCAAAAAGAATCTGTTCAGTTTGACATCTCTGGAAGACTGAGGGGCTTCCTTAACTACTAAACGTTCAACTTTTTGAGATGAAAGTGAGGTTAGAGCTAAGGTTCCTAACTAATATATGATAGTTTCACATATATTTGATTTGAATGGTTTCATGCTTTGTCTGGAGGCCCAGTCTTTGTCACTTTCTGGCTTAAGTGTCACCTTCAATGAAACCTATTGAGAGGGGTTGGATGGTATGCTAATCACATTAGACTCATCCTCCAAGTTGGATTCCAAGTCTATGTGAATAGTAGGGGTACTCTTATGAACTGGAACATAACCCTAGTTAGCTAATGGAAAATTAGGGGGTCTTCCACCTCTGGAACTTCTCTATATTTGCCTCTACCTTTTCCTGGTGGAGGTCTTGTCATCCTACCCATATGTCCATATGATGGAATGAAGTGTGGGTGGAATGTGATATGCGGCTCTACTTCCTCCTCAATTTCCTTTTCACTTGGACTTTCATTTTTCTTTTGTTTTTCTTTTGCACTTTTTCTTCTTTTTCTTTTTCTTTTGTGTTTGAATTTTGCCCAAGTTCACTAGAGAAAGGGTGTTTTGAGGAAGATAATAGGTCGCATCCTCATATATCTCAACATCTTTGACTGAAAATGGCTTTTCATCTCCTTTGACACAGTATTCAATTCCATCCTTCCTGAACTTGATGCACTGACGGAGGGAGGATGGAATCATCTTATTCTGATGTATCCAAGGCCTACCGAGCAAAGTGGTGAATGAAGTATCTGAATCAATGATATAAAACTTGGCTTCAGTCTTCTAGTCACCTATCTCCAAAGGTAACACTATAGAACCTTAAGCCCTCTCACCTTGTTCATTGAATTCTCTCAATGTCATCTGATCTCCTCAGAGTGTGGAGATGTCAATCCTCAAATAGGCAATGGTCTTTAAACTCATAAAGTTTACCGATGCACCTGGATCGATGAGAACTCTTGCTAATCTGAATCTTTCTGTGTCCACTATAATGTAGAGGGGACAGTTGTGCTCCATGTCCCCCCAAAAGTAAGTCTTCATTTGTGAAAGTGATTCCCTAAGCTTCTCTGGAATAATATGCCTCCTCTTTAATAGTAGTCAGCTGAGCTAAGCATATCTCTGGATCAAGGAGAGCCTTGATTAATGACTTTCTCATCTCTTTGGGTAAGACAAGGGCATTGTAGATGCTTATCTTAGATGGAAACTTTTTTAGGTGAGAGAGTACATTGCAGTCCACCTTAGGCTAATCCTCCACAAGCGTATTGAGGGGTGAAGCATCCTATGGAGGGGCTTCTCAATCATCTAAGCAAATGACTTGTTTCTCTTTATCTTGAGGTACTACCCTAAGAGTTAGAACCTTGCCACTATAGAGGTTGACTTCGGTGATCTCTTATGGTAGGGTAATGGAAGATTCTACTTACAGCTTCTCCTATGGAACCCTTGAAATCGGATGACTCCAAGTCTATCTCAAGAAGTGAACCCATAGTATTCAGAGTAGAAAAGTCCAACTCTGAATTAGAAAGAGGATGATCGGAGTTATTATAATTGTTATTTAGACTTGAAGAGTTTTCAATAGGGGTAGATTTAGACAACCTAATAGAAGTGACATAGATATAATTCAAGTTAGCTTTATTCTTAAATTTCTTGGATTTTAAAGGAGGTACATAGTAGAAATCATGTAAAGTAAGTGGGGTGAGGGATTTGATGCCCTTATTCATCGATACAAGATGTCTACTAGAAGAAGAGCTAGCTGAAGTAGAGGTAGTTGCTAATGTATTAGCTGTAACGATGGACTGGAGGCTGGACTCGGTCGATGATTGTTCTACTTAGCTATCTCTGGCTGGCACAGGCTGCTAATAAGCTCCCCCTTTCCCTGAGTTTGCTCTGGCAACTTGCAAACCTTTTTTGATGTTGGAGGTTTGAGCTGTCTCAGGCACCTTCAAGGTAAGTTTCTTGATTTTGGAGATAATTTTCTTAGAAGTATGGGATAAGGAGATATCCCAACCTTCTTTGGTTTTGGCAGGATCATAAGTATCCCTAAGGATTACCCTAATGTAACTGGATAATTATTCCACTAGGTATTCCTTCTGGATAACTATAGCACCGATCTTGAAGCTATGCTCAAGCCTATCCTTGAATGTGAAGCAATCTTCCAAAATATGACTTAGCATGCAGTGGTAGGGGAAAAAGTTAGGATCTTCCAAAATAGGCCATGGAGGCTATTGTGGTGGCCGGTAAGACTGCCTTGGTGGTGGTAGAGGAGGTGGAAGTGATGGCTGTGGAGCACGATGTCTCTCAAATTGCTCTCTGGCCGATTGTTTCCCCTTGTCTGCTGCTATCACTGCCCAGGGCTTCTTCTTGTAAGTTTTTTGTGGCTTCTACTTTGTTGATTGGTTTGGAAAAGGCAACTATTTGGCTTCCCTTTTAAGCTAGCGCCTTGTTGATTAGCTTCTCAAATATTTTGATGGTGAAATCTTTGATCATGAAGGAGACCAGACCATGGATATTCTTAAGCATAATCTCAATGGCATGCTGTTCAGATAGTTGTGGTTCGTATTTCATACTCAAATTACTCATATGAGAATGTAATTATTGAGGGACTCACTGGGATTTTGTTGAGCCACAACAAGATCACCTACAATTATCCTTTGCTGAGCTCCAGCAAACCTCTTGATGAAGAGTTTCTCCAACTCAGCAAAAGTCTTCATTGAACTATTGGGAAGTTTAGCGTAACAATCAAAGACAATGCCTGCTAAGCTACTGATAAAAAGATGGAAGAGTAAAGCATCAATGTCACCAACATTACAACAACTAGCTCTGAATTGCGCAATGTGCTGCCTTGGGTTCCCACTGCCATCAAAGCACTTGAAAGAAAGTGGCACGAAACCCTTAGGATATTGGATGTCATCAAATTTCTTCAAGCAGTCTCCTCAGGCTTGAGCTAACACTTCTCTCATCTACTACTTAACCATGGTTTTGATATCCTTTTCTTGTATGGAGGTACTATCCACTACATTCCTATACAGGCTGGTGATACCCTACTCCACTGGAGGTAAAGTCTTGGCTAGATCCAAGACATGCACCAATTTTGGCTGACTAGTCTCAGCTATAGTAGGATGAACTGCTGGTGCTTGGTTCTGAAGTGCTAAGACAACTACTAGAAAATCCTCAAGCTGCTTCCCCATCCTATCTATTTGTTCATCTTTTTATTTTAATTACTGAAGGAGGTATTGGGTCGAGTAGGTTGTGTCATCCTACTCGACCTCAACACTTTCCATACCCTACTGATCACAGAGGAGGGAACCTCGAGTATCTACCATGTGTACCCCTGCTGAATCCTCTAATATGTCATCTTCATTCAGATCAAAATTGACCTTTTCATCCTCTAAATAGGCGGGCATATCCTAAGATTTCCTTCTTCTCCACTAGATACTGAGCTATGATGTCATCTAGGGATCGGTCCAACTAAACAGGCATGAAAGATTGGGTCTGTTCGGTAGTAGGATAACTGTCATGCATAGATAGGAACCTAATATCTGACAATGCAGGAGAGCTGATCTTGTGAGGACTACGCTCATTAGAGGAAAGATACTCCTTACTGCTGTTGGATCTAGGTGGAGTGGTACTCCTAGGAGCATCTATGGCCATAGGGGCGACTAAATTGTCTCTTCCTTCCTCAACTATTGTGACTATCTCCATAGCCTATTGTGGTGGTGGTGGTGAAGGCATGACTACTATACTTCAAGGTCATCATTCCTTCTTCACCATGACTGGGGTAGAAAGTGGAGCAGGAGAGCTCGGCCTTACCATAGTAGGTGGCGTAGATGGAATGGGATCTCTTGGTTGTAGCCGGATCACCATTGGGGTTCTCTTCTCCCCCGATGCGGCCTTCATTGCCTTGGCTAGAATAGCAGATGCTGGAACATGTACGGGAGATGGCGGGTGCAGAGAAGAGATGTGTTGTGGAGGCACCACCAAGTCTATCAAAATAGGAGCTCCTCTTTTGATGTGTGGTCACGGTGAGTAAGATACTATCAGTATGGTCGGCATAGGTAGCGCACCGATCTGGAAAGTCCACAAGTACGGTGGCCGCTGAATGTCAGCTATACCTCTGACACTCCCGACTAGTAACATGAATTGATGTGTGGGCCTCTCTAGCCCTCTCCTACCTAATCTGCCTACCCACGCTGTGGGGGATAATCAATCTCAAGTAAAATTGAGCCCCAGACTCTGATCGTCCATAGGCTCAACCACTCGACATAAAACTGATTGAAGGCAGCGTACGACCTCTTCCTCTCATTAATAGGTGCCTGAAACTGAATTGTTAGCAGAGATGAAACAGAAATCCTCCTAGCATCCTCTCTATCAGATCCGAAGAGAAGGTGGAACTAGTTTTCTGTAACCAACGGGGAAACCATCCTGGGCAACTCCTTTACAATAGACTGAATAGCTTCCTCCAATTCCCTGGCAATGCGAGTGTGATACTGCTTGATCATGTAGTTCTTGTTTCTACATTGGGTCTGGAGTCGGTGGAGGCCAACCCAAAGATAGGAGACAATCCCTAGGATCAGGTGAGCCTTCTCTTTTGAGGGTGCTAGTGAGTGGGTATTATCCCTAACTGAGGGAGCATGGGGAACAACCGGTCGCACTGGCGATGCCACTATTACTGCTGTTGTGGGAACCACCATAACCTTCCTCTTTAGTAAGGGGATCTTTGAATCAGATGGCATGTCGACCTGGATGATTGACTTATGCCCGGTCACTATGCTCTTGCAAACTATCATGAGGGGGGTTCCCTCACATGTAATCTTGGCCCACTAAAATTCTCTACCAAAATGGATGAGGTGGGCATAGTTAGATCATGGAAGGCTAGCCTGATCTAAGGCTAAATCCATCCCATAAGGAAACATGAACACATTCTTCTGCATTACCATTATAATGAACTGACTAAACTAGAACTTGACTGAAAAAATTGACTGAAGTCGACTGAAACTGCAATGTTGAAAACAAACTTGAATCAGATTTTCTTGCTTTCATTTGATTTTTGAGTTTAAATTTAGAATTCGAACCCACACTCAACAACTTGAAAGTGTTAAGTGGGGCTCAAATGGATTTAGAAGAGATGTTGAGATTGATTGGAAAGATGATTTTTTGAATGTAGAATCCACTTTCAACAAATTTGAGTATGTTGAAAATGGGTTCAAATATTTTTTAGAGAGATGCTTCCATAGGTTCATGTTTGAATTTTGATTTTTTTTTAGTTTGAGGACCCTTCTTTTAACAAATTTGATATGTTAAAGTGAAGGTTCAATTGATTTTGTTTTGGATTTGTGATTTTTTGGAATTTACTCACTTAGAAAATTTGGGTATGCTAAGTGAGATGTTTGAAAATAATTTCTTCTTTTTCTTTTGTTTGCTTATTTTGTAAATCATTTGTGATTTTGAAAGATGAAATCCTCATTTATTAAATTTGGGTATGCTAAATGAAGAAGTCAAGTGTGTTTTATTTTTTTGAAGATTTTTGAAAATAGGATTCTTAGCAAATTTAGGTATGCTAAGGAAATCCTAATGTGTTTAGTTTTTTGAAAATTTTTGAAAATAGGATTTTTAACAAATTTAAGTATGCTAAGGAAATCCTAATGTGTTTTATTTTTGATGAAGATTTTTGAGAATAAGATTCTTAGCAAATTTAAGTATGCTAAGGAAACGCTAATGTGTTTCTTTTGTTTTTGATTTTATTTTGAAAAAGAGGATCCTTAGAAAATTTGGGTATGCTAAGGAAATCCTAATATGTTTTATTTTTTATTTTATTTTGAAAAAGATGGTCCTTAGAAAATTTAGGTATGCTAAGGAAATCCAAGTGTTGTTTCTTTCATTTTTTTTGTATTTGGTTTTGAAAAAGAGGATCTTCATTTAGCAAATTTGGGTATGCTAAATGAAAGAACCAAATATTATTTTTTGATATTTTGATTTTTTTTTAATTTTTTTTTTCAAAAAGAGGATCTTCATTTAGGAAATTTGGGTATGATAAATGAAAGATCCAAATGTTTTATTATTATTATTTTTGAAAATGTGATTGTTCATTTTGTTTTGAAAATGTGATTGTTCATTTTATTTTGAAAATGAGATTGTTCATTTTGTTTTGAAAATGTGATTGTTCATTTTGTTTTGAAAATGAAACTTTCATTCAATAAATTGAATGGAGATGTTCATTTGTGCTTTTTGAAATTATGATTGTTGAAATTTTATTTTTGAAAAGAGATGTTGATTTTTGTTTTGAAAATGTGATTGTTCATGTTGTTTTAAAAATGAAATCTTCATTCAATAAATTGAATGAAGATGCTCATTTGTGCTTTTGAAAATATGAATGTTGGAATTTTATTTTTGAAAAGAGATTTGTTAATTTTCTTTTTGAAAAAGATGATTGTTCATTTTTATTTTGAAAATGAAATCTTCATTCAATAAATTGAATGAAGATGTCCATTTGTGCTTTTTGAAATTATGATAGTTGGATTTTATTTTTGGAAAGATGTGACTATTGATTTTCTTTTTGGAACAGATGTCTATTCATTTTGTTTTGAAAATGTTATTTTGTTGATTTTCTTTCTGGAAGAGATGATTTTTCATTTTGATTGAAAATCAAATCTTCATTCAATAAATTGAATGAAGATATTCATTTGGAAGTATGATTTTTTATTTTAATTTTGAAATGATCCAACATATAATAATCATGAGGATTGTTAGATGAGAGTGATTTACGAAATTTTTTTATGCAAACATTTTATTATGTGCAATTCGAAAATGTGCTTTTGGAAACTAATATTTTTCACAAAGGATTTATTTTTTCTTTATTTTTGGAATGAACCTTTCCTTACCATAAAAATGGCAAGGAGGAAGTCTTTAATTATTTTCTTTTTATTAAATTTTTATCTTCACCCATTGGGACCCAATGTGGGTTTTAATACCAACACGGAGTGTGGTCCTAAAACCTAATGATGTTCGCTAGCTTAACTTAAGGATGAAATAAGCTAAGTGCCTACGAAAAAGAAAGATAGTTTTTGATCCATACAAAAGTACAATCCCACTATCGATACTTGGAGAAAATGATCATTTACTAAAGTTGGAGAGAGGAACTTTCCTCAGTGGAGTCGCCAGAAAAATCTGTGGTAAAAATTTATACATATTCTGCCTTCATCTATCCACTTTTGAAAAGAGGATAAATGAAAACATAAATATAACACTGTTGACCTCATTTTTAGAATGAGCTCTCAACCACTCTATCTTAGACATAGGACTTCTCTTAGATTTTATGAGTTCCTTAGTCTTAAGATACATCTAGTGATTAGGTGGACACTCAACCTAGCCTCAGAGACTTTGAAGAGTTAGCCATAGGAATAGGTCATGCCTTAGGGGTGTTAGCAAATTTTGTCTATCCATTAGCTTAAACCAATCCTCACTTCATTCTTCCAAGTCAAACTCAAATCAATTCCAACTTGATTAATTTTCTCCCAAACTCAAATCAATTCAAATGATTGAAGCTCATGATAGAAATTCTAAATTCAAAAATCTTTCCTAAGTCACTTTAATTTCATCTAATAGACTTAGCCTAAATCGAATACAAATCAATCAAATTCAAGAATTTCCTCATAACCCATTTATATTCTCATTTATATTCACAAAGATAAATGAAATATAAATTCAAATATCCAAAAATCAATTCAAAACTCAAACTCAAATTCAATCAAAATTCAACCTAAGCCTTTCAAGTCAAATTCTTGAGCTTAGCCAAATCAAATTCAAATCAAGCCAAACTCTTAATTTTTCTTTATGATTCAATCAATCCTTCAATCATGAATCCAAATATAAACATAAACTTCAATCATCAAACCAAAACTAAAAGTCAAAATCAAACCCAAATCAAACTCATGTTCACCCTTGTGAACTTGAAATTATCAAATGAATTAATACCCAATTGATCTCAAACCACTTGCAAATGGATTTATATTTCAATCATAAGTCCATATGTGAGTTCAATCATACTTGATTCAAGCCTTGATCAAGTCAATTAACCTACTTAGGCTCACTTGACCCAAAGTGACATAAAGTATCCCTTTTGAGCCACATTCTAATCCTACCCAAATTGATTGAACTAAGGTAACGAAGCCTCTCATTGTGAGCAACAATCATAATGAGATGATCAATCACTCAAATTAGGTCAAACCTAAGGGTTGACCAAGTCAATACTTAGTCAAAATGAAACCTAAACTAGCCAACATTCACCATAGGCCAAATTGATCAAAATCATGGATCAAAACTCATTCATGATCAATGTTTAAACTTGACCAAGTCATCATTTGAGCCTAACCTGGCCCAATTGGTCACTTAACCTAAGTTGACCCAATTTGACCTAAAAAGTCAAAATATATCAAAACTTGTTCTAAGCCAAATTGATTGAAACCAATGGAACAAGTTCATTCTAAATCACTTATTTAACTTGACCTAAGCCTCAATAGGCCAACTAAACCCAACCTAGCCCAATTGACCATGAACCCGACTTGACCTAAAAGGTCAAATTGAGCCAAAATCAAATTTAACCAAAATTGATTGGAAACAAAGATACCAATACATTTCATATGACCAATGAAACCTAAGCCAACCCATGACCTAACCCAAATAGATCAAATGGGTCAAATTGGTCAACTTGACCCATTTGACCTAAATGAAATCAAGTGAGCCAAATCCAAATATAAACCAAATTATTTGGAACAAAGATTCCAAAATAATTCATATGTTCATATGAACTTGACCCAACCTTTAGTTTGACCCAATTTGACCATTTGGTCAACTTGACCCAAGTTGACCCATTTTGACCTAAATGGGTCAACATGAGTCAAATGATATCAAATCAACTTCAAATTCATTGAAACTTGGCCCAACCCATTTTTCAATCATACCAAATATATTCAAATTGAAATCTAAGCCAAATGACCATTTTACCCCTAGGTCAAGGTGTAACTTATGGCCAATTCCACTTAGAATTTGGCCATATCCTTCTAGTGGCCACTTGGCACTCTCTTAGTGGACTAAGTGGATACTAGTGAGCATGGTGAACTTGACCCATTGGGTTTGGGTCAGCCAAACCCAACCCAAGGTGAAAATCGACCACTCACTTGAAAACAAGCACATGGGAATCACTCCCACACCTTGTTTTGCACATGGCAACTTCTCCACTATCTTACTCTGCCAAAACTGAACCATGTGCAAGCCAAAACAACCTAACCAACTCATCCAATCTGGCCAATTGATCCAAACTGATAAAGGGAAGCATGGTGTGATCCTTCAAGGGGGAGATATACTCCCCCTAATTTCTTTTCAATTCAACACTCTCACACTGGATTGAAGATAGGAAACTCAGAGCAAGCAATTTGAAGTCTCCCCAAGCTTCCTAGAGCCATCTCCAATTCTCCATTTCTCAATTTCTTCAAACCGAAAATAAGGGGGCTCCACCATATTTCCAACTTACTTAATGCACAAAATCAGCTCAATTCCTCCTGCAAGCATCTTCAGAGGTGTCAATCGAGTTGATCAAAAGCTTCTCCCAAGTTTTAATGGCAAGGGAGGTGGTGTCTAGACCAAGGACAAATCCATTTGAAGGTGACCTTGGCCAATAGAAGGATTTACCCAAAACCAAAGCCTCAAATCTTCAACAGAGCTTTGTCTTTACTAGACGAAGCTACCTCGATGGATTGAAGCACCGGTGATAGCCTCCGATGAGGTATTATTCAAAGCCGAGCTTAGGGTAGATTTTTTTTGGCCCTTTTTGAAAGAAAGTTTCACCTCATGAGAATTTGTCTATTAGATCTTCATCCCTTACCTCTTGATGGTGTGGGTTGACTTTGAGCTTGATCCGAGCTCAATCGAGCTCGGATCTTGCCCTAAGGAGTGGACAGTTGCCCTCTCCCGTAGACGATCTTAGTGATGGATCATGGACCGTCCATCCACGCATTATGGATGGATGGTCTTGATCAAGCTGCGTAGGATCTCTAATTTTATCCCTTAAGAATCGTGGGCTCGATCTCAACCATCCGATCCTTGATCGAATGATCTAGAGAGAAAGCATGTAGCGCTATCGCTGATGTGGCATCAGATGTGATAACTTAAATAACCAATCCCATGGATGCCGCATATAGCGTTAATGATCCTTGGCGTCGATAGGATTAGTTAATCATTATGGGTTTTAATTAATTATTAACCCCTCAATCTTCAAATATTCATAATTAAATGTAGAAAAATAAATAAATAAATATATATATATATATATATATATATATATATATATATAATAAAATGCATTGTGAAGATAATTCAAAGGGGAATAATCTAAAATTAAATTCAATTGATTTGAATAGTGATATTTTTTTGAATTTGAGTTTTATTGGGAATGTAATTATAATAATTACTCTCCAATTATCTCACTGATTAATTCCAAACTTCTCATGTGCATTTAGTGGGATGACTTCTATCTCCCCTAATTTTCTTAGGATTTAGTAATGGTTTAATTAGGGTAGTTTCTTCGTTCATTCCTAATTACCCTCTTAATCAATTAAATGATTAATTAACCTTTTAAATAGTGAAAAATCTATTAATTAAGTTTGCTAATCACATTAGAATAATGAGTGGACTTAGGGAATGAGATTATGGTTCTTTCCCATATCTTCTTTTCCTGAGTTTATTTCATTTGGATAAAAATCTAATTAAAGTGCAAATTAATTAAATAATTTAATCATTTAATTAAATGGCTTAATTAACCAAACTTTTCAAAATCAAAACATTCTAGAACTTAAACAATTCATCTTGGGTAGGTGGTTAGGTGTTCAATACCCAAAGTAACTTAAGGAAATAAAAATCCAACCCACATGTGTGGGAAGGGTTATGAAAGTACTTAAATCAAACCCTTTAGTTTAATTAATCACCAATTGTGAGCAAATTGTATTAGGCCCTTCCTTTCCTAGGTGCATTATTGATGAAATTCCTTGTGTGGCTTTATGTCATACATTGGCTCATAATTATTTGATTAAATATGTTAAAGTGGTGTAGGTAAGGGGTAATTAATGCACTTAATTCACACCTTAACCTAAAAAATATATAAAACATTATCTAATGGTTCTGAAATTGAACTGAAACAACATACACATGTGGGAAATAGGTTAGTACTAGCAAACCTTTCACATTTTCTAAATCACATCAAACTCAAACAAAATAAAAAATCTCTTTAAAATAAATTTGATTTACTTTAAATAATCCTACTTCATAAGGCTGTCTTTAGGAATTAATTAGGATGAATGAATTTACATGATTTCAACACTTTATTTCTTTCTTAATATGCTAAATGTATATGTCATATGAAAATCATGCATTCATGCCCTTTTAAAAAATTAAATAAAAATGAAATATTTCCTTTATGTCAAATTGCATGCTTTGGCTAAAGTAAGACTATGAATGGCTATTATCACTATTAAATTCAAAATTATTTTCAAAGCTTATAAATCAAATATCATAACTGAAAGGTATGCTACTTATAATTATTTATAAGCTTGCATGTGAATATAAAATATGTTATGTGATTCTCCCTCTCTTTCTTAACATAGAATTGTATAGGATTTACAAAGTGTATAGTCCATTTAAAAAGGACATAACACTTGCTCAAATCCATTCCTATGTCATGAATTAAGATGGAATTCCACATCACACATATAAACTAAATAACAAACCAATCAAACAAATATAAAATTTTTGCATGATTCTATGTTCATGCATTTCTTTTTGTACATGCACATGAATTTAAGAAAAGTGATATATTAGTCTGGACAACCCCGGGATTGCAAGGCTTTAAGTTGCCCTAAGTAGGTCTTGTACTTTACACCCCCGGTGCTAATAATGGCACTATACTCACTTATGTCTTTCATACTTGTAAATGTGCATATGAAAAATGGATAAAAGAATCACTCTTTTTCTACTTAACAAAATCATGCATCATGAAACATCCAAATTTTCTTAAGTAACTCACTTAACATTTATCATTAAGGTGTGCTAAACATTTCCATTTGCATGTATAGACATGTTTAGGATTCATTCATATGCATTTTACACATGTTAGGAAAGAAATGGAGTGATGTGTGTTTTGTGATAGTATTTCACTTTACTTAATCTAAAAATGCCTATCTTTTTGAATAAGTTTGTTTAGGGAAAATCTAAACTTAGGATTAATTAAAACACATAAATAAACATTCACTAAACAAAATCAAATATAAATTTATCTTAAAAATTACTTAAGGTAGGTAGGAAAGAGAAGTTCTCTTCTCTTTTCCTCTCTTTACAACTTTTAGTAATTAATTCTAGGTTCATTCAAACCAAATCAATTCACAAAATAAAATCACTTAAAGGAAACAACCCCTCTAAGTTGAACATTTTCATACTTAGAAAATTTTAACTTTAAAGTCTAGCTAAGCATCACAAAACCTTAAATGGCTCACACATTAAGGTGAGTCACCACTTCTAGCTTTAGGTTAGGGCGATGCATGGTTTGATATTTGCTTTTTTTGTGATGTATTATTTTTAGTCTGGATGTGAGGGTGCATGTGCGTAGACTGAATGGTATGGCGCTCTTAGTCTAACCATTATCTTCTATAGAGGATTGTGCTTAAGGGGCGCTGTAATAAAAATATAAAATTATTTTTCCTGCACAGGTGCTTATACCCCTAAGCATAATCCAAAATAGGTTAGGTGGACTTGGTTATCCATGTGTGGGGTGCTAAGTCAAATTTATATATATATACATGCTTGGGGTTGTATGTTTTGTTTAGCTAATCTCTATTTTGTAGGTTTTAGTTAGATTTCCCTTTTTATATATAATTAAGATTTTGGAATGATTGTTATGGGGTATTAGGATGAATATTGGTTATAAGGCTATGCCTTATGTAGCATGTGAAGCCTTTGGAGCAACCACATTCCAACCAACCAAAAGAAAAAAGAAGAAACATGAAAGAAGAAAAGAGAAAAAAGAAAGAAGAAAAGAAGGAAGAAGAAATGAACCCCCACAATAATGAATTCCTTCTTGATTGTATTTAATTCATTTATAATTTGGGTTGTATAAGGGTAGAGCTCGGCTACCCAATTTATTTTTGGGTTAGTGTGGTGGAGCTCGACCATAAATGTCCTCTTATTCTTTTGCGCTAGCTTTATAAATAGATTAATATTTGTTTAGCATGTGCATAAAGATGGCATCTTTTTCTATTTAATTCCTTGCTTTGATGTATGGCCTGGATGATGATTAAGCTCTGAGAAAAATAAATTTTCTATCCAATATAAAAAATTCAAACTAAAATTAAACAACCCATAATCTCAACTAAAGCCTAGGTTATAAATCAAGATAAAAGATTTAGCAACCCCTTAGCTGAATGTTGCTTTATTTTTCTCATATCATGCATAAAAAGCATATTATTTCACTCTTGATTGGAGGGCTTCCACTTTTGCCAGAGAACTTGGCTTGACCTTTAAGAGCCATGGTGGGAACACACCTTCTTATCTTGTTGATTTTGGCCCATAATTTAATTTCTTATGCATTGGGCATATGAATCCTAAAGCCTGTGTCAAATTGATTGTCCAAAACTGAAAATAATATGATTAAAATTTATATTAGATTTAAGTCATTAAATCATGCCCTACATGATCTAGTCTCTTAGGGAATATGTTTAAGAACTTGGTCTCTTTCTAAATAAACAATATCTTAGCTATCTTGCACAAGCATTTGAATTGCCTACATGTTTTAAAATCATAGGAGGAGTTAGGCCACCCTGTGCGTCCAACAGTCGGGTGGTTTATCCTCTCTTGTGGAGGTAAACCAAATACCCATTTTTGCCTTAGATTTAGGTCATACTTTTGGCCCTCGCCAAAGCCCCCTAGATTTAGGTTCTGAGGTTGATATTTCCCTTTGCTGGCTACGAGCACAAATCCTCACCTCTTAGGCATTTCCATGATCTTGTATCATGGAATTGTAAGCCCTAACTTTCTAATAAAAATTCAACTCAAACAAATTAATTCAATTTCAAAAATGTAAATCCCAACCATAGGATAGTTTTGGATGCTTACTAAGCTTCCTAGTATCCTAATCATCCCCTACTTATTTTCATTTGGCTTCGATAAGAACTCCCTCCTCTTGATCGATCCCACTTGATCCTCTAAAAATAAACCAATCGATTGATAGTCCTACCTTTCAAAATCTTTGGAGCAATGATCATTTACCTTAATCGAGAGTATTCCTAAGAAATCCTATTCCTTAGGATGTAATTAATTATGTGAGGTTGCCCCTGCAGGGAACTTAACGAAGCCGGTTTAAAATAATCTCTGCTTTACTTTTCCATGTAAAGTAATGGAAGAATCTCTAGTACATTCCAAAGACTCATAGTCTTTAGGAGTCTTTATTAAGATGATTAGGTCTATTATAGGGTGGTGACTTCTATCTCTTGAGATAGTACACCTTTTTCTCAATGTCGTACTCGATCACCCTAATAAGAACAATTACGGATCTGCATGGTGTCCCAATAATTGGGCGCCCTTTGTTGACCTCATTTTTAGGATGAGTTCTCAACCCCTTCATCTTAGACATAGGACTCCTCTTAGAATTTAAGAGATCCTTAGTCTTAAGACACGTCTAGTGATTAGGTGGACATTCAACCTAGCCTTAGAGACTTAGAAGAGTTAGTCATAGGAATAGGTCATGCCTTAGGAGTGTTAGAAAAATTTACCTACCCTATAGCTTGAACCACATTCCTCACTTCCTTCCTTCAAGTCAAACTCCAAATCAAATCAACATCAAACCTAAATCAATTCTAGCTTAATTGATTTTCTCCAAACCCAAATCAATTCCAAATGATTGAAATCCATGATCAATTCCAAATGATTGAAGCTTATGATTGAAATTCCAAGTTCAAAATATTTCCTAAGTCCTTTGATTCCCTCTTAAGGGCTTAGCCCAAATCTATTCCAAATCAATTCAAACTCATGAAATTTTCTCACAACTCATTTATATTCTCATTTATATTCACATATGTAAATGAAATATAAATTCAAATCACTCAACCTAAACCCAAAATCAAATCCAAAATCCATGGTCAAATTTCAAATCTTTCCTAAGTAACTTTGATTCCCTCTTAAGGACTTAGCCTAAATCAAATTCAAATCACTTCAAATTCATGAATTTTCTCATAACTCATATATATATATATATATATATATATATATATATATATATATATATATATATATATATATATATATATATATATATATATATATATATATATATATATATATATATATATATATATATATATATATATATATACATTTATATTCACATGTATAATTGAAATATAAATTCAAACAACTCAAAACCAACTCCAAAAATCAAGCTCAAATTCAATCAAAATCCAACCTAAGCCTTTCAAGTCAAAATCTTGAACGCAAATCAAATTTCAAATCCAAACTTGATTTTTTCATGATTCAATCAATCCTTCAATTATGAATTCAAATATAAACACAAACTTCAATCACCAAAGCAAAACTCAATTCAAAAATCAAACCTAATTCAAACTCATGTTCATCCTTTTGAACTTGAAATTGTCAAATGAATCAAAACTCATTTGACTTCAGACCACTTGCAAATAAATTTATATTTCAATCATAAGTTCATATGTGAGTTCAATCAAACTCAAATCAAGCTTTGACCAAGCCATTTGACCTACTTATGCTCACTTGACCCAAAGTGACCTAAAGTACCCTTATGAGCCAAATTCTAATCCTAACCAAATTGGATTGAACTAAGCCCCTCTAAGCCTCTCATCATGATCAACAATCATCATGAGATGATTAGTCACTCAAATTGGGTCAAACCAAGTCAAACCTAATGGTTGACCAAGTCAACACTTAGCCAAAATAAAACCAAAACTAGCCCAAATCCACCATATGCCAAATTGATTGAAACCATTGATCAAAACTCATTCATGACCAATGTTTGAACTTGACCAAGTCAACATTTGAGCCTAACCAAGCCCAATTGGCCATTTGACCCAAGTTGACCGAACTTGACCTACAAAGTCAAAATGTGTCAAAACTTGATCTAAACCAAATTGATTGAAACAAATGGGTCAGGTTCATTCCAAAATGATTGTTGAACTTGATCAAAGCCTTAATTGGCCAACTAGACCTAACCTAGCACAATTAACCATGAACCCAACTTGACGTAAAAGGTCAAATTGAGCCACACTCAAATATAAACCAAATTGATTGGAAACAAAGATACCAATCCATTTCATATGACCAACCAAACATGAACCAACCCATGACCTAACCCAAATAGGTGAAATGAGTCAATTTGGTCAACTTGACCCATTTGACCTAAATGAACTCAACTGAACCAAAACCAAATATAAACCAAATTGAATCAAACCAAAACCACAAAAATATTTCAAATGGTCATATGAACTTGAGCTAACCCTTGGTTTGACCCAATTTGACCACAACTTGTCCCAAGTTGACCCATTTTGACCTAAATGGGTTAAGATGAGCCAAATTATATCAAATCAACTTCAAATTCATTGAAACTTGGCCCAACTCATTTTTCAATCATACCAAACATATTCAAATTAAAACCCAAGCCAAATGACCATTTTACCCCTAGGCCATAGGGTAAATTTTGGTCAAATTTACTTCAAATTTGGTCAAATCCTCTTTATGATCACTTGGCACCCTCCTAGTGGACCAAGTGAACAATAGTGAGTGTGGTGCACCTAACCCAATGGGTTTGGGTAAGTCCAACCTAGCCTACGATCAAAAATGACCACTTGCTTGAACATGGCCACATGAGAATTATTCCTCCACCCATTTTAAGCACGTGGCACTCTTCCACTACCTCCCTCTAGCCAAACCGAATGCAATGATACACTAAATGGCCTAACAAACCCACTCAAGGAGCTCAATTAAATTAAAATGACATGTTCTTCATGGTCATCCGATTGCTCTAGGGGGTGATATACTCCCCCTAATTTCACTTGAATTTCATTCTCGCCTCTACCGATTGAAGCAGGAACTGAAAGACATTGCTAAGTCCTCAACCTTCATAGAGTGAGTTAGAATTTCCATCTTCTCAATTTTCTAGACTGAAAATAGGGAGCAAGTGAAACCAACCAGCCAATACTCATACTCAAGCCCCTCTTGCAAGTTTCATCAAAGGATCAAATCAAACTTGTCAGACCTTTCCAAGCTCCAAAGATAAAGGTAGGAGTGCTTGACCAAACCGAGCTCAAGTGAAGGTGAAGTTGGCCTTAGGATCTACCAATTTCAACACCTCAAACTTTAACAAAAGCTTCTCCACTGACAAGCTTCTCCAAGGAATCGGCACCGGTGAAAGCCTCCTGAGGTAAGCCATTAAACCAAGCTCAAATGGTGGTCCTTGAAAGAAAAGTGAGATTCTAGTCATTATATGTGATCTCCCTTGCATGGTGATAGTGTTGGTTGAATTTGAGATCAATCTGAGCTCAATCGAGCTCAGATCATGCCATGGAAGATGGACGGATGCCATCTCCTGCAGGTGATGTTAAGGAAGAATCATAGGATGTCCATCCGCACATTTTGGATGGACGGCCATGATTAAAACATGTGATCACAATCCTTTAGAACCGATGATCAATCTCGATCTTTGATCAATGATGGGAGTGTGCCTCGATGCACACTATGATGTGATAACTTTAATAGTGAATCTCATCATGCCATGTGGAAAGCGCACACCGTGTCAGCCTCCCCGTAGTGCCGATGGGCTTAACTATATAATTAGGGATTTAAATTACCTAATTAAGCTTTGAAACTTCAAAAATTCATATCTAAGTGTAGAAAAATCAAAAAATGTGAAATAAATTGCATATAAAAGGTATTTAAATGTAGAATATTATAAAATTAATTTTAATGAATTTTGAATAGTGTTATTTTCTAGATTTGGGTTTTATTGGGAATTTGATTTGGCTAATTACTCTCTAATTACCCCACTGGTTAATTCTAAACTTCTTGTATATGATTAGTGGGATGACTTCTACCTCCTTTAATTTTCTTGAGATTTATTAATAGTTAATTAGAGGAATTGCTAGATTAATTTCTAAATACCCTCTTAATATAATTAAGTTTAATTAAGTGTGTAATTAGTGGTTTAACCCCTTGATTGAGTTAATTAAGGTTTGTTTAACTGAACAGGAGGTTTATGGAATAATTTTGGGATGTTTTCCTTAAGCTATTCTGTAAACCACCTCTTTCTTCCTTAATCCAAGCTTAGTTAAGGATTAATTTACTAATTATCTACCTAATCAATTTGATAAAATTCTAAAACCTTCTATAACTTAACTAATCCATCTTGGATAGATGCTTAAGCATTCAATAACCTAAGTACATTAAGGAAATCAAAATCCAACTCACATGTGTGAGAGCGATTATGAAAGTACTTAACTTAAACTCGTTAGCTTAATTAATCATTAATCATGAGCCAAATGCATTAGGCCCCTTTCTTCTTAGGTGCATTACTGATTTAAATTTCTTGCATGGTTTTATGTCATATCATTGTCTCATAATTATTTGGTTAAATATGCTAAGGTGGTACAGGGAAGGGGTAATTAATACAATTAATTCATACCTTAACCTAATCAAAATATAAAAATCATCTAATCATCTAAATATTAAACTAAAATTCCATGCACATGGGGGAAATGAGTTAGGACCAGCAAACATTCTTTCACATTTCCTAAATCTTAAAATAAATTCAAAATAAAAACCACATTAAACAAACTTTGATTCACTTTGAACTTTCTTATTTTATAGGATTGTCTTTAGGAATTAATTAGAGTGAATGAATTTACATTACTTTCATCACTTTATTTTTTTTTCTAGCATGCTAAATGTGTATGTCATATCAAACTCATGCATTCATACCTATTTTTTTAAATCAAAATGAAAATGAAATGTTTTCTTTATGTCAAATTGCATGTTTTGGTTAAAGTAAAAAATATGAAAGGCTATTATCACTACTAAATCCAAAAATATTTTCAAAATCTATAATTCAAACACCTAAAATTGAAAGTAT
Organism: Cymbidium sinense; assembly: GCA_021442155.1. NCBI lineage: Eukaryota > Viridiplantae > Streptophyta > Magnoliopsida > Asparagales > Orchidaceae > Cymbidium > Cymbidium sinense. The sequence continues at coordinate 302,024,819 of CM038215.1, forward strand.
GCCACTTATAATTATTTATAAGCTTGCATGTGGATATAAATATGAAGATGTGCATAGATGGCTTTCCTTCTCTTTTCTTTTAGTATTGTTTTGAATAGGATTTGGCAAAGTGTATAGTTCACTTGAAAAGAACACAACACATTCCTAACCCCATTCCTATCCATTCCTATGCTATTACCTAAGAAGTACATCCACACTTGTACATATAAATTGCATAAACAAAACAAACAAACAAATACAAAATTTTTACAAATTTCTCTTTCCATTTATTTCTTTTATACATGTGTTTGTATTTAAGGAAAGTGGTATATTAGTCTGGACAACCCCGGGGTTGCGAGGCTTTAAGTAGCCCTAAGTGGTAGGTCTTACACCTGGTGCTAACGATGTTACTCATTTATACATATACATGTGCATGTGAATAATGGATAAAAGAAACCCCTCTTTTCTACTTAATGAAAATCATGCATCAAAAAGCATCACAATTTTCTTAAGTAACATTTCTTAGCATTCATAATAAAGTGTGCTAAACATTTCTATTTGTATGTATAGATATGCTTAGGATTCATTCATGTACATGTTATACATATTGGGAAAGAAATGAAGTGATGTGTGTTTCGTGATATTAATCACTTTACTTAATCTTAAAATGCCTTTCTTTTTTATTAGGTTTTTTTAGAGAAAATATAAACTTCTGATAAAACACATAATGAAACATTCACTAAGCAAAATCAAACATGAATATGCTTTAGAAATTACTTAGGGTAGAGAAGGAAAGAGAAGTTCTCTTCTATTGAGAAGTTCTCTTCTCTTTTCCCTTTCTCTACAACCTTTAGTAATTAAGTAGGTTCATTTAAACCAAACAAAAATAATTAAATAAAATTGACCCAAATCAACTAAACAACTTAAATGAAACCACCCATCCAGGTTGAACATCTTCACACTTAGAAAATCTAAGCATTAAAGCCATAGTTAAGCATACCACACAACCCTTTTAAAATAGACACATTAGACTAAGTCACTATTTCTAGTTTAGGTTCGAGTAGTGCATGGTTTAATGTTTACTTTTATTTTGTGATATATTATTTCTAGTCTAGCTATTAGGGTGTATATGCGTAGAATGAATGATAGGATGATTTAGTCTACCCACTATCTTCTACAGGGGATTATGCTTAAGAGGTGTTATAATAAAAATATAAATACTTTTTCTATGCAGTACTTATACCCCTAAGAATAATCCAATAGGCCAAGTGGACTAGGTTATCCATGTGTAGGGTGCTAAGTCCAATATACATTCTTAGGATTTGTATGATTTGTTTAGCTAATCTCTATTTTGCATGTGTTAGTTAAATTTACTTTTTCTTTTCATGTATTTTTGTAATTAGGATTTTGGAATGAATGTTATCGGGGATTGGGATGAACATTGGTCATAAGATCTCATCTTATGTACCATGTGAAGCCTTTGGAGCAACCACCTTCCAACCATCTAAAAGATGGAACCAAAATAAGAAAGAAGAAAGAAGAAATGAAGACCCCCATAACATGAATTTCCTTACTTGATTGTAAATTAATTCATTTATAATCCGAGTTGTATAAGGGAAGAGCTCAGCTACCTAATTTATTTTTGGGTTTGTGCGGTGGTGCCCGACCATAAATGGCCTTTTATTCTTTTGCATTAGCTTAATAAAATTTAGCTTGTGCATTAAGATGGCATATTTTTCTAGTTTCTTCCTTGCTTGAAGTATGGCCTGGATGATGATTAGGCTCTTAGAGAAAATTAAATCTTCTACCAAACTAATCAACTCAAAATTAAAAATAGACAATGCATAACCTTACCTAAAGCTTAGGCTAAAACTCAAGATAAAAGAATTAGTAACCCCTTAGTTGGATAAGTATTTCTTTTATAACATCATGCATAAAAATATATTGCTTCACTCTTGATTGGAGGGCTTCCACCTTTTCTAGAGAACTTGGCTTGACCTTTGAGAGCCATGGTGAAAACACACCTCCCCTTCTTGCTAATTTTGGCCCATAATCATATTTCTCTTGCATTAGGAATATGAATCCTATAAGCTTGAGTCAAATGATTATCCCCAAAAAAAATAAAAGTAAAATGTAATATGTTTTGCATTAGATTTAGGTCATTCTTCATGCCCGTACTTGATCTAGTGGGAGTGAGTTTAAGGACTTAGTCTCTTTCTAAAATAAACAACAGCCTATCTATCTTTCATAAAGCATAAGACTTGCCTACATGAATTTAAAATTGTAAGAGGAGTTAGTTGGCAGCCACCCCTAGCCGGTTGCAAGTTCAAGCAGTTGGGTGGTTTGTCCTCTCTTGTGAAGGCAAACTAAATACCCATTTTCACCTTAGATTTAGGTCATGCTTTTGGCCCTCACCAAAGCTTCCTAGATTTAGGTTCTGAGGTTGCTTCTCCCTTCTATGGGTCATAAGCATAAATCCACATCTTAGGCATTTCCATGATCTTGTATCATGGAATTGTAAATATATTTAATAAAATTCAACTCAAATTAATTCAATTTTAAAAATGTAAAGCCCAACCACAGGATAGTTTGAGATGTTTACTAGGCTTCCTGGTATCCTAAACATCCCCTACGCATCTTCATTTGGCTTCGATAAGAACTCCCTCCTCTTGATCGATCCCACTTGTTTTGCTAAAAATAAACTAATTGATTGATAGTCCTACCTATTGAAATCTTTGGAGACAATGATCATTTATCTTAATCGAGAGTATTCTTAAAGAATTTCCTTCCTTAAGATGTAATTAACTATGGGGGCTTACTCTTGTAGGGAACTTAACGAACTGTTTAAAATAAACCCTACTTTACTTTTCCATGTAAAGTAGGGGAAGAATCTCTGGTACATATGTAGACCTATTGTCCTTAGGAGTCTTTATTGAGGTGATTAGGTCAATTGTAGGGTAGAGATTTTGATCTTTTGAGATTGTACACCTCTCCTCAATATCATACCTGATCACCCTAATAAGAACATATGTGGATCTATGTGGTGTCAAAATGCATAAAGAGTATATTTCTATCTTTATTTTATTCCGCATAGATTGAAGATGGAAGTATACATCTTAGAAACTTAAAATATTTTTCACCACATATTTTCTAGTGACTTCGTTGAGGATGGTTCCTCTCTCCATCTTTGGTAAATGATCATTGTCTCCAAGTATCGATAGTGGGTTTATACTTTTGTATGAATCCAAGACTATCTTTCTTTCCGTTGGCACTTAGCTTATTTCATCCTTAAGTTAAGCTAGCCAACATCTTTAGGTTTTAGGACCTCATCCCGTGTTGGTCTTAAAACCCCCGTTGGGTTCCCCAATGGGTGAAAATAAAAGTTCAATAAAAAAGAATTAATTAAATATTTCTTCCTTACCATTTTTATGGTAAGGAAAGGGTTCATTCTAAAATAATAAAGACAAAATAAATCCTTCATAAAAATCTTACTTTTCAAAATGCACTTTCGAAATACACATAATGAAATATTTTCCACAAAAATTTTCCTAAATCACCTTCATCTAACAATCTTCATGATTATTATATGTAGGATTATCTTTACGAAAATAAGATTCTAACAATCACATTTTCCAAAAGCACAAATTAGCTTCTTCACTCAATTCATTTTAGTGAAGACCTCATTTTCAAAAAAAAAATAAAAATTCCAACAACCATGTTTTCAAAAGCATAAAATTTGAAGATGGGCCTTTCCATTCAATACATCCAAATGAGTTGAATGGATATTCCATCTTCAAGCAAAATCATAACTTTGAAATTCCATTCAACACATTCCACATGTGTACGATTGGAATTTTCACATTTTTAAAAAGCACATATGAAACCTCTCCATTCATTATACCCACATTTATTGAATGGAGGTTTCATTTCCAATCAAAATCAAAAATAAACTTTCAAAAGCACATATCAATATCTCCATTCAATATGCCCAAATTTATTGAATGGAAATTTCATTTCAAAATAAAATAACATTATTTTGAAATGCCACTTAACATATTCCATATGTGATTAGGTTGGATTTCCTCTTTCAAAAATAATCACACACAAAAATACATCATTGGAAAATGAAACATAATTGATTTTCATCTTACATACCCAAATTTGTTAAATGGAAATCTCTCTTTTCAAAATCAACAAAAACAAAATTTTCAAAAAAAAACTTTTGGAACATCATTCTAGCATACCCCATTTGCTAAAATGAAGTCTCCCTTTTCCAAAAAAAATAAAATTTGAAACACATTTTTTTTATTTCATTTTACTCAAATTTGCTAAGTGAAATATACATTCCACAAAAATTCTCAAAAACATATTTGGAACTTCATTGTAGCATACCCCATTTGCCAAAATGAAGTCTCCCTTTTCCAAAAACAAAAATTTGAAACACATTTTTGGAAATTTCATTTAGCTCACTCAAATTTGCTAAGTGAAATCTTCATTCCACAAAAATTTTCAAAGCACATTTGGAACTTCATTCTAGCATACCACATTTGCTAAAATGAAGTCTCCCTTTTTCAAAGACAAAAATTTGAAACACATTTTTGGATTTTCATTTAACGCACTCAAATTTGCTAAATGAAATCTCCATTCACAAAATTTCAAAACATTTGGAACTTCATTCTAAAATACCATATTTGCTAAAATGAAGTCTCCCTTTTCTAAAACAAAAAAGAAACACTTTTGGAACTTCATTCTCTAGGATACCATATTTGCTAAAGTGAGTCTCCATTTTTAAAATAAAATTAAAACAAAAAAAATTTAAACACATTTTTGGAATTTCATTTAGCTTGCTCAAATTTGATAAGTAAAATTTCCATTTCACAAAATTAAAGAAATACATTGGAACTTCATTTTACCATACCATATTTACAAAAGTGAAGTCTCCATTTTCAATCAAAATCAAATCAAAATAAAAAGAATCACATTAGGACTCCCTTAGCATACTTAAATTTGATAAGGATCTAACTTTTCAAAATCAAATCAAAATCAAAAGAAACACATTTGGATTACTTAGCATACTTAAATTTTCTAAGGATACTACTTTTCAAAACCAAATTAAAATCAAAAGAAACACATTAGGATTTTCTTAGCATACTCAAATTTGCTAAGAATCCTATTTTCAAAAATTTCTAAATAAAAATACAAAACAAAATACACTTGAATTTTCTCATTTAGCATACCCAAATTTGCTAAATGAGAAATCTATTTTTCTTTTCAAATCACAAATGATTCACAAAAAAAAAAGCAGAAACAAAAAGAAGAAATTATTTTCAAATAACTCACTTAGCATACCCAAATTTGCTAAGTGAGTAAATTCCAAAAAAATCACAAATCTAAAACAAAAGCAAATAGGCCCTTTACTTTAACATGCCCAAATTTGTTAAATAAAGAGTCCTCAAAATCAAAATTGAATCTCAAATATGAACCTATGGAAGCATCTCTTCAAAAATATTTAAACCCATTTTCAACATATCCAAAATTGTTGAAAGTGGATTCTACATCCAAAAAAAATCCTCTTTCTAATCAAATCTTAAAATCTATTCTAAATCATTTGAACTCAACTTAAGATTTTCTAAATGTTGAGTATGGGTTTAAATTCAAAATTCAAAATTCAAAATCAATAGGAATCCGATTCAAGTTTATTTTCAACATTATAGACTCGCTCTGGAGCTTTTTTAGTCTTAATTTTTTCGCTTGATAGAAATGGCATCGCCCAAATATGTTTTCACATTTCCCCATTGGATGGACGCCAAGATCCGCTTCTTCCCGACTATACCCACCTCATTCATTTTGGATGAGATTTTGAGGGGGCGAGGATTACCTATGAGGGCATTCCCCTCACCACTATTAGTAGGAGCATAGTGATCGAGCAGAAGCCGGTCATTCAGATTGACATGCCATCAGATTCTTATATTCCCTCACTAAAGAGGAAGGCAGTGGTGGTTCCTATAGTGCCAACATCAGTACCACTGTCTGTGACAGCGCCAGTACGCCTAGTTATTTCCCATGATGCCCTAGTGAGGGCTAGCACCCACTCATTAGCACCTTCCAAAGGGAAGGCTCCCCTGATCCCAGGGATTGTTTACCCTACTTTGAGGTCAGGTCTAGCTCTTACTCTGCTCATCCCACCAAGACCCAGAGGATGAACAAGAACTGCATGATAAAGCGATACCACACACGCATCGCTAGGGAGATAGAGGCAGCTTCACAGTCTGTTATTGAGGAGTTACTCACTTTGATTTCCCCGCTGGTTATAATGAACCCATTTCATCCACTCTCTGGGTCTAGTAGAGAGGATGCTAGAGGATCTGCCCACCTCCACCAATTCAATTCATCCACCGCCAAAGTAGAGGTCATATGTCAGCCTCCATTCAGTTCTATGCCAGGTTGGCAGAGCCTATGGACGATCTGAGTCTGGGGCTCAATTTGATTTGAGAACTATTATCCCCCATAGTGTGGGAAAGCATCTTCAACAGGAGAGGGCCAATGAGGTCCATACCTCAGTTCATATCACCAACCGAAAGAGGCGGAGGTTTAGTCGGCAGTCAGCAGCCTCTACACTCGTTGATTTTTTGATTAGCGTGCTACCCGCATCGATCATACAAGCAATATTCTACTTATGGGGACTACCCATCACAGGAGGAGAGCTCCTATTTTGAGAGAGTCAATGGTGTCTCCACCATGCTGCTCTACCCTCCGTCCACTATTGTGTGTCCATGTTTCAACATCTCCAATTCTACCAAAGTCCATGAAGACCACATCTGGAGAGAAGAGGACCCCATTAGTGTTCTAGCTATGGCCAAGGGATCCCATTCCATCTACACCTACTGCAGCCAAGTTCTCCCTCAAACTCACCCCTGGTGGGTGAAGGAATGGCGACCTCAAAGTGGGTCATCCCTTCACCACCACCACCATAGCATGACATAGAGATGGATACAGCAGTTGTAGAGGAAGAAGGTGACAACCTAGTTGCACTTATGATGAAAGATCCTCCTAGGAGTGTCACCCCAAATAGAGTCAGTGACAGTCAGAGTGTATTTCTTTTGGTGAGTACATCCCTCACAGGGTTGATTTTTCGGTAGCAGGGGAGGTCTGGTGCCTCACAACACATGATGTTGGTCTCACCATCAGTCAGCTGAAGTCATTTGTGCTAGTTTTGATAGATCATTCTCTAGATGAAATAGTAGTTCATTATTTTATGGAGAAGAAAGAGATCCTAGGATATGATTGGTATGATGAGGAGAAGATTATATTTGATATCAATGAAGATGATTTGTTGGGAGACTCAATAGGAGTTTGCATGGTAGATACCAGGGGATCCCTCCTTAGAGAGCAGCAGACTATGGAAGGTATTGAGGCCGAGTAGAAAGACACCACCCACTCGACCCAACACCTCCTAGCACAAATAAAGCAAAAAAGATGAAAACATAGATAAGATGGAGAAGAGGCTTGAAGATCTATTAATAGCTATCTTAGCATTGTAGAACCAAGCCCTAGCAGTTCATCTTACCACAACTAAGACTAGTCAGCTAGAGTTGGTGCATGTCTTAGACCCAACCAAGACTTTACCTCTAATAGATCAAGGTAGCACCAGCATATATAGGAAGGTAGTGGATAGTATGTCCATACAAGAAAAAGATATCAAGTCCATGGTTGAGCAGTAGGTGAAGGAAGCGTTGGCTCAAGTTCGAAGAGGATCATCAATTCCAAAAAGGTAGACCCTACCAAGAGGAATTTGATGTAATCCAATATCCTAAGGGTTTTGTGCCACCTTCCTTCAAGAGTTTTGATGGTAGTGGGAAGCCGAGGCAGCATATTGCACATTCGAGAGCTAATTATTATAACGCAGGTGGTAGTGATGCTTTACTCTTCTGTCTCTTCATGAGTAGCTTAGCTGGGATAGCTTTTGATTGGTATGCTGAACTTTCCAACAGTTTAGTAAAGGCTTTTGTTGAGTTGGAGCAACTCTTTATTAAGAGGTTTTCTAGAGCTCAACAAAGGGTCACTGTGATCTCATTGTGGCTCAACAAAATCTTGGTGAGTCCCTCATTGATTACATTATCAGATGGCATAATTTGAGTATGAAATGCGAACCATAGCTGTCTTCATAGCATGCCATTGAGATTATACTTAAGAATATTCATGGCCCGATCACCTTCATGCTTAAAGGTTTCACCATCAAAACCTTTGAGAAATTAATCAACAAGACAGCTAGCCTGTAAGGAGAAGCCAAAAAGTTACCTTCTCTAGATCTACCAACAAAGCCAAAGCCGCATAAGGTATATGAGAAGAAGCCTGGGGCAGTAATAGTAGTGGATAAAGGGAAACAGTTGGCCAGAGAGTAGTTTGAGAGACCTCATGCTCCCCAATTGTCACTTCCACCTCCTCTACCACCACCGAGGTAGCCTACCAACACAAGAGCCTCCACCTCCACAGCTCCTCCTCCTCACACATCATCGACTAGACACATACTTATGCTTATGGTCCACCTACTCTTTTGGATAAACTTAATAAGCCTTATTCATTTAAGAGGGAGATAATCAAGAAGATCTTTAAGAATCTCTTAAAGAAACTTGACTTTCAGCTACCCGAGCTTAGAAGACCAGAGGAAGTGGGCAAAAGCCATGATCCTAACTTTTACCCCTACCACTGTATGCTTGGTCATGTTTTGGAATATTTCTTCACATTTTAGGACTGTCTTGAACATAGCTTTAAGACCAGTGTTATAGTTATCCCGAAGGAACACCTGGTGGAATAACCATCCAGTGCGATCCTTCCAAAACCAAAGAAGGTTAGGATATCTCCTTATCCAAAACCTCTAAAAAAGATTATGAAGATCAAGAAACTTTCCTCAAAGAGCTCAAACCTCAACATCAAGGAAGGTTTGCAAGTTGCGAGCCAACTCAAGGAAAGGGGAGCTCAAAGAACATAGTAGCAAGAGCATGCCTGAGATAGCCCAAGAGCAACCAATCGATCGAGTCCGCCTCCAGCTTTACAACTACCACACTACTTCAACTAGTTCTTCTTTCTAGTAGACATCTTGGATGGATGAGGGCATCAAATCCCTCACCCCTCTTACTTTACTTGATTTCTACTTTGTACCTCTATCAAATAAGAAATTGAAGAATAAAGCTAGCTTGAATTACATGTCACACCGATGGGTTGTTTGAATCTATTCCTAATAACTTTTTAAGTCAAAATAATAACTATAATAATTCTGATCTTCCTCTTTCCGATTTAAAGTTATATTTTCCTACTCTGAATGCTACATGTTCACCTCTTGAGACAAACTTGGAATCATCTGATTCCGATGGTCCAATAGGAGAAGTTGTAGGTGAGCCTGACGTGCATGTAGAATCTTCATTACCTGCCATAGATCACCCAAGTCAACCCATAGTAGTAAAGGTTCCTACCTCTACCCTCAAGATAGAGAGAAACAAGTCATTGGTTTAGAGGATTGAGAAGCCCCTCCATAGGATGCTCCACCCTTGGATATCCTTATAGAGGATTAGTCCAAGGTGGACTACAATGTTCTCTCTCACCTAAGAAAGTTATCATCTAAGCTAAGCATATATGATACCCTTATCTTATCCAAAGAGATGAGAGAATCGTTAATCAAGGCTCTCCTTGATCCTGAAATATGCTTAGCTCATCTGACCACTTTTGGTGATGAGGCACATTATTCCAGAGAATCCCAAGGGATTACTTTCATAGATGAAGACCTTTTTTCTAATGGACATGGAGCACAACAGTCCCCTCTACATTACAATTGACATGGATAGATTCAGACTCACAAGAGTTCTCATCAATCGAGGTCATCGGTGAACATTATGAGTCTAAAGACCCTTGCCTATTTGAGGATCGACATCTCCACACTCTGAGGATATCAGATGATGTTGAGAGGATTCAATGAATAAGGCCTGCGGGCTTTAATGTTTCATAGTGTTACCTTTGAAGATAGGTGAATAGATGACTGAAGACAAGTTTTATATCATTGATTCAAATACTTCATTCACCACTTTGCTTGGTAGGCCTTGAATATATTAGAATAAGATAATTTCCTCCTCCCTCCATCAGTGAATCAAGTTCAGGAAGGATGGGATTGAGTACTATGTCAAAGGAGATGAAAAGCCATTTTCAATTAGAGATGTTGAGATATATTTGGACGTGACCTACTATCTTCGTCAAAACACTCTTTTCTCATGAACTTGGACAAAATTCAAATTCAAAAGAAAAAGAAAATGAAGAAAAATAGAAAGCAAAAGAAAAAAGAAAAGAAAAGTGAAAATTCAAGTGAACAAGAAATTGAAATAGAAGAAATATCACATTCCACCACAGTTCCTTCATGGACATGTGGGTAGGATGACTCAACCTCCACCAGGCAGAGGCAGAGGTAGAAATAGAGGTAGTTCCAGAGGTGGAAGGCCCCTTGGTTGGCCATCAACCAACAGGGGTTATGTTCCAGTTCATAGGAGTACCCCTACTATTCACATAGACTTGGAATCCAGTTCAGAGGATGAGTCTAATGTGATTAGTATACCATCCAACCCCTCTCAGCAGGTTTCATTGGAGGTGACACTGAGTCAACAGTGATGAAGACAGCCTGACAAAGCAAAGTATTCAATCGATGTAAGAAACTAGAGTTGGGAACCTTAGCTCTAACTCACTTTCACCCCAAAAAAGGTTTAGTAGTCAAAGAATCACTTAAGTCTTCCAGTGATATGAAGTCAAAGAGATTCTTTTTAGGATCATCCTCCTCAAGTCCTGAAGTTAATGTAGAACTTAAGGAGAATTCATACAAAGAATTAGTGGAATTACCATTTAACTATTACTCATCTTGTGTTCATAATCTTATTAAAAAAGGTTTGGTTCTTCATACATGGTCCAAGCATAAGAGAGTATTTTGAGAAGTTATGGAACAGAGGACATAATCAAGAGTAGATTCATAGTTGAGTGGAATGATGATTACCAACCATTTGGAGTCTGATAGGTTCTTTTTACACAACACCAACTCTTATGAGGATGTGTGTTTAGAAACCACAGATGATCCAGATGATCGCCAAATGAAAGATGTACTGCCAAAATTTGAAGAGGAGATCCATTCAATGATTGACAAGCTTAAAGAAATCAACCTCGGGATAGAAGAAAATCCACGCCCGACATATATCAGTTTGTTATTGAATGAAGAAGAAATCAATGACTTAGTTAGGCTATTGACTGAGTTTAAGGACTACTTTGCATGGAGTTATGAAGAGATATCTGGATTATCTCCTAACATAGCAGTCCATAAACTAGCAATAGATCCTAGTGCTAACCCTATCAAGCAAGCTCCTAGACACATGCTATCAGAAATCAAACAACAGGTCATTTCTAAAGTCAAGAAATTGATCGATGCTGGTTTCATTAGGGAAGAAAATATCCTACCTGGTTAGCCAGTGTCATCCTAGTTAAGAAGAAAAATGGCCAAATTCACATTTGTGTCAGTTTCAGGGACTTAAACAAGGCATATCCTAAGGATGAGTTTGTTCTTCCTATACGAGTATTAATGGTGGATATCATCTCATCTCATATAGTTTTCTCTTTCATGGATGGGTCATCTGGCTATAACCAAATTAAGTTGTCTCCCGAATGTGAAAGAAACACTGCTTTCTGAACCCTGATCAGAATCATTTGTTATGAGGTCATGCCTTTCTGTCTTAAAAATGTTGGTGCTACATACTAACAGGCCATGACTTAGATCTTCAATGAACACATCCATCATCAGGTTGAGTGCTACGTTGATGATCTAGTAGTCAATAGTAGAGAAAAGGAAGACCATATCTTTGACTTGACAGTAGTTTTTGAATGGTTAAGATAATATAATCTCAAGATGAATCCCATGAAGTGTGCATTCAGAGTAGCTTTAGGGAAATCCTTGGGTTTGTTGTCTGACACTAGGGAATAGAAATTGATCCAGAAAAGATCAAAGCTATCTTATAAATGTCACCTCCTAAGAGTTTAACTCAACTCAGATCTTTTCAAGGATGGTTGGCATATCTAAGATGCTTTATTTCCAACCTATCAAGGAGATGCAAGCCATTCTCAGCACTTGTCAAAAAGGATGCCAAGTTCAAGTGGGATGATAAGTGTCAACATGCCTTTGAAGATATCAAGCAGTATTTGGTGAAGTCGCCAGCTCAAGCACTATCCGCCACACTCATCTCTACATTTTGCATTGGATGACTCTCTCGGTGCTTTGTTGGCCCAAGCCAATGACGAAGGGAAAGAGAGTGCTCTTTACTACCTCAGCCATCGGCTGATTCCTTCTAGAGAGAATTAACCACCTATTGAGAAAAATTTCCTAGCTTTGATCTTTGCCTCCCAAAAGTTACGACATTATATGCTTTTTCATAAGGTGAACTTGATTTCCAAAACCAATCCACTACAGTATCTCATGACTTGACCAATGTTATCTAGACATTTGGCACAATGGTCCATGATCCTCTCATAGTTTGATATCACATTCATACCCGCAGATAAAAGGACAAGCACTAGAATTTCTTAGAAGGCACCCACTTCTCCACGCTTAATGATGATCTTCCTGATGAACAAATCATGAACTTAGGGGAGGTTGACAACTGCCGATGGGAGATGTATTTTGATGGTGCGACTTCTTTTCATAAAGGGGAAGCACCACAATCTACTCTTCCAGGAAAGGCAGGGGTGGGAATAGTCCTCCACACTCCGGACTGTGAAGTGATGAGATTTTCATACTATCTTTCCAACCCCTGCACCAACAATGAAGTGAGTATGAGGTTTTGATTGCCGCCTGAGGTTATCACAAAGGTGTCAAGAGCATCAACATCTTTAATTCTGGGTCATCAATCAGATTGTCGGTCCTACAAGGTTCTCAAACCCAAGCTTCATCATTACCATGAGTATACCATGAAGCTATTGGCCCAAATTCCCAAAGTCACCATCTACAAGGTTCCCCGAGAGAATGCAGTAGCAGATGCTTTGGCCAAACTTGCCAAAGAATTAGCATGTCCGAAAGATGAGTCCATTCCAATAAGGGTCTAAAATAGATAATTCATATCCCTTATTGATGTTGAACTCATCAAAATACTTTCTCTTGAAGGGGAGGTTGTCGTTACCTATAAGGGAAAGGAGCTAGATTGGAGGCAACAGTTCATAGACTATTTGAACACGGCAAACCACCTTAGGAAAAGTCACAAGACCCATCGTGTGAAAGAGAGCTCTCTCTATGCTCATTGATGGCACCTGCACGACATCCTTTGATCAAATGTGGTTACATTATTTAGATAAATAAGAAGCCCGTGGCATTATAATCGAGGTATATTCAGGTCTATATGAAGCACATCAATCCAGTCCAAAGATGAAGATGAAGATCAAAAGATTAGGATATTACTGGCCTTCAATGATTACAGACTACATGGATGTAGCTAGGAGATGCAATCAGTGTCAGGTAAATGATGTGGTCTTACATCAATCACCCAACGTTCCATATGCTACATTGGCCTCATGGCAATTCAAGTGTTGGGGTACCAATAATGTGGGTCCGATCGATCTTCCTTCTTCCAAGGGTCATCAGTTCAATCTAACTACCACTGACTACTTTTTCAAGTGGGTGGAGGCAATCCCACTCAATGAGGTTATAGCTCAGCATGTGCTTCAATTTTTTAAAAACATATCGTATATAAGTTCAGGGTACCTCAACAAATTATATCCGATAATGGTACTACATTCAAAAGAACCAAGATTAATAGCTTCGCCAGAAGATATGGAATAGATTAGAGATACTCCACTATCTACTACCACAGAGCAAATGGCTTAGCAAAAGCATTCAACAAAACTCTCATCCAGATACTGAAGAAGACTCTTGATGATAACAAGTGGTAGTGGAATGAGCAGTTGGTTGAAGCCTTGTGGGCTTACCACACCACATACTGAACTCCAACTCAAACTACCCCATTTTCCTTAGTGTATGGGTTCGAAGTCATTCAACCTTTAGATGTTCAACTCCTATCACTAAGGATAGCATTGGGTAGCAAGATCACTACAAAATAGAATGCAAAGTTACGGTTAGAAGAACTCGAAGGTTTAGCGGAGTGTCGCCTACTAGCGTGCTAGAACCTCGAGTTGTACAAGGCCAAAATGATTCAAGCTCACAAGAAGCTGGTCCGCCCTAGGTCTTTCTGAGTAGGATAACTTGTGTTAGCCCTAAGGAGACTAATTATTTCCCTTCAAAAGATGGGAGGTAAGTTTGAACCACTTAGGAAGGCCCCAATGTCATAGAGAAGGTCTACCAAGGAGGATTTTATCAGCTTATTAATTGTAAAGGGGAACACCCGATGCTTCCAATTAATGGGCTCTATTTGAAGAAATATTACCCATAAAAATCATGTTTGAAAATAATTCTATCAATCAAAAAAAATCTAATTCCATTTCATCAAAATCTTCTCTTCTTTCGAAGCGTTGTTTGCTTGTCTTGAATCTACCATGACGTGTTTAGGGTAGGTGTAAGAGTCCCTAGTGGCATCTTATCCCTCTTTCACAACACAAATATAATCAAACACATTTTTTTGATGCCATAAGAATAGGTGTGAGAGAATCCAAGAGGCATCCTATTTCGATTAACACAACTAAGTTAGGTATGAGAGAACCCAAGCAGCAATCTTTTTTAGTGAGAATTCTGGTTGCCATCCGTGGCACCATTTCATTAAAATCCCCAGCATGTTTAAGGTAGGTGTGAGAGAACCGTAAAGACATCCTATTTCTTTTAATATAAACATAAAAATAAACACATATCTTTTATCTCAGGCTACTTTTGATGTGGGAGCAAGCCCCCTGTGGCACTCACTCATTAACTGTTCTAGGTCAAGTTTACATGCTACCTCACTAGTATGTCACCCCAGTGATCACTTATTTGGAGGATGTGAGTCCCTATGCTTTCTTTCTAACTTTACCATTGTAAATCAATAAACACCTTATTAGTATAGTAGACTTATTGTCCAGCCAGTAAGCTACTTCATGTTAATTTTGTTTAAAAAGATGTGAGTCCTCGAGCTTTCTTCTTAAACTAATTATCATGATCTAACTAGGTCGAGTATATTTGAGATTTAGGATAAGTCCCCCAGAGGCTCCTTTCCTCTTGGCTACATTTGAGTTGATATAAGTCCCCCAATGGCATTCAGAGTAGTCACTCTCGATGATGCTCCTGCAGCCAAAGACAGACCATCCCAAAGAATCGCCGCCATAGGAGGATGTGAGTCCCCGAGCTTTCTTCCTAGGCTGATTATTGTAAATCGATGGGCACCTTAGGTTGGTTGATGTTCGCTATGTTAACAACGACTCACCCGGTAGATAGACCACTCTTGGTAGATGTGAGTCCCCGCGCTTTCTCCTTGAGTTGGCCACCAAATACCTATCTGATATACGACTAACCACGTTATCTTCTCTAGGGTTTTAGATTAAGCCCTTAGCGGCCCCTCTCCCTGTGGGCATTTTATATGGATCACATCCTTTGCGACCCCATTTAGACACTACTTTGGATTGGATAATCCCTCTTTCCAAGTAGCCACCCATATGGTTAGGGATTTTGATCAGCAGATGCACATATTCTCCCTTGGCTCAGTAAATCTGAGATAGGTCTAGGCTTATATAAACTCATCTCAGTTTGATCCCTCACAAACTAACAGGGTCCATGATAAACAAACTAAACTAAATAAATAAATTATTCACTTGTGGATTAGAAATTCAATCCTCCAAAGGGCCCCTTTTCTCAAGCAGACATCATATCTTTAGGGCAGTGTTAGCAGAACTCCCTAAAGGAATTGCCTGACTACTTGAGTTGAGATAAATCCTCGGGTCAGTACCCACTCCGTAGTCACTCTTAGGTCAGGTTCAATCTATTTTGCCACAAGCAGGTTACCATAGTAGTCATTCCTCTTTTGAAGATATAAGACTATGATGCATTCTTTCTAGCATTACTATTACAAACTGACGGGCAACTGATCACCCAAGTGGTCTTTTGTAGTGGAAGATATGAGTCCCTGAGCTTTCTTCTCTTAAATTGATCATTGCAAACTGAAAGGCACTCCTTTGGTTGGATAGTTCTCCCATCAGTCGGGAAGCTAATCCCTTTGGTTCAGTAAATCTAAGATAGGTCTAGGCTAATATAATCTCCTTCTTAGTATAATCCATCACAAACTGATGGAATCCATCAAAACAAATTAAAAATGAAATTAATCTTTGACTATCTTTGAGCTGATTTAAGTCCCCTAGTGGAATTCACTTAATAGTCAGCCCTAGGTCAGGTACGATTTATCCAAAGCAACCGATCACCCCAGTGATTTTATATTTCTAGAAGATGTGAGTCCCTGCACTTTCTTCTAAAGACTTGACCATTGAAAACTGAAAGGCATCCCCTTTGTTGGATAATCCTACCTTGTGGTTGGTAGACTACTCCCTTTCGATTGGTAAGTTGAATTAGGTCTAGACCTCTGTGGACCCAACTCAGTACAGTCCATCGCAAACTGATGGGACCCATCAAAATAAATCTAAAAAAAATAAAATTAATCTTGACTATCTTTGAGTTGATCTAAGTCCCCCAACAACATTCACTCAATAATCAGCCCTAGGTTGGGTTCGATCCGTTGCCTTGCCAATGGATCACCCCAACAACTAGTCCCTACTTTTAAGGATGTAAGTCTACTATGCTTTCTTCTTAGTACAGCTGCTGCACACCGAAAGACATCCCTTTGGTTGGCTAGTCCTACTATGTGTTTAGTAGACTACCCCTTTGGATTGGTAAATCTGAGTTAGGTCTAGGCCTCCATGGCTCCTATTTAGTGCGATCAAAAACAAACCAACAAGGTCCATTTTAAAATCCAAAATTAAAAATCTGAAATAAATAAAATAAAAACAACCAATCAATCCAAATCAAATCTTTTGCTCCTCCTCAATGAGATGTAAATCATTCTAGCTCCCCAGCGAATCCAGAATTCTAATCCCTTAGCGGATTTCACAACCCCTCCCATGTGGATGACTTGAACTTGCCTCCCTGTTGGAGAGTTCACTTGTCTATCCCCGGTGGAGTCAAAACAAACAATTAAACAAACAACAAATTGATACAAATTCAACCTTCTTTCCCAGAAGAACTTAATTAAATAAATCAAATTTCTCCCCAATGAGACTCAAACCAAATCAAACCTCTCATCCCCCTATGGATGACTTGAACCTGTTTCCCTAGTGGAAGGTTCACATACTCTATCCCAAGTGGATTCCTCCTTTCCTCTCTTATGTCTTTGACATAAGTAGAGCCACATTGCACTAAGCTCTAGATTCCTTCTACACCTTAGGCTAGGAGTAGATCGTCTCTGTTAGTGCTTATGATCGTTCGGTGTTGTTGATCATTTCGATCAATAATATACCATATCAGTCACACCACACCTATTGGGCGCCCTTTGTTGACCTCATTTTTAGGATGAGCTCTCAACCCCTCCATCTTAGACATAATCCTCCTCTTAGACTTTAAGAGATCCTTAGTCTTAAGACACATCTAGTGATTAGGTGGACATTCAACCTAGCCCTAGAGACTTAGAAGAGTTAGTCATAGGAATAGGTCATGCCTTAGGGGTGTTAGGAAAATTTGCCTACCCTATAGCTTGAACCACATATCTCACATCCTTCCTTCAAGTCAAACTCCAAATCAAATCAACATCAAATCAATTCCAATTTAATTGATTTTCTCCAAACCCAAATCAATTCCAAATGATTGAAATCCATGATCAATTTCAAATGATTGAAGCTTATGATTGAAATTCCAAGTTCAAAATATTTCCTAAGTCCTTTGATTCTCTCTTAAGGATTTAGCCCAAATCTAATCAAAATCAATTCAAACCCATGAAATTTTATCGAAAATCCATGGTCAAATTCCAAATCTTTCCTAAGTCTTTGATTCCCTCTTAAGGACTTAGCCTAAATCAAATTCAAATCACTTCAAATTCATGAAATTTTCTCATAACTCATTTATATTTTCATTTATATTCACATATATAACTGAAATATAAATTCAAACAATCAAAACCAACTCCAAAAATCAAACTCAAATTCAATCAAAATCCAACCTAAGCCTTTCAAGTCAAAATCTTGAACTTAGCCAAATCAATTTCAGATCAAGACAAACCCTGTATTTTTCTTCATGATTCAATCAATCCTTCAATTATGAATTCAAATATAAACACAAACTTCAATCACCAAACTAAAACTCAATTCAAAAATCAAACCTAAGTCAAATTCATGTTCACCCTTTTGAACTTGAAATTGTCAAATGAATCAAAACCCATTTGACTTCAAACCACTTGCAAATAGATTTATATTTCAATCATAAGTCCATATGTGAGTTCAATCAAACTCAAATCAAGCTTTGACAAAGCCATTTGACCCACTTAGGCTCACTTGACCCAAAGTGACCTAAAGTACCCTTATGAGCTAAATTCTAATCCTAACCAACTTGGATTGAACTAAGCCCCTCTAAGTCTCTCATCGTCATCAACAATCATCATGAGATGATCAATCACTCAAATTGGGTCAAACCAAGTCAAACCTAAGGGTTGACCAAGTCAACACTTAGCTAAAATGAAACCTAAACTAGCCAAAATCCACCATAGACCAAATTGATTGAAACCATTGATCAAAACTCATTCATGATCAATGTTTGAACTTGACCAAGTCAACATTTGAGCCTAACCTAGCCCAATTGGCCACTTGACCCAAGTTGACCCAACTTGATGTAAAAAGTCAAACTATGTCAAAACTTGATCTAAGCCAAATTGACGAAACCAATGGGTCAAGTTCATTCCAAAATAATTGTTGAACTTGACCAAAGCCTCAATTGGACAACTAGACCCAACCTAGCCCAAGTGACCATGAACCAAACTTGACCTCACTCAGATAAAAACCAAATTGATTGGAAACAAAGATACCAATCCATTTCATATGACCAACCAAACATGAACCAACCCATAACCTAACCCAAATAGGTCAAATGGGTCAATTTGGTCAACTTGGCCCATTTGAACTAAATGAACTCAACTAAATCAAAATTAAATATAAATCAAATTGAATCAAACCAAAGCCACCAAAATATTTTAAATGGTCATATGAACTTGATCCAACTCTTAGTTTGACCCAATTTAACTAATTGGTCAACTTGACCTAAGTTGACCCATTTTGACCTAAATAGGTCAACATGAGCCAAATCATATCAAATCAACTTCAAATTCATTGAAACTTGGCCCAACCCATTTTTCGATCATACCAAACATACTCAAATTGAAACCCAAGCTAAATGACTATTTTACCCCTAGGCCATAAAGTAAATTTTGACCAAATTCACTTGAAATTTAGTCAAATCCTCTTCATGACCACTTACACCCTCTTAGTGGACCAAGTCGGCACTAGTGAGTGTGATGCACCTAACCCAATGGGTTTGGGTCAGTCCAACCTAGCCTAAGGTCAAAACTGACCAGTTGGTTGAGCATGACCACATGGGAATCATTCCTCCACCCATTTCAAGCACATGGCACTCTTCCACTACCTCCCTCTGACCAAACCAAATGCAATGACACATTAAACGGCCTAACAAACCCACTCAAGGAGCTCAATTGGATTATAATGGCATCTTCTTGCTTGATCGTCTGATTGTTCTAGGGGGAGATATACTTCCCCTAATTTCACTTGAATTTGTTTCTTCCCTATTCAATTGAAGCATAGGAACTCAAAGCAAGCCGTTGCTAGTGTTCCCAAGCTTCCTAGAGTGAGTTAGAACTTCCATCTTCTCGATTTTCCAAGATTGAAAATAGGGGAGCTCAAGTAAAAAATCCAACTTAGCCAAAACTCCATACCAAGCTAATTCCTCTTGCAAGCTTCATCAGAGAATTAAATCAAACTTTCCTAGACCTTTTTCCAAGCTCCAAAGATAAGGCAGGAGTGCTCTTGACCAAGACCGAGCTCAAGTGAAGGTGAAGTTGGCCTCTAGAAGGTTCTACCTAATTTCAACACCTCCAAACTTCAACAAAGCTTCATCTCCACTAGACGAAGCTTCTCCAAGGGAATCGAGCACCGGTTATAGCCTCTGATGAGGTAAGCCATTAAACCAAGCTCAATCTAGCCATGGTCTAGTCCTTTGGGAAGTGAAGTTTTATCTCATGAGATTTTAGCCGTTAGATGTGATCTCCCTTGCATGGTGATGGTGCGCGTTGAATTTGAGATCAATCCTAGCTCAATTGAGCTCGGATCATGCCATGGAAGATGGACGATGGCCATCTCCTACAAGAGATCTCAGGGAAAAATCATAGGTCGTCCATCCGAGCATTTTGGTTGGACAGCCATGATTAAAACATGTATGATCCATCGTTTAATCCTTTGGAACCACAGATCTAATCTCAGCCATCCGACCCTTGATCGTATGAACTGGGAGAAAGTGCGTAGCTCCACTGCTGATGCGACACTATGATGTGACAACTTAAATAGTGAATCCCATCATGCCATGTAGAAAGCACGTGCCATGTCAGCTTCCACATGGCTCCGACGGGATTAACTATATAATTAGGGATTTAAATTTCCTAATTAAGCTTGGAAACTTAAAAATTCATATCTAAGTGTAGAAAAATTAGAAAAATGTGAAATAAATTGCATATGAAAGGTATTTAAATTTAGAATATTATAAAATTGATTTTAATGAATTTTCAATAGTGTTATTTTTTAGATTTGGGTTTTATTGGTAATTTGAATTAGCTAATTACTCTCTAATTACCCCCCTAATTAATTCCAAACTTTTTGTATATGATTAGGGAGATGACTTCTGCCTCCCCTAATTTTCTTCAAATTTATTAATGGTTTAATTAGAGCAATTTCTAGATTAATTTCTAATTATCTTCTTAATGTAATTAAGTTTAATTAAGTGTGTAATTAGTGGTTTAACCCCTTGATTAAGTTAATTAAGATCTGTTTAAGGGAATAAGAGGTTTAGGGAATAATTTTGGGATGTTTTCCATAAGCTATTCCTTAAACCCCCTCTTTCTTCTTTAATCCAAACTTAATTAAGGATTAATTCACTAATTACCTACCTAATCAATTTGATAAAATTTAAAACCTTCTAGAACTTAACTAATCCATCTTGGGTAGATGCTTAGGTGTTCAATATCCTAAGTACATTAAGGAAATCAAAATCCAACTCACATGTGTGAGAGGGGTTATGAAAGTACTTAACTTAAACCCCTTAGCTTAATTAATCATTAATCATGAGCCAAATGCATTAGGCCCCTTTCTTCTTAGGTGCATTGCTAATTTAAATTCTTTGTGTGATTTTATGTCATATCATTGGCTCATAATTATTTGGTTAAATATGCTAAGGTGGTATAGGTAAAGGGTAATTAATACACTTAATTCATACCTTAACCTAATCAAAATATAAAAATCATCTAATAATCTAAAGATTAAATTAAAATGCCATACACATGGGACAAATGGGTTAGGACCAGCAAACATTCTCTCACATTTCCTAAATCAAACATAAAATAAATTCAAAACAAAAATCACATTAAATAAACTTTGATTCATTATGAATTTTCTTATTTCATAGGATTGTCTTTAGGAATTAATTTGAGTGAATGAATTTACATTACTTTCATCACTTTATTTCTTTCCTAGCATGCTAAATGTGTAATTCATATGAAGCTCAAGCATTCATACCTGATTTTTTTTTAAATCAAATTGAAAATGAAATGTTTTCTTTATGTCAAATTACATATTTTGGTTAAAATAAAAAAAATGAATGGCTATTATCACTACTAAATCCAAAAATATTTTTAAAATCTATAAATCAAACACTTAAAACTAAAAGTGTGCTACTTATAATTTTTTATAAGCTTGCATGTGGATATAAATATGAAGATGTGCATAGTGTGGCTTTCCTTCTCTTTTCTTTTAGTATAATTTTGAGTAGGATTTGGCAAAGCGTATAGTTCATTTGAAAAGAACACAACACTTGCCTAAACCCATTCCTATCCATTCCTATGCTATTACCTAAGAAGGACATCCACACTTGTACATATAAATTGCATAAACATAACAAACAAACAAATACAAACTTTTGTGCATCTTTCTCTTTCCATTTAATTCTTTTATACATGTGTTTGTATTTAAGAAAAGTGGTATATTAGTCTGAACAACCTCAAGATTATGAGGCTTTAAGTAGCCCAAAGTAGGTCTTATACCTTACACCTAGTGCTAACAATGTACTCACTTATGTCTTTCTTACATATACTTGTGCATGTGAATAATGGATAAAAGAAACCCCTCTTTTCTACTTCATGAAAATCATGCATCATAAAGCATCCTAATTTTCTTAAGTAACATTTCTTAGCATTCATCATAAATTGTGCTAAACATTTCCATTTGTATGTATAGATATGCTTAGGATTCATTCATATGCATGTTATATATGTTGGGAAAGAAATGAAGTGATGTGTGTTTTGTGATATTAATTCACTTTACTTAATCTTAAAATGCCTTTCTTTTTTAATAGGTATGTTTATGGAAAATCTAAACTTAGGATTAATTAAAACACATAATCAAACATTCACTAAGCAAAATCAAATATGAATATGCTTTAGAAATTACTTAGGGTAGAGAAGGAAAGAGAAGTTCTCTTCTCTTTTCTCTCTCTTTCTCTCTCTACAACCTTTAGAAATTAAGTTGGTTCATTTAAACCAAACAAAAATCATCAAATAAAATTGACCCAAATCAACTAAATAACTTAAATGAAACAACCCATCTAAGTTGAACATCTTCACACTTAGAAAATTTAAGCCTTAAAGCCATAGCTAAGCATACCACACAAACCTTTTTAAGCACACACATTATAATAAGTCACCATTTCTAGCATTAGGTTAGGGTGATGCATGGTTTGATATTTTCTTTTATTTTATGATGTATTATTTCTAATCTGAATGTTAGGGTGTATCTGCATAGAATGAATGGTATGACGATTTAATCTAACCATTGCCTTTTGTAGGGGATTGTGCTTAAGGAGCATTGTAATAAAAATATAAATGATTTTGTTGTATAGGGCTTCTACCCCTAAGCATAATCCAATAGTCTAGGTGGACTTAGTTACCTATGGTGGGGTGCTAAGTCCAATATACATGCTTGGGATTTGTATGGTCTATTTAACTAATCTCTATTTTGCAGGTGTTAGTTAGATTTACTTTTCCTTTTCATGTATTTTTGTAATTAAGATTTTGGAATGAATGTTATGGGGGATTGGGATGAACATTGGTCATAAGGTCTCATCTTATGTATCATGTGAAGCCTTTGGAGCAACCACCTTCCAACCATCTAAAAGAAGGAGCCAAAAAAGAAAGAAGAAAAGAAAACATGAAGACCCCCATCACATGAACTTACTTGATTGTAAATTAATTCATTTGTAATCCAGGTTGTATAAGGGTAGAGCTCGGCTACCTAATTTATTTTTTGGGTTTATGCAGTGGTGCCCAACCACAAATGGCATTTTATTCTTTTACATTTGCTTTATAAAATATTTGATGTTTTGTTTAGCTTGTGCATTAAGATGGCATGTTTTCCTAGTTTCTTTCTTGCTTTATGTATGACCTGGGTAACGATTAGGCTCTTAAGAAAAAATAAATCTTCTACCAAATTAATCAAATCGAAATTAAAAATAAACAATTCATAACCTTACCTAAATCTTAAGCTAAAATTAAGATAAAATAATTAATAACCCCTTAGGTGGATGAGTATTTCTTTTATAACATCATGCATAAAAGTATATTATTTCACAATTGATTGTAGGGCTTCCACCTTTACTAGAGAACTTGGCTTGACCTTTGAAACCCATGGTGGAAACACACCTCCCCTTCTTGCTGATTTTGGCCCATAATCTTATTTCTCATGCAATAGGCATATGAATCCTATAAGCCTGAGTCAAATGATTGTCCAAAAAAATGTAATATGTTTTGCATTAGATCTAGGTCATTTTTCATGCCCTTACATGATCTAATCTCTTAGGGAGTGAGTTTAAGGACTTAGTCTCTTTCTAAAATAAGTAATAGCAAGCTATCTTGCATAAAGCATAAGACTTGCTTACATTAATTTAAAATCATACCAGGTAGTTGGTCATCCACACCTTAGATTTAGGTCATGCTTTTGGCCCTCCCCAAAGCTCCCTAGATTTAGGTTTTAAGATTGCTTCTCCCTTCTATGGGCCATAAGCATAAATCCTCACCTCTTAGGCATTTCCATGATCTTGTATCATGGAATTGTAAGCCCTACATTTCTAATAAAAATTCAACTCAAATAAATTAATTCAATTTCAAAAATGTAAAGCCAAATCATAGGATAGTTTGGGATGTTTACTAGGCTTCCTATTATCGTAAACATCCTCTACTCATCTACATTTGGCTTCAATAAGAACTCCCTCCTCTTGATCGATCTCACTTGATTAGCTAAAAATAAACTATTCGATTGATAATCCTACCTATTGAAATCTTTGGAGATAATAATCATTTACCTTAATCGAGAGTATTCCTAAGGAATCCCCTTCCTTAGGGTGTAATAAACTATAGGAGCTTGGCCTTGTAGGGAACTTAACAAACCCGATTTAAAATAAACCCTACTTTACTTTTTCATGTAAAGTAGGGAAAGATTCTCTAGTACATATGCTGACCTATTATCCTTAGAAGTCCTTATTTAGTGATTAGGTCCATTGTAGGGTGGTGACTTTGATCTTTCGAGATAGTACACCTTCTCTCACTGTCATACTCGATCACCCTAATAAGAACATCTATGGATCGACGTCGTATCAAAATGCATAAAGAGTATATTTCTATCTTCATTTTATTTTGCATAGATTGAAGATGGAAGTATACATCTTAGAAACTTAAAAAATATTTCACCACACATACCAAATTTTTTAAGTGAAGGTCTCTTTTCAACACACATTTGATCCTTATTTTAACATACCAAGTTTGTTAAATAAGGATCCAATTTTCCATGTGAAACCACACTTGAGCTTTCACTTAACATACTAAATTTATTAAGTGAGAGTCTCATTCTTAAAAAAACATATATATCTCAAACACATTTGGGGCTTTCACTCAACATAACCAAATTTTTTAAGTGGAACTCCCATCTTCAAAGAAAAGAAAATCTATCTCACAATCACATTTGACTTTCACTTAACATGCCAAATTTGTTAAGTGAAAGTCTCATCATCAAGCACAAATCAAATACATGTGGCCTCTACTTAACATACCAAATTTGTTAAGTAAGAAGTCCCATTTTCAAATCAAAATATCACACAATCAAATCTTCACAAGCAAAAATATTTCAAATACACAATCACAACCACTTCTTAGTATACATAAATTTTCTAAGTAGGGTCTTTCAAACTATCAATATTTTCAAAGAAAATGCACAAAACACAAATATCTCTAAGAAAATCTCTCCTCAAATGTTAGAACCCCACCCAACCTACCTAAATCGGTTGAGTATGTTCAAAATCAAAATCAAATGGCAAAACCTCTTATAAATATCCAAATATATCCAATGAACCCCACTTAACATATTTGAATTATTGTATGTGGGATCAAAACTCCAAACTTATTTTGTGTGGAACAAATATCAAGGTAAAATTTTGATACAAGTTATATTTCAACAAATGCAGACATACTGATCAGCCTTTTGATAGACATGACCTATCGAAGTTTGTTTTTCATTGATGGATTTGGCCCGGATCGCCACCTACCATTGGCACCCATCTAATGTACTTTGGTCAAGGATTTGAGGGAGCCCGTATAATCTGCGAGGGGGTGACCCTCACTACTATTAGTCGAGACGAGGTGGCTAGGAAGAAGCCAATCATCCAGATTGACCTACCTTCTGGCAATGAGTATCCTTCCTTGAAGAGGAAGGCAATTGAGGTTTCTCCAATCAGTCCAGTTCCTACTCAGTCAATTGTTACCATAACCGATCAGGTGCGTGCTAGCACCTCCTCGATGGTCCCCTCCAAGGGGAAGGCTATCTTGGCATCAGAGATAGCCTCCCTACCTTCGAGGTAAAATCTAGCTCTCACTTTGCCTTACTCAGCCGCACACAACATCACACACAGTGACGTAATATGAGCCACAAGATCAAGCAGCACCACGATCGTGCCACCCGAGAGATGTATATCACACCCACATTCAGAAAGGTCCCACCCAAGATTTCTCGTGTCGACTAGCAACTAGTTTCACTCTCGATCGATGGAGAGGAGAACTATTAGAGGATTGCTACATTGCCTCCACCTCCTACATACCACGAGGCTCCAACTAGGGACAAGAGGAAGTGCTATGTCGGTCTATTATATGGATAGTGGGGTACATGAACGTTCACGCCTAATGCGTTATGACTTGAGGTATGTCATCCCTGAGTGTTACACATTCATAGTGATATAGCATCGAGGCCTGTAGCGGAGAGAGCAAGGAAGGGTTTGCCGACGCGGCCTCGCTCTAGATTTTTTGAGTCATCGGCCATCGTGATGGGACTAATAGTATAGTGTTGATAGGTACCACTAGTCATAGGGGAAAAGCCCCAGTGAGGGTAGAATCGATGTTGTCTCAACCACATCGATCCACTCCTCACCCACCATTGATCCACTCGCCCACCATCACCTGTTCAGGTCCTACCATCCACCATGCCTTCAAAGGCATAAAAGACAACATCCAGGGAGAAGAAATGCCCCATTGGTGATTCGGCTACAGCCAAAGGATCCCACTTTATCTACTCCACCGACTGAGGTGAAGGTGAGTTCCCCTACTCGACCTCATACTTCAGTGTTAGAGAAGGAGTGGCGACCCCGCAGTGTCGTGGTCGCACCACCACAATCACCACCATCAGAGGCAGTGACAACAACAACTATAGAAGGGGAAGGGGACAGTTCTGCAGTCCCCATGGTAGTGGATCTCCCTAGGGACACTACTCCACCCATGAGCAGCCATGAGCATGTCTCTTCTAGCAATCATGACCATCCTAGAGCAACACTCAGGTGATAGGCAGTGCTAGGTGCATATCCGTCAGTGAGCATAGCCCCTCCACCAATCAGTAGTGCATATTTGTACGAGCACGATTAGATCATTCCCTAGAAGAGATTCTGGAATAATACTTTACAGAGAAGAGAGAGCTTCTAGGGAGTGACTGATTAGATTGTGAGGAGGGAAAGGTCAGCTTTGGTCCATATGAGGATGATCTCCTTGAGGACTCGACTGAGGTTCCCATGGTCGATAATAGGAGCTCCCTTCATAGAGATCAGCATGGTTAGGAAGGTATTGGTTGAGGAAGATGACACCATTCATTCAACCCAACACCTCCATTAGCAGCTTAAATAGAAGAATGATCAGATCAATCGGATGGAGAAGAGGATGGAAGACTTGTTAGCAGCCCTCCTTGCGCTTCAAAACCAAGCCTTGGTACCGCAACATATACTGATAAAGATAGATCATCCCGAGTTAGTGCATGTCCTAGGTTAGCCCAAGAGCACTTCTCTAGTAGATCAGGATAGTGGTAGCTTGTATATGAAAGTGGTGGACAGCACCTCCATGCAAGAGAAGGATATCAAGCAGTTAGTGGAGCAACAAGTGAAGGATGCATTGGCACAAGCCTGAGGTGGCTCATCTATTCCAAAGGGTAGACCATGCCCAAAGGAATTTGATGGTGTCTAATACCCTAAGGGTTGTGTATCTCCTTCCATCAAAATCTTTGATGGCAGTGGGAACCCTCGACAGCACATAGCACATTTCAGGGCTAGGTGTTGCAATGCCAATGGCAGCAATGCACTTCTATTCCATCTCTTCATCAATAGTTTGGTAAGAATCACATTTGATTGGTATGTTGAACTACCAAATGGTTCAGTGAAGACATTTGCTGAGTTGGAGCAGCTCTTTATTAAGAGATTTGCTAGAGCTCAGCAAAGGGTAATTGTGGGCAATCTCGTTATAGCTCAACAACACCCTAATGAATCCTTTATTGATTACATTCTTAGATGTCATAATTTAAGTATGAAATGCAAACTACATCTATCTGAATAGCATGCCATTGAAATTCTACTCAAGAATATTCATGGCTCGATCGCCTTCATGCTTAAAGGGTTCACTATTAAGATATTTGAGAAATTAATCAACAAGATGGCTAGTTTACAAGGGGAGGTCAAACAATTATCTTTCCAAGATCAGTCAGCCAATCCTAAACCATAGAAGGCATTTGAGAGAAAGCAGTACAAAGGGAGCGAGGTCGGTTTAACTGGGCAGACCTCAAGCAAGATTCCCTCACCGCCTTTTCCACCACCTCGGTCATCATATCAACCACCTCAGTTGCCATAGTGGCCTCCACCACCACCTGCTCAACAAAATCCCCATCCATAGCATCAGCAGCAATATCCCTACCCACAACATTAACAGCAGTACTCCTATCCACAACTAGGTAGCTACCATTTACCTACCTTTGTCGATAAATTGAATAAGTCTTATTCATTCAAGAGGGAGGTAGTTAGGAAGATCTTCAAGAATCTCTTAAAGAAGCCTAATTTTTAGTTACCAGAGTCTAGGAGGCCAGAGGATATGGGTAAGAGTAATGATCCAAACTTTTTCCCCAACCACTGCATACTAGGTCATGTCTTAGAAGATTGCTTACCTTTAAGGACTGGCTTGAGCGTAGCTACAAGTCAGGTGTCATTGTCATCCCAAAGAATATTTACTAGAACAACCCTCCAATTTTATTAGGGTAATCCTTGGAGATACAAGCAATCTTTTCAAGATAGAGGAAGGTTGGGATATCTCCCTATCCCAAACCTCCAAGAAAATCATCTCTACAATCAGAAAATTACCCTTGCAGGTGCCTAAAGTAGCTCAAACCTCTAACTCTAAGAAAGATTTACAAGTTGCTAAGGACAACTTGAAGATAGATGCCCAGCAGTAGCAATAGTAGCAGTCCACCTTACTTGCCCGAGATACCAGCACTCCATCCACCATTGCAGTTACTACTTCTTCCTCCACTAGTTCCTCTTCTTCTAGCAGGAGCATTGTATCAGTGGACAAGGGAACTAAACCCCTTACCCTACTTACTTTATTAGATTTCTATCATGTACCTCCATCTAAGAAGAGAAGCAAGCTTTCACTTACATCTTATCTACTTCTAATACTCTAGATTTTATTCCTCTCAAAAACTCTCAAAGTTTACAAAATAATAATGATAACTCTAGTTCCAATCATTCCTTTTCTGATTTAGAAATGGATTTTCCATTCCTGAATCATTTAGGTTTGCCCATTAAGATTAATTTGGAGTCATCCAACTCTAATGATCCCATAGGAGAAGCTGTAGGTGAACCTAATGAGTAGATAGAACTTTTCACTAAATCATCCCATGAATTCATTGAAGTCAACCTCTGCAGTGGTAAAGTTCTACCTCCTAAGGTAGCACCTCAGGATAAGGGTAAACAAGTCATTGATTCTAGTGAATAAGAAACCCCTCCACAAGATGCTCCACCCATGGATATGCTTGTGGAGGATCAACCCAGAGTTGACTATAATGTCCTCGCTCACTTAAGAATGTTGCCAGCTAAATTAAGCATATATGATGCCCTTTTCTTATCCAAAGAGATGAGGGAGTCATTGATCAAAGCTCTTCTTGATCCAGAAATATGCTTAACTCAGCTGACTGCTGTTGGAGAGGAAGCATGTTACTCAAGAGAAGCCTGTGGAGTTACATTCATAGATGAAGACCTTCTTTTGGGGACAACTGAGCACAATTGTCCCCTCTACATCACAATGGACATGGGCAGATTCTAGCTCTCTAGAGTATTAGTTGATCAAGGTGCATCAGCGAACATTATGTGTCTAAAAACCATTGCCTACTTAAGGATCGAAATCTCCGAACTCTGGAGATCGGATGATGTTGAGACGATTCAATGAATAAGGTGAGAGGGCTTTAGTCTCCATAGTGTTACCACTAGAGAAGATGATTGGAAGATAGAAGCCAAGTTCTACATAATAGATTCAGATGCATCTTTCACTACTTTGCTCGGTAGGCCTTGGATACATACAAACAACATGATTCCATCTTCTTTAGACCAGTGCATCAAATTTAGAAGAGGTGGAATTGAGCATTATGTCAAAGGAGACTTAAAGCCATTCTCAGTTAGAGAGGTCAAGATTTATGAAGATGCAGCCTACTATCTTTCTCTAAATCAAAAAGTCTATTCTCACGAGCTTGGTGAATATTCAAAAATAAAAGAAAAAAATAAAAGAAAAAGAAGAAAAAGAAAAAGAAAAATAAAAAAGGAAGAGAAAATGAAAATACAAGTGAGCGAGAATCAAACATCGAGGGAGAGGTAGAGCCAGATGTTACATTCTACCCTAGTTTGTTCCTCCATATGAACACATGGGTAGGGTGGCTCGACCGCCTCCAGGTAGAGGCAGAGGAAGTTCTAGAGGAAGTTCTATAGGTGGAAGACCTCTTTGGTGGCCAAGAGAGCTATGTTCTAGCTCACAGGAGTACCT
The DNA here is from genome assembly GCA_021442155.1 of Cymbidium sinense. Lineage (NCBI taxonomy): Eukaryota > Viridiplantae > Streptophyta > Magnoliopsida > Asparagales > Orchidaceae > Cymbidium > Cymbidium sinense. Next base: position 302,055,466 of record CM038215.1, read on the forward strand.
CCGCTATCCACATAGACTTAGAGTCCAGTTCGGAGGATGAGTCTCATGTGGTTAGCACGCCGACCAATCCCTCTTAGCGGGTCTCTTTGAAGGTGACATTCGAGCTAGACAGTGATGAAGATCGGGCCTCCAAGCAAAGCATGAATGAATCTGAATCACTATTATGTAGACTAGTCATGCAGCATTTGGGAACTTTAGCTCTAACCTCACTTTCTTCCTAGAAAGTTGAAGGTTTAGTAGTTAAGGAGGCCCCCAAGTCATCCATAGATGTCAAGCCAAAAAGATTTTTGTGTTGGCTTTATGATCCTCATGTTTAATTCAATTAATTTTGATGACAACAAACGTATGCTTAGATGTTCTAATGTATGTTTTATGCATTTCAAATATACTAATTGCTAATTACATATCCAATACATCTCACAATATGTTTGAGGAAATTTCACCAATAGAAGAATGAAAGATAGTTCAAAATAGATAATACAGTATTTTAGGTTGCATCTTAGAAATTCATATGAGTTCATTGGTATGAATCAATTTGCTCACAACTTAATATATTATTTTTATTTATTATAAATAATGATAATGAGGTTAATTTATATAAATCTCTATCTAATTAACATTCAATTATATATTTCATACATAGCATTTGAATTGTCAAAATAATAAATGATAATAAATTATAATTATTATGTGTAATTATTTTATTTACTTAATATAAGTAAATATTTTAATTTAATTTGAAGGTTATATGATAACTAACTTATGTATGATTATATATAAATTATATCATAATATTTAAATGTCATATTTCAAAATTAATAAAAATATGTTAAATTTTGTATTTCAGCCAAAATCATTTTATAATCAAGGAATTTATATCTGATTTCATCTCCAACGGATTCCTTGCATTTTTTTTTTTTTAATTTGATAGGTTACATAACCCACGTTTGATTAAAATTGAATTTAGTAAGACTTTTCAAACATTAGCTAATTTTAATAATGAATGCATGCTACATGCATTGAATATATTAAAAGTCATATTTGATTATTTTTGGCTTGCCAATGTGAATAGTCAAATTTTGGCTGTTTGAATTTAATATTTATTTAATATAAATTATATTTTTATTGAATATTAAATTATTATATGATAAAATGATGTTAGACTAATATACTTTTTGAAATAATTCAAAATGATCTTCTTGCCTATAAATATCCCTCATTCTCTTCATGAAAGTATTCCTCATTCAAATTCAAAATCTCTCCAGCAAATCTAATAGAAAATTTTCTAGATTTTTCTTCCAAGTGTTCTCCAAATATTGCAAGATCAAATCCTTGGTTTGGAAGCTTCAACATCTTCAACTAAGCAAGCTTTCTCAAATTACTTGAGTTTGGTTTCTCGATAAGTTGTTCATATTATTTTCACCATCTATTTATTCTTTTCAATTTATACTTTTTGATGGATTAGTCTTTGGACATCAAAGTCTAAGTTTTTCACATCAAAGTTTTTTCAATCATTTTTTTTTGTAAAAAACTCTTGTGATAGTATGTAGGATTTATTTCAACTTGTAAAAATTTTTATCTTCCAACAAATTTCTTTTGGTTTCTTGAAATATTTCTTTATTAGTCTTATTTTAAAGATCATTTATTCTTAAATATATTTTAGAAGTATATTTTAGCATTTCAAATTAATTTATTGTGCTAAAATTATTTTCATATTTGCTATATCTCTCTTTTTAATTAAAAGCTTACTAGTTTACTTAAATCTATTATATACTTATTTTATTTAAGTATTTTATGTTTAGTTTCATTAATTAAAAGCTTTATTTTGGTTAAAATAAATTAAATTATTGCTGGAATCTTAGACTATATGCTAGATCTATTATAAATCAAGTTTCTTTATCAAAATTATTAGTAAGTTGTAAAGTGATCATTTATAAGTTATGAGATCACTTTTTGAATTGGATAGCTTGGTATATTTGTGAGAGATTTATTTTATCAAATTTTATTATTTTGTAGTTTTCTTTTCATGCTATAACATTTATATTAGGGTTGTACCCACCCCTTTGTAGGAGATACATATATTATTTAAGGGTCTCACCCAAGAGAGTACTATTTATTTTTGCATTTAGTGGATTCCTAGCCAGGGGTGGCTAAGCATGGATGTAAAAATTATGTGCATATTGTCTCTCTCTGCTTTACTATACTTTTATTTTTTTCTACATTAAGAATTGTATCTTGACATTATAAAATCAAAAATTAATTTTCTACTAAAACTTAAAATTTTAATATCACCCACACGCACCTCTCGGTGCTATAGTGACTCACAAATTAGTATCGAGGCTAGGCTCTTTTATTGGCTTAACATCCAAGAGTAGATCTTTTCACTATGGCACAAGTTTTCTCAAAGGGTTCACTACCAAAGGTACAATCCACTCATAGACCTCTACTTTTAGATAATGTACCATTTGATTATTGAAAAAATAGAATTAGTACATTTTTAAGAGGTGAAGATGCACCCATGTGGTATATTTTGACACGTCAATATCATACATCCACAATAGAAGTAAATGACATTAAAGTAGAAAAACCTTTTAAGGAATGGACTGTAGCTGAAAGAGAACTTGATGAATTAAATGTTAAGGCTTGTAATACTTTACATTGTGCTTTATTACCTGATGATTACATGAAAATTTTGTATGTTAAGTATAGCAAAAGAAATATGGGATAAACTCAATATAACTTATGAAGGAACTAATGAAGTTAGAGATGCTCACATAAATAGACTTGTTTATGAATATGAGTTATTTCATATGTCTCCTTCTGAATCTATTTCTGATATGTATACTAGATTCATGAAAATAATTAACAAGCATCGGAAAACATATAGGAATCAAGACTTAGTCTATAAGTTTCTTAGATGTCTTCCAAATAAATGGGAGGCTAAAGTAACAGCTATTAGTGAAGCTAAGGATTTATCTACTTATCCACTTGATTAGCTTTTGGGTTCTTTGATAGCACATGAATAGGTTATTTCTCAAAGGGATAAATGGATAACTTAGCAAAAAGGGAGAAGGAGAAAGGAAAATCTATTACATTACAAGTTGATGATAGTAATGAGCATAACACCTCAAGCTCGGATGGTGATAGTGACGAGGTGGTCATGCTATCCAAAAGGCTTGGGAACTTGCTAAAGAAGAAGAATTAAAGGTATAAAAAATCTAAAAAATATAAATTTTAAACTAAAAAATTTTTTGCAGGTGAAGGGATCATTTACTACCATTGTAAAAAGCTTGGACAAATAAGAGGTGATTGTCTAGAACTTGTTGAATCAAAAAAGAAAGAGATTGATGTGGAAAGAAGAAAAAATATGAAGGAGAAAAAGTACCAAAAGAAGAAGAAGAAGGCTTTATATAATCCGATTCAAATGAATCAAGTACTTTCATATATGATGAAGAGGTCAACATATGTCTTATGGAAAATGGAGAATCGACATTCTCAAGAGGTAATGATATATCTTATGATGAATTAGATGATGCTTTTAATGATTTAGTTATTGAATATAAAAAAATTAAAAAGAAAATACAAAGCCTTTGAAAAGAACATAAAAAATTTAGCATTTTGTGATTTAAAAATGAATACAACAACAACAACAACAAGCCTTAATCCCACTAGGTGAGTCGACATGAATCCTTCATCTCCATTGTGTCCTATTATGTCAAATTCTCATTTAATTCAAGTATACTAAGATCATTTTTATACATCTTAACCAAGTCTTTTAGGTCTACCTCTACCTTTCTTAACATAAGGCAAATCTAATGCATCTACTCCAATCATCTAACGACGCTTTATTGGCCAAACCATCTAAGGTGACTCTCCTAATCTTATCTAAGAGCTACTCAACTTTTTCCCGAACATACTCATTTTGCATTCTATCTCTAAGAGTAAAGCCACTCATCCACAGCATCCTCATCTAACACTTAACTTAGTCTTATGCTTCTCTTTTATTGGCCAACATGCACTAAGTCATTTGTCTTACCACCATCTTATAAAATTTTTTCCTTAAGTTTGAGTGGAACTTTTCTATCACATAATAGGCCGATTTCTCCACTTCAACCATCCAACTTGAATTCTACTAATAACATCTCCATCTATTTCACCATCATTTTGAATAATAGAGCCTCTTAATCGCCACTCTTATTAATGACTTGATCACCTAAAGTCACAACACTCACTAAAACTTCTACAACTAAAATTACACTCCATATATTCAGTTTTAGATCTACTTAAACGAAAACCTTTAGACTCCAAAGTTGACCTCCATAATTCTTTGTTGGACTCCTCTCTAGTCTTATCAACAAGAAGAATGTCATCGGCAAAAAGCATACACCAAGGTACATCTTCTTGTAAATGCCTCGTAAGAACATCCATAACTAAAGTAAAAATATGTTTTTATTAAATTCTTCCTTACTTGTATGTAAACTTGAAAGAGAGAATATCTTTTTAAAGGAAGATTAGAATTATGTTTGAAATCAGAAGTTCATTATAATGCTTCATCAAGTAAAATATTTAATAAAATTTATTTGCATCATACATATCTCACTCATATACCTTATAATTATTGTGCTAAGCCATATGCAAACACTAATGTTTGGTGCAACTATTATGATAGAAAAGGGCATATTTCATTTGATTGAAGAAATCATCCTATGTATGGGTACCAAAAGGTACAAGCACTACACAAACCACACATGTTAGATATCTTGCTTCAAATTTAGAATGTGGACCCAAACATGTTTGGGTTCCAAAAGTTAACATGTGAGTTTCTTTTGTAGGAATGCCTTCAAAGCAAAATCAAAGAAGGCATGTGGTACTTAGGGATGTTCAAGACATATGATAGAGATAAAGATAAATTCACAACTTTATAATCAAGTGATGGAGGATTTGTTACATATAGAGACAAGGGAAGGATCATTGTCATTGGTTCATTTATGAATTCTATCACTTTAGATAAAGTTTTTCTAGTAGAAGGATTAAAACATAATTTAATTTCTATTAGTCAATTATGTGATAAAGGTTTGAATGTAGTATTCCATGCATCATATATTAAAAAAAATAATAAAAATATTTTATTAGTAGGACAAAGATATAAAAATATTTATGTCATTGATTTAGATAGCTTTCATGATGTGAATTTGAATTTACTTTGTTTTAAAAGTACTCATGATGATATATGGTTATGGCATAGGAGACTATGTCATATTAATATGCACACACTCAATAAAATTGCTAAACTTGATTTAGTAGTTGGATTGCCTAAATTAAATTTTCATTCAAACTATGTTTTTGATGCATGTATTCATGGTAAGCATTCTAGAAGATCATTTAAAAGTAAAAATATTATTTCTACTTCTAGACCTTCAGAATTATTGCACATGAATTTATTTGGTCCTATTAGCACCACTAGCTTAGGTGAAAAAAATTATGGTTTTGTGATTGTTGATGATTTCTCTAGATATACTCGGGGTTTATTTGTAACTTATAATGATGATGTTTTTGGTGAGTTTATAAAATTTTCTAAATATATTCAAAGAGAACAAGGCCTTTTGATTAATAGGGTTCAAACTAATCATGATGGTGAATTTGAAAATAAATTATTTGAGGATTATTATGATGAACATGAGATTAGACATAATTTTTTTTGCAGCTAGAGCTCCCCAACAAAATGGAATAGTAGAGAGAAAAATATAATATCAATTTAATTAAGTAGATCTATGCTTGATGAGTATAAATTGCCAAAATATTTTTGCGTAGAAATAATCGCATGTTATATGATGAATAGGATATATTTTAGACCAATTTTGAAGAAGACACCCTATGACTTATTTTTTGGAAAGAAGCCTAAGATTGAACATGTTCATTTATTTGGATGTAAATGATTTATTTTTAATAATGGAAAAGAGCATTTAGGTAAGTTTGATTGCAAATCAGATGATGATATTTTCTTAGGATACTCTCTTTCTAGTAGAGCTTATAGAGTTTTCAATAAGAGTAAAAATGATTGTAGAAGAATCAATACATGTTATTTTTGATGAAAATTTAATTGATCCCATTAGAAATGAAGTGATTGATGAAGAGATTAATAATTTTAAGAAAGTATCTTTAGAAGATAATGTGGATGATTCATTACCTAAAGAATGGAAATATAACAAAAATCATCTAAAGGAACTAATTATAGGAGATCCTTCAAAAAGAGTTATGGCCAGAAGACATAGTAGAGAGGTTGTAGATCATTCAAAATTTTTATCTGAGGTTGAACCTAAAAATTTAGAAGAAGTATTAAAAGATAATTTTTGGATTATTGCTATGAAAGAGGAGTTGAATCAATTTGTAAGAAATGATGTTTGGGAATTAGTCCCAAGACCACAAGTTCAAAATGTCATTAGAACAAAAAAGGTATTTAGGAATAAGTTAGATGATTCAGGTTATATTGTTGAAATAAAGATAAGTTAATTGCACAAGGGTACATATAAGTTGAAGGTATAGATTTTGAAGAATCTTTTGTACCCGTAGTAAGACTAGAAGCTATTAGGTTACTCCTTGCTTATGCTTATTTTAGGGATTTTAAACTTTTTCAAATGGATGTCAAGAGTGCATTTTTGAATGGATTTGTTGACCAAGATGTATTTGTATAGCAACCACCTAGATTTGAGATCCTTGATTGTCCAAACCATGTGTATAAATTAAAGAAAGCCTTATATGGTTTAAAACAGACTCCTCGTGCTTGGTATGATAGGATAAGTAACTTTTTGATAGATCATGGATTTAGAAAGTATAGTAGACCACCTTATTTCTTAAGAGCTAGATGATGATGATTTGATTGGTTACAAGTGTATGTAGATGATATATTATTTGGAAGTACAAATGAATCTTTGTGCCATGAGTTCTCATCTTTGATGTCTAAAGAGTTTGAAATGAGTATGATGGGAGAACTTATTTTTTTCTTAGGTCTTCAAGTGAAGCAACAAGAAAATGGCACATTCATCTATCAAACTAAGTACACAAATGAATTTCTTGAGAGGTTTGACATGAAAATATTTAAATCTAGTAAAACTCCTATGAGCCCATCTACAAAATTAGATTTAGATGAATTAGGAAAATATGTTGATCAAAAACTTTATAGGAGTACGATAGGTTCACTTTTATTCCTATAATAGGCGATATTATGTTTGTTATTTATTTGTGTTTTTTCGTGCCAACCTAAAAGAATCTCATTTAATAGCAAATCAAGCGTATCTTTTATTTGATAGGCACTACTAGGTGAGGTTTATGGTATCCTAAAATTCTTTATCATGTGATTTGGTTGCTTATTTTGATGCTGATTTTCGGATGTAGAGTAGTTAGAAAAGCACATCGCAGCACATGTCAATTTTAGGATCATCTTGTGTCTTGGTCATCTAGGAAATAAAATTCTGCAACTTTATCCACTGCTGAGGCTTAGTACATAGCTATTGATAGTTGTGTTGCTCAGGTCCTTTGGTTAAAGTAACAATTAAAAGATTTTGGTATTAAGCAATATCACATTCTAGTTAAGTGTGACAATATTAGTACTATTAGTTTGACCAAAAATCCTATCCAACACTCATGAACCAAGCAAATAGAAATTAGACATCATTTTATTATGGATCATGTTTTGAAAGGTGATGCTAATATTAATTTCATTAGTACTGATTTGCAAATTGTTGATATTTTTACAAAACCATTACTAGAAGAACATTTTTGTACTTCAAGATGCATGCTTGGAATGTAAGATCCTAATATTTAAAATTATATGTAGTTTGTTCTCACTATTTTATGTTGTCAAAAGGGGGAGAAGAGTAAAATGTTGGTTAGTATTAAGTCTATTTCATGCATACATTTAGGGGGAGCAACATTATTCATCTCTTATGCATAAATATTTTTTGGAAGAGAAATATTTTTTCAAAAACTATGATGAAAGGTCAATTTGCATCTTCATCAAAATCAATACCCAACATTAGTTTGTCATCATCCAAAAGGGGGATATTGTTGGCTTAATGAGCCTCATGTTCAATCTCATTAATTTTGATGATAACAACCATATGCTTTGATGTTCTAATGTATGTTTTGTGCATTTCAAATATATTAATTGCTAATTACATATCCAATGCATTTCACAACATGTTTGAGGAAATTACAAGAATAGAAGAATGAAAGATAGATCAAAATGGATAATAGTATTTTAGGTTATATGCATCTTAGAAATTCATATGAGTTCATTGGCATGAATCAATTTGCTCACAACTTAACATATTATTTTTTATTTATTTTAAATAATGATAATGAGGTTAATTTATATAAATCTTCATTTAATTAATATTCAATTATATGTTTCATACATAGCATTTGAATTGTCAAAATAATAAATGATAATAAATTATGACTATTAAATATAATTATTTTATTTATTTAATATAATTAAAAATTTTAATTTAATTTGAAGGTTATATGATAACTAACTTATGTATGATTATATATAAATTATATCATAATATTTAAATGTCATATTTCAAAATTAACAAAAATATGTGAAATTTTGTATTTCAGTCAAAGTCATTTTATAATCAAGGAATTTATATCTGATTTCATCTCTAATAGATTCCTTGTATTTTTTTCCTTTGACTTGATAGGTTACATGACCCACGTTTGATTAAAATTGAATTTAATATGACTTTTCAAATATTAGTTGATTTTAATAATGAATACATTAAGAGTCATATTTGATTATTTTTTGACTTGCCCATGTGAATAGTCTATTTGAATTTAATATTTATTTAATATAAATTATATTTTTATTGAATATTAAATTATTATATGATAAAATGATGTTAGAATAATATAATTTTTTGAAATAATTCAAAATGACCTTCTTGCCAATAAATAGCCCTTATCTTCTTGAAAGCATTCCTCATTCAAATTCAAAATCCCAGAAATAAGATTTTCTAGATTTTCCTTCCAAGTGTTCTCCAAATATTGCAAGATCAAATCCTTTGTTTGGAAGCTTCAACATCTTCAACTAAGCAAGCTTTCTCAAATTACTTGAGTTTATTTTCTTGATATTAATCCCTTTTTAAGTTGTTCATACTATTTTTACCATCTATTTATTCTTTTCAATTTATACTTTTTGGTGGATTAGTCTTTGGACATCAAAGTCTAATTTTTTTACATCAAAGTTTCATCAATCATTTTGTTTTGTGAAAAACTCTTGTGATAGTTTGTAGGATTTATTTCAACTTATTGAAATTTTTATCTTTCGACAAATTTCTTTTGGTTTCTTGAAATATTTCTTCATTAGTCTTATTTTAAAGATCATTTATTCTTAGATCTATTTTAGAAGTATATTTTAGCATTTCAAATTAATTTGTTGTGCAGAAATTATTTTCATATTTGTTAGATCTCTCTTTAATTAAAAGCTTACTAGTTTACTTAAATCTATCATATACTAATTTTATTTAAGTATTTTGTGATTAGTTTCATCAATTAAAAGCTTCATTTTGGTTAAAATAAAATTAAATATTGCTAGAATTTTAGACTATATGCTAGATATATTATAAATCAAGTTTCTTTATCAAAATTATTAGTAAGTTGTAAAGTGATCATTTATAAGTTGTGTGATCACTTTTTGAATTAGATTGGTATATTTGTGAGAGATTTATTTTATCAAAATTTATTATTTTATATTTTTCTCTGTAAAATTTATATTGTTGTACTCCCCTTTGTAGGAGAACACATATTATTGTAGGGTTGTACTTGCCCTTATAGAGAGTACTATTTATAAGCTATTTTGCATTTAGTGGATTCCGGGGTGGCTAGCGAAAGTAGTTTGGGGTTTAGAATCACATAAAATTTTGTTGTCTCTCTTTATTTTACTATACTTTTATTTTTGCTACATTAAGAATTGTATCTTGTCATTATAAAATCAAAAATTAATTTTCTACTAAAACTTAAATTTAGATTTAACTTTTAAAATTTTAATATCGCTCAATCAACATGCCCAACCACGCTCTTGGGTGCTATAGTGACTACATTTTGTTGGGAGCATCACCCTTAAGTCAGGAAGCCCATGTAGAAGTTGAGGATGATTCATATAAAGATTTAATAGAATTACCTTTTGAATTGTATCTTATCATTATAAAATCAAAAATTAATTTTCTACTAAAACTTAAAAATTAGATTTAACTTTTAAAAATTTTTAATAGATTGGTACTCACCTTATTTTCTTAACTTAGCAAAGAAGGGATTAATCTCACATACTTGGTCTAAACATAGGTCAGACTACTTTGAAAGACTATGGGACAACCAAACCAAATATCCTCAATCAATACCAGGGCTACGATTCAGCACGGTGGGTCCAGTCAACGATGACAACCATTGCCTTGTCATCATAAATCATTTGGAGTATGATAGGTTCTTCTCAAATCATGCTACCTCTTATGAGGAGGTAAGTTTAAAAACTTCAGATGACCCAAGTGAGCCTGAAGTTAGAGATGCACTACCAAAGTCGAAGAAGAGATCAAATAAATCATCTATGAAATTAAAGAAATCAACCTAGGAATCGAAGACAATCCACATTTGACATACATCAGTTCCTTGTTAAATGAAGAAAAAACCAATGACTTAGGCTATTAGTTGAGTTTAAGGACTGCTTCGCATAGAGTTATGAAGAAATGCCCAGTTTATCTCCTGACGTAGTAGTCCACAAACTAGCAATAAAACCTAATGCTAACCCTATCAAGTAGGCTCCTAGATGCATGCAATTAGACATTGAATAGTAGGTCACTTCTGAAATCAAGAAATAGATCGATATTAGCTTTATCAGGGAAGAAAAATATCCTAGCTAGTTAGCCAGTGTCATCCCAGTTAAGAAAAAGAATGGCCAAATTCACATGTGTCAATTTTAGGGATTTAAATAAGGCAAGTCCTAAGGATGAATTTTTACTTCCTATACCAGAATTAATGATGGACATTGCCTCATCTCATACAGTATTCTCCTTTATGGATGGACCATCTGGCTACAACAAAATCAAGATGGCCCCTAAGGATGAAAGAAACATTCCTTTTCGAGCCCCGATCGAAATTTATTATTATAAGTTCATGCCTTTCGACCTTAAAAATGTCGGTGCCACATACCTGCGGGCCATGACTCAAATGTTAGATGAACTCATTCATCATCAAGTTGAATGCTACGTCGATGATCTCATTGTCAAAAGTAAAGAAAAGGAAGACCATCTCTTTGACTTGAGAGTAGTTTTTGAACGGTTAAGATAATACAACCTCAAAATGAACCCCCTGAAGTGTGCATTCAGAGTAGCTTCAGGAAAATTCCTTAAGTTTGTTGTCCGACACCAGGGAATTCAAATCAACCCATAGATGACCAGGGTTATCTTAAAAATGTCACCCCCTAAAAGTCTAACTCAACTTAGATCATTTCAAGGGTAGTTGGCGTATCTAAGATGCATCATATCCAACCTATTAGGAAGATGCTAACCATTCTCAGCACTTATCGAAAAGGATGCTAAGTTCAAGTGGGATGATAAGTGTCAGCATATTTTTCAAGACATCAAGCATGACCTGATGATGCCACCAGTTCTAGCAGCCCCTATCTCGGGCAAGCCATTGATCCTCTACACCGCTACATTAGACGACTCCCTTGGCACTTTGTTGGCTCAAACCAATGATGAAGGGAAAGAAAATGCTCTTTACTATCTCAGTTGTCATCTAATCCCTACTGAGGTAAACTAACCACCTATTAAAAAATATTGCCTAGCTTTAATCTTTGCATCCCAAAAGCTATGGCACTACATGCTTTCTCATATGGCAAATCTGATCTCCAAAATCAAACCACTGTAATATCTCATAACACGACCGACGTTAACCGAACAGTTGGCATGGTGGTCCATGATTTTATTGCAGTTTGATATCACATTCATACCCCTCCATGCGGTGAAAGGATAGCATTGCGATTTCTTAGCACGCCACTTCCCGGTGATTCTTAATGATGACCTCCCTGATGAACAAATCATGAACTTAGGGGACACTAGCATTCACCACTGGGAGATGTATTTTGATGGTGCAGCTTTCTCTCGAAGAGGAGAAGAACCATAATTTACTATCCTAGGGAAGGCAAGGGTAGGAATAGTTCTCCTAACTCCAAACTGTGATGTGATGAGATTCTCATATCATTTATCCAATCCATGCACCAACAATGAAGCTGAATATGAGGCTTTAATTGCTGGTCTGGAGTTAGTCATTATACTATGCGTCCAGAGTATCAACATCTTTGGGGATTCTCAGTTAATCATCAACCAAATTGCTGGGTCTTATAAGATTCTGAAGCCTAAGCTCCATCATTATCACAAGTATACCATGGAGTTATTGGCCCAAATCCCAGAGGTTACCAACTACAAAATTCCTCAAGGAGAGAACGTAGTAGTGCAGACACAATAGCTAAGCTTACCAAAGAGTTGGCATATCTAGAAGATGAGTCCATTCCAATAAGGGTCCAAAATAGGCAATTCTTATCCCTTATTGATGTTGAACTCATCAAGAGATTCTCTCTTAAAGGGGAGGTTGCCATTTCCAAAAAGGATGAGGAGTCGATAAGAGGCAACCATTCAAGATTATTTAAATATAGGCAAACTACCTCAAAAGAAATCACTAGCATACCAGGTGAACCTGATATCCCTTTCCTACGCTCTTGTAGATGGTACACCTCCTTCTTCATATATGGTTATTGTCCGGACAAACATGAAGCTAGGATCATGATCGGTACACTCAAGTTTATGGCAGCATCAATCCGTCAAGATGAAAGCCAAGATCAAGAGACTAGATACTACTAGCCTCAATGATCATAATCGCATGGACGTAAGTTAGAGATGCCACCAATGTTAGGTACATAGTGTGGTCCTACATCAACCTCCCAACATTCTACATCCTACATTGGCCTCATGGCCATTTGAGTGTTGGGGTACCGACATGGTGGGTCCAATCCATCCTCCTTCTTCCAAGGTTCACCGATTCATTCTAACTGCCACTGACTACTTTTCCAAGCTGGTGGAGGCAATTCCACTTAGAGAGGTCATAGCTCAGCATGTGCTCCAATTTTTCAAACTCTATCGTATATAGATTCAATGTGCCTCGATGAATTATATCTGATAATGACACTGCATTCAAGAGCACTAAAATCAACAGCTTTGCTCAGAGACACAGCATAGATTGGAGATACCCTACCATCTATTATGCAATGGAAAATGGGTTAGCAAAATCCTTCAACAAAACTCTCATTCAAATACTGAAGAAGACACTAGATGACAACAAATGATGATGGAATGAATAATTGGTTGAAGCCTTGTGAGCATACCGCACCACCTATAGAACTCCAATGCAGTCCACCCCTTTCTCCTTAGTGTATGGATCAAAGCCGTCCTACCATTAGAGGTTCAACTCCCATCACTAAGGATAATGGGGTAAAAGATCACAGAGTAACACCAATTACGGGTTGGAAGAGCTCAAAGGTTTGGAGGAGATGCCTCCAGCATGTAATCTCGAGTTATAAAGCCAAAATGATTCAAGCTCACAACAAGTTGATCCGTCGTAGAGCTTTTCAAGTAGAAGAGCTTATTTTAGTTCTAACGAGACCAATTGTTGCCCGTAGAAAGATGGGAGGCAGGTTTGAACCCACTTGGGAAGGCCTTTATGCCATAGAGAATGCCTATCATGGAGGATCTTATCAACTCATAAATTAAAAGGAGAGCATCTGATGCTTCCAATCAATGGGCTCTACTTAAAGAAATACTATCCATAAATCTGGTTTGAAAATAATTATTAATAAAACTTTTTCATATCAAATTCCATCTCTTATGTGTTAGAAGTATCTTTCGCTTGTGAATCAGCCATGACGTGTTTAGGGTAGGTATAAGAAAATCCAAGAAGCATCCTACCCCTCCATAATACAAACACAAATAGCAAACGATCCTCCAGTGCTATTAGGATAGGAATAAGAGAACCCAAGAGGCATCCTATTTTGACTAGTACAACTAAGTTAGGTGTAAGAGAACCCAAGCAGCATTCTTTCTTGGTGGAGTCACAGTTGCCCCTGCGGCACCATTTAATTCATTCTTCAACGTATTTAGGATAGATGTAAGAGAACCCGAGTGGCATCATATTCCCTCTTTCACAACATAAATAAATATATATCTTTTGTCTCGGGCTATTTTGATGTGAGAGCAAGCCCCCTGTGGCACTCACTCATTAGTTGCTCTAGGTCGAGTTGACATGCTACCTTGCTAGTGTGTCACCCCAGTGTTCACTTGTTTAACAGATGTGCGTCCCCACACTTTCTACCTAACTTGGCTATACAAATCAATGAGTGCCTTGTTAGTTCGGTAAGCCTCACTGCCCAGCCAGTAAGCTACCTCATGTGGACTTTATTTAAGAGGATGTAAGCCTACACACTTTCTTCTTGAACTAGCCATCATGCACTGACTAGGTCAATTATATTTGAGGTTTAGGATAAGTCCCCCAGTGGCTCCTTTCCTCTTGACTACTTCAAGCCTGGATTTGGTAACTACGTTGGACCCTTCGCTTAGTAGTCACCCTAGGTGGGATGGCCCCTGTCGAGCCAAAGACAGATTATTCCAATGATCAGTTCCACTTTAGAGAGATGTAAGCCTACATGCCTTCTTTCTAGACTGATTATCACAAATTGATGGGCACCTTAGGTTAGTTGGTTATCACATGATGACCCACCCTTGGGTACACCACTTGGTAGATGTGAGTCTCCTGCTTTCTCTTAAAGTCCAACCTAATCCTACGTTTTCTTATATATGGTCCTAGATAAAGCCCCTAGCAACACCTCCCTTGTGGGCACTCTATTTAGATCACATCCTTAGCAACCCCATTTAGACACTACCTTATTTTGGATTGGCCCCTTTCCTAGTAACAACCCCTGGTTGGAGAATTTGTTCTGGATGTGTAGATTCTCTGGTCTAGTAAGTCAGATGGACTACCATATGAGCTCCTTCTCAATGTGATCCCTCGTAAACCAACAGGGTCCACATAAACTTATAACAAACAAAATATATCTTCTCTTGTGGATTAGGAATTCAAGCCCATAATGGCCTCTTTCCCAAGCAAGCATCCTATCTTTAGGACAGTGTCAGCAAAACTTTCTATAGGAATTGCCTGACTACTTTGAGTTGAGATAAGTACCTAGGTTAGTCCACTATCTTAGTAATCGCCCTTAGGTCGGGTTCAACTTATTTTGCAATTGACGGGTTACCCTGACGGTCATCCTTGCTTTAAAAGATATAAGTCTATTATGCATTCTTTCTAGCATGACCGTTACAAATTGACAGGCAGCCTTACGTTGGGTCCGATTTATTGTGTAAGTGACCGATCAACCTAGTGGTTCCTTATTTGGGAAGATGAGAGTCTCTGCACTTTTTTTCTAACTCGACCATTGCAAACCAAAAGGCACCCCTTAATTTGGTTAGTTCTACCTAACAGCTAGTAGACTATCCCTTTGGATTTGTAAATCTAAGATAGGTCTAGGTTGATATTAGTTCCTTCTTAGTAGTTCCATCGCACACCAACAGGGTCCATCTAAAATTAAATTAATTTTGACTATTCTTGAGTAGATATGAGTCCACAACGGCATTTGCTCAAATAGTTGCCCTAGGTCGGGATTAATTTGTTGTTCCATCGATAGATCACCCCAACGGCTGATCCCTACTTTAGAAGATGTAAGTCTGCTACGCTTTCTTCCTGGTACAGCCATTGCACACCAAAAGGCAACCCTTAGGCCAGATAGTCCTACCTTGTGGTTGGTAGACTACCCCTTTGGACTTGTAAATCTGAAATAGGTCATGACCGACATAGCTCCTTCTCAGTGGGTCTATCGCACGCCAATAGGGTCCACAACATAACACACCAAATTAAATGAAATTAATTCAAATCAAACCAATATAAATTAAATTAATCATCAGGACTACTCTTGAGTTGAGGTAAGACTCCCAATGCGCTCACTCAGTAGTCACCTTAGGTAGGGTTTGATTTGTTGCGTCATCGATAGATCACCCCAATAGCTGATCCCTACTTTGGAAGATGTAAGTTTTCTATGCCTTCTTTCTAATGCAGTCGTTGCATACTGAAAGGTAACCCCTTAGGTTGGATAGTCCTACCTTATGGCAGGTAGACTATCCCTTTGGACTTATAAATCTAAGACGTGCCCCCGGCTCCTTCTGAGTAGTTCATGCACACACGTGGTCCATAACAAAATAAATTCAAAACTAATCTACCCAGTGGAGTCAAATTAAACATATTATACAAACCAAATTTCTCCCCAGTGAGTCATAAATCAAATTAGCCTCCATAGTGAAGCTTAGATTTAAATCAAACAAATTCAACCGAGTGTACATCCCTGGCGGATATGCCCTCAATCTATAACCTTTCTCTCTAGTGGAGCCATAAAAAATTAAACCAACCTCCCTAGTAGAGTCTAATCAAACAAATTAAAGAAATCCAATCAAATTTTTATCCCCCAACAGATAGCTCAAACCTGCTTCCCTAGTGGTAGGTTCACATACCCAATCCCTAGCAGATTTGAGAACATATCCCTAGTGGATATGCCTCCACATCAATTAAGATAAAACAAATTAAAATCAATTTGATCTTGATCCCCATCGAATTATAGATTCTTATTCCCAATGGATACACACCCAAACTAATCATATTCATAATCAAACGCAAATTCTTATCCCCAGCGGATAGCTTGAACCTATTTCCCAAGTGGAAGGTTCAAGTACTCAATCCCTTGTAGATTCCTTCTAGTCCTCTTATGCCCCTAGCATAAAGAGAGCTGCATCGCACTAAGATTGTGATCCTATCTACCTCTCGGGTCTAGGTATAGATCATTTTTTGTTAGTGTTTGCAATCTTCTGGATGTTGTTAATCATTTTGGTCAACGCCACGGTGTGCCTCATTACACCACACCTATTGGGGTCCTTTTATTGACCTCAGTGAGCTTGGAGTGTCCTCTCTTAAACTTAGACTCTTCTATACTAAGAACTCCTTAGTCTTAAAACACTTCTAGTGATTAGGTGAACACTTAACCTAAGCCTAGAGACTTAGAAAGGTTAACCATAAGATTAGCTATGCCTTGTGGCTTAAGAAGAAATCACCTATCCCATAGCTTAAACCCAATCATATACACTTTCAAATCAAACCTAGATTCAAATCTCAAACCAAATCTCAAATTCAAATTTAAATTCCAAATCTAATTTTAAATTTGACTCCAAATGATCGAAAATCAAAATTAAATTCAAATCCTAAGACCCTTCCTAAGCCATATGAACCACATTAATAAGCTTAGCCAAAACTCCCTTTAGATAAAATCAAACTCAATTGATCTCTTTATAAATCAATTATTCCTTCTTTTATATTCACAAATATAAATGAAATCCAAATTCAAATGACCAAAACTATATCGAAAGTCAAATCCAAACTCAATCTAAGCCCTTTAAGCCAATTCATTGGACTTAGCCAAATTCTATCCAAATCAAGTCAAAACCAATGAATTTTCTCTCGAATCAATCATTCATTCAATCATTTATCCAAATATAAATAAAACTTGCAATCACCAAATCAAATTCGAGTTAACCCAAGTCAAGCCTAACTTAGCCCTTTTGACTTAAAACTTTCAATTGAGCCAAAACCTATTGGACTCCAAATTGATTGTCGTTGAATTTATATTTCAATATAGGGCTCATATAAGTTCAACTAAACTCAAATAAAACCAAAACCAAACTAATTGATCCACTTAGGTCCACTAGACCAAAAGTGACCTAAAAGACCCATTTGAGCCAACTTATAATCCAACCCAAATTGGATTGAACCAAGCTCACCAAAACCTTCCACCATGATTGTTGATCACCCTAGGATATCAATTATAAACAATTGGGTCAAACCAAGTCAACCCTTAGCCCAAATGAACCAAAACTAGCCAAAACTCATCCTACATCAATTTGATTGAAACCAATGATTTGAATCAACCCAAAGTCAATATTTAAATATGAGTTGACCACCAATTGAGTCAAACTAAGCCTAATTGGTCATTCAATCCAAGTTGATCCAAATTAGCCTAGGACCAAATTAAGTCAAATCATGATTTAACCAAAATTGATTGTAACCAATGACTCAAACTCATTCCAATTTGATTATTGAACTTGACCAAAGCCATAATTGAGTTTAATTTGATTAATTGGTCAACTTGACCCAATCTAGCCCAAAATGACCTAAAGGGTCAAATTAGCCAAAATTCAAATTAAATCTAAATTGATTCAAGCCAAAGATTACATTCATCTTCAATTAGCCAATTGAACATGAATCAACCCATAACCCAAGCCAATTTGACCAATTTTGATCAAATTGGTCAAATTGACCCATTTGACCAATTTGATTTCAAATGAGCCAAAATCAATTCAAAGCCAAATTAAATCAAATTAATCATACCAAAACTCTTCAAATTATCATTTGAACTAACCTAAGTTTTAGTTTGACCAATTGACAATTGGTCAATTAAGACCCTGACCCATATGACCCAAACTAAGTCAAATCCTTGAAACCAATTATGATCTGATCAAACCCAACCCAAACCCATTTTAAATTAGCCCAAAAATAACCCAACCCAATTAAATCCCTCATCAATCCTCCCCCACATAGAATTCCACCTAACCTCATTTAATTCTCCCCATCACATGCATTTAACTCTTCCCCAACATTTGCATTCAATGGAGCTGATCATATGGAAGCAAGAGAGGACTTTCGAGTAAAAATCCAAAGTCCCCAATCAATCCATAATCTATCACAACCACCCCAAGCAAGATGACAATACTTTGGAGCCAAAAAATTCAAAAAAAGGATTTTCAGTCACTATTAAAGGAGGGGAAATGAGACTTCATTCTTCTTCCTCCTACCTCTATTCAGCCCCCAAGAGCTCCCTAAAGAAACCAACCACCACTTTCCCACCTCTCTTTAGCTAGAAACATCAAAATTGGGTGGATTCCAGCGAGAAAATGGTAAGCACCAGAAAATACATCATTCCGACGTGAAGGCGAAGATCCAAGCTCATCCCAAGGCCTCTTCCGCCACTCAATAGCATGCTCAGGTCATCACCACAGCCAAAAATCATCCCCGGAGAGGTAACTTTCAAAAAATCATAGCCGGTCTTAGGATCCTTCATTTGTGATAATTTTTTGCGCAATTTTAAGAATTTATCCTAGATAATCTTGCATTTTATATTTTATATCATCTCAATTAGAAAATAAAATTTTTTTGATGCGAATTGACGAAAAAATGAGTCCATTTGGATAAGTTTTCATCTAGAATTTCTCATTCTTTCCAAAATATCCCTTAGTTTTACATTTCACCATCGACAGAACCATCCATCCGGTTCAGATGATACCGATCATGCGTGATCACGATCCGTGCCTTCAAATCATCGGATGCATTTTGGATCGTCCGATCATGCGTTCGCGCGGATCGATGGCTCGATGCGCCATCGCGGAGATCTCGCCTATGGATTGACGATCATCCGATCCGATTGATTGCCGATCAAACGATCACAATCCATGTACATTTTCATGCTCATTGTCCGACACCGCCAATTGCATGGCACCGCATGGCACCCGCGTGCCACGCGGCACCGCGCATCCAATCGCGTGGTGCCACGTGGTTTCGCGTTGCCACATCAGCTCCCCGCATGGTGCTGACTATGCTAAATAGAAAAATCAATTTTTTTTATTTTAAAAAATACTTAAATCACCTAAAACTTCAAAAATTCATAGAAATTAAAATACTTAACCAAAAATTGCAAAAAACACTCATTGGATTCGTCTTTTCGAGAGGAATCCAAAAATATCAAAATCTCAAATTTTACTGAATAGTTTGAGCTTAATTTAGGTTTTAGTAAAATAAAGTTTCATTAATTACTCTAAAAATAAAAGTCGGATTGAGTTAAAATTTTGAGGGATTGAAACTAAAGTTAAAGCACGCATTTGATAAAAATCTCAAGTAAAAAAGACTTCTAGATTGGGAGAAATTAAATTTTGAAGTTCAAATCATCTATTTTAATAAAATAAATCAAATAAAAAAATTCATAAATTTACAAAAATCTTCAAAATGGTTTAAATCACTTTAGTTGACATCTAAGACTCTTAAGGAAATAATGTGATTTTTTTATCCTAAAGAACCCCAAATAAATACTTAAAATTAAAGTTTAATCAATTAATTAAAACATAATCTTAAAATAATTTAAATATAAAATCAAAATTAGAAATGAAATAACACTTAAGCAATCATTAATCAAACCTCAAATCAGAAAAAAAAATCATCCTTAGAGAAAATTAAATTAATATGATTAAACCTATTTAAGTTAATAAAACTCAATTAAATGCTTAAATCTTAAATCAAACTTAAAATTAAACAAATCTAGGAAACTTTAAGAGGAGTCAAACTAGTATAACTAAACCTACACTAAGCATGGAATCTTAATCATCTGAATCTCCTTAATGAATATAAATAAACTGAACTAATTAATCATTAAATAAACTAAGAATCAAATTTATTAATAAACCAATTCAACATAATCATTTAATATTAAACAAATTAAACCAAATAAAGCTAAAGTAAACCTAATTAAGATGTGATTAAATCACATTTAAAAATAAATCCATTTAGAATAAGATGATTAATTAGCCATTAATACTAACAACAAAATCAAGCATGAATGAAATCTAATAAACATAAAAATTGAAAAAAATCAAACCTAACTATGATTATGAATAATCAAGTTTAATTGAAATAAAAATAATTAATTAAATCACTTAATCAAATCAAATGATAATAATAATGATAACCCCTTAATCAACAAAAATTTAGGTAAATGCTTAAATAAAACTATCAAATCAAATAAGTCATATATGGGTAATTAAATCATTAATCTCTAAATAAATAAACCATTAATTAATATAATGATTTAAAAATTTAATTACCCTTAATCAAACTTAATTAATCAAACATCTAATTAATGCAAACTTAATGAATTAATATATCATCTTAATGAATCAAATAAATTTAAATAAATTACATTAAAGCTAACACTTAAATTAAACTTAAATCAAACCCCTAATTAAATTTAATAATTAATCACACCCCTCAAGTAAACTAATTACGTTAATCAAATTAATCATATTAAACTTAAGCTTAATCAAACATAAATTTGAATATAATTAAAATGCAATTAAATACTAATCAAATCCTAGATTAAACATAAATCATTAAGTCATTATTTATATTATTAATATAAATAAATATAAAACCAAATTAAGAATTAAATAAATATCTATTTAATTTAATAATTAACTTAAATACACTTTTTAATTAAACTAATTACCCTTAAGCTAATCCAATTGAATAAATGTCTAATTAATGCAAACTTAATGAATCAATCCATCATCTTAATGAACTAATTAATTTTATAAATCACATTAAAATTAATTCAAATCAAATAATTAATTAATCTACTAATTAATTTGATCGTACATCTTAAACAAGCTAATTAAGTTAATTAAATTAATCATATTAAACTTAAGCTTAATCAAACATAAATTTGAATATAATTAAAATGCAATTAAATGCCAATCAAACCTAAATTAAACCTAAATCATTAATTAATTTATTACATCATCAACCTAAACAAATATGAAACTAAATTAAAAATTAAACAAATCCTTATTTAATTTAATGATAAACCTAAACACACTTCTTAATTAAACTAATGATCACATTGAACTTAAGCAAACCCATAGACTAATAAAGCTAATCAAATCAAATTAAATCAAGTTGAATTAAATTAAGAAAGACTCTCATCAATTTAATATGTAATTAAATCAAATCTCATTCAACTTACATAAAAAAAGATAAACTAATTAACTATCTAATGTATGAAATCAAAATATAAACCAAACTTTCATAAACATGAAAAATGGATGAGATTAAAAATAAAATCCTAATTACAAAGAATCAAACTCAATTAAAATCAAAATAAAATCTCAATTAATCTAATCTGATCAAACTACAAATAAATGAACCATAATCAAATCATATAAACATAAAGTTATGTCACATAACCATAATCGAAGAAAAGAAGTAGATATTAATTTAAAATGATATTAAATTATCAAGATTTAATTAAACCAAAATATCTAATCTAAAATAATCAATCAAAAACACATGAATTTAAACAAATTTAAACTTCATTAAAGATTAAGGATATTGAATTATCAAGATTTAATTAAACCAAAATATATAATCTAAAATTAATCAATCACAAAACACATGGATTTAAATGAACTTAAGCTTCATTAGATATTAAGAATATTGAATTATCAAGATGTAATTAAACCAAAACATCTAATCCAAAATCAATCAATCAAATTCTCAATTCTAAATCAAATCAAATGAATTACACAAATTCAAATGGGCTAATTAAGATACTTAAGGATCTTAGTTAGATTCTTTAGGAGTTAAGATGTAGAATAGGGTGAGTTCCATATACAAATGGAATTCGTTCTACTCTTCATTCTTGAAAACTTAAACATCACTTAACTAAATAAAAGCAAATAAAAATGAAAAATAAATCATTAAATCATTTAAATTGAAATCACCCAAAAGTAAAATTTAAATAAATTCAAACTTCAAATTGAAACTTAAACTAAAGAAGCCTAGTAAAGTCTTACTACACAAGCCTTCTTTTCACACACTAGAATACTAGGTCACCAACCCTAGAATTAGGCTTGGTCGATGTATTGATTGTATGTATGATGTTATATTTTATTTTATGATGTGATGTTTTAGACTAGATGTTAGGTTATTATTAGCTTAATCATATTTTCTATAAGGGGGTTGAGTCAGTAATTAAAATATAAATGATTTTGTCGGGGTGTTTAACCCCTAAGCATAACCCATGTTAGGACAGGTGGGCTTGGTTACCCATGTGTGGGGTGCTAAGTCAAAATTATTCATATAATTTCTTGGGTTGTATGGTGTGTTTAGCTAATATTTGTTTTGTAGATGTAGCTAGATTTACTTTTCCTATTTTTAATGTGATTTTGCATTAGAAATTAGGATTAGTGTTATTGGGGATCAGGATGAGCAGTGGCCAGAAGGCTTAGTCCCTAGGGTGCCCTGTGATGCCTTTGGAGTAGATCAAATCAAAAGAAAGAGAAGAAGGAAATGAAGAAAAGAAGACCCCCATAACATGTATTATTTTTGTAATCCAGGTTGTATAAGGGTAGAGCTAGGCTACCCATCTTTTTTTCTTTTCTGTTTACTGAACCCGACACTAGCCTTTTATTCTTTTACGGTAGTCTATTAAATTATTTAAAGTTGTGTTTAGATTGTGTACTATAATTGCATGCTTTTCCTAGTATCTTCATGTTTGATGTTTGAATGTGTGGCCTGGATGCGGTAGGTTCTTATGATAAAATTAATTTTTTTACCCCAATTAATAACTCATAACTAAAATTTAAAAATAACTCATAACCTCACATAAAAGCCTAGGAATTAAATCAAGATAATAAAATTTTTAGCAACCCCTCAGTTGGATGAATGAATGTATAATATCATGCATGTCATATTCTTACATTCTAGTTAAGAGGGGGCTCCATCTATTCCAGAGAGTAATGGCTTAACCTGTGAGAGCCTTTGATGGAAGGACACCCCTTTCTCTCTTGATTTGGCCCATATACAAGTTCACATGTATTTAGGCATACAAAATCCCATAGCCTATGTCAAAACAAAGAGTCCGAAAGAATAAAATAAATTTGATAAAATTTATATTAGATTAAGTCATGAATTCATATCACTCATGCTCTAGTCTCTTCAGGAGTGAAGTTTAAGGACTTAGTCTCCTTTCTAAATAAATAACAGCCTAGCCATCTTACAAAAGCATATGACTTGCCTACATAAATTTAAAGCATAAGAGGAGTTAGCTGGCTGCCACTCCTAGCAGTAATAAGTCCAACAATCGGGTGGTTTATTCTCTCTTGTGGAGGTAAATCTTATATTCATTTTTATCTTAGATTTAGGTCATGCTTTAGCCCTCGCCAAAGCTCCCTAGCTTAGGATCTGAGGTAGCTATTTTTTTCAATATATAAGCATAAATCATCACCTCTTAGGCATTTTCACAATCTTATATTGTGAGATTATAAGTCTTAGTATTCTAACAAAATGTCAACTCAAATAATTAACTCTCTTCAATTTCTGAAATATATAGCTCAACCATATGATAAATTGGAATGCTCACTAGACTTTATAGTATCATGAGCATTCCCTACCCATCTCCCTTTGACTTCCAATAATAAGTCTTCTCCTTGATCTATCCCATTTAATTTTCTAAAACAGCCAATCATTTAATAGTCTTAACCTTAAAATCTTTGGAGACCCTAATTGTCTGTTTTAATCGAGAGTTATCTTAAGGAATTCTCATCCCTTATGATGTAATTAACTATGGGGGCTTGCTTCCATGGAGAACTTAACGAACCTGACTTAAAATAAACCCTACTTTACTTCTCCATGTAATGTAGGGGAAAATTCTCTGGTACATTCGAAGACCCATCATGCCTTAGGAGTCTTTATTAGGTGATTAGGTCCATTATATGGTGGTGATTTCTATCTTTTGAGATAGTAAATCATTCCTTAATGTTGTACTCAATCACTTCAATAAGTACCCCTTAAGATCTGCATGGTGTCTCACAACACCAAAAATAAACACCACAGGATGTTACTTAAGAAAATTTGGATGCTTCATGATACATGATTTCGTTAAGTAGAAAAAGAGTGATTCTTTTATCCATTTTTCATATGCACATTTACAGGTATAAAAGAAATAAGTGAGTACGACACCATTGTTAGCACCAGGGGTGTAAGGTACCGGACCTACTTAGGGCTACTTAAAGCCTCACAACCCCGGGATTGTCCAGACTAATATACCACTTTTCTTAAATACATGTGCATGTACAAAAAGAAATGCATGGAAAGAGAATCATGTAAAAAGTTTATGTTTATTTAATTTTGGTTTGATTGTTTAGTTTATATGTGTGATGTGGAATTCCATCTTAAGTCATGGCATAGGAGTGTATAGGAATGGATTTAAGCAAGTGTTATGTCCTTTTCCAATGGACTATACATTTTGCAAATTCTATACAATTCTATGTTAAGAAAGAGAGGGAGAATCACATAACGCATCTTTATACTATTCATATGCAAGCTCATAAGCAATTGTAAATAGGATACCTTTCAGCTGTGATGTTTGATTTATAATTTTTGAAAATAATTTTGGATTTAGTAGTCATAATAGCCATTCATATTCTTACTTTAGCCAAAACATGCAATTTGACATAAAGAAAATATTTCATTTTAATTTGATTTTTAAAAAGGCATGAATGCATAATTTTCATATCACATACACATTTAGCATGTTAGGAAAGAAATAAAGTGATGAAAGCATGTAAATTCATTCACCCTAATTAATTACTAAAGACAATCCTATGGAGTAAGATTATTTAAAGTAAATCAAATTATTTTAAAGAGATTTTTGTTCTGTTTTGAGTTTGAGTTGAATTTAGAAATTGTGAAGAGGTTTACTGGTTCTAACCCATTTCTCACATGTGTATGATATTTTATTTTATTTTTAGAACCATTAGATTAGTTTTATGTTGTTTTTAGGTTAAGGTGTACATTAAGTTCATTAATTACCCCTTACCTACACCACTTTAACATATTTAACCAAATAATTATGAGCCAAAGTATGATATAAAATCACAAGGAATTTAAATCAATAATGCACCTAAGAAAGAAAGGGGCCTAATGCATTTGGCTCACAATTAATGATTAATTAAGCTAAAGGGTTTAATTTAAGTACTTTCATAACCCTTCCCACACATATGGGTTGGATATGATTTCCTTAAGCTACTTAGGTTTTTGAACACCTAAGCATCTACCCAAGAAGGAATTATTGAGTTTTAGATTGATTTGGTTTTGAAATTTTGATTAATTAAGCCATTTAATTAAGTGATTAAACTTATTTAATTAATTTTCACCTTAATTAGATTTTTATCCAAATGAAATGAACTTTAGAGAAAAGATTTGGGAGAGGACTCCTAATCTCATTCCCCAAGTCCATTCACTATTCTAAGGTAATTAGCAAACTTCATTAATTAATTTATCATTATTTAATTGGTTAATTAATTATTTGATTGATTAAGGGAGTGATTAAGAGTGAATCAATCAATTCTCCTAATTAAACCATTAATAAATTCTAAGAAAATCATGGGAGGTAGAAGTCATCCCATTAATCAACCATATGAAGTTTGGAATTAATCAATGAAATAATTAGCGAGTAATTAATATAATTACATTCCCAATAAAATTATAATTACATAAAATTCACTATTCAAAATCCATCAAACATAATTTTAGATTATTCCCCTTTAAAATATCTTCATAATGCATTTTATTTTTTATTTTTTTATTTTTCTACATTTAGTTATGAATATTTGAAGATTCCATGATTAAAACCTAATTAAATGGCCTAATTATATTAATCCCGTACGCCATGGACCAAAAGCATTTTCCACGATGCAATGGGATTCACTATTTAAGTAGTCACATCCAATGCCGCATCAGGGGCGGCGCTACGCGCTTTCTCCTCGACTTTTTGATCAAAGATCGAACGGTCAAGATTAAGCTCGTGGTTTTAAGGGATTAATCAAGGATCCTACGCAGATTAATCAAGACCCTCCATCCAAAATGTGTGGATGGACGACACATGATCCATCACTGAGCTCACCTGCGGGAGAGGGCATCCGTCCACTCCTTAGGGCAAGATCCGAGCTCGATTAAGCTCGGATTGAACTCAAACTCAACCCACACCATCATCATGTAAGGGGCAAGACATCCAATGGTCAATTTGTAATGGGGTGAAAGTTTCATTCACAAATGACCTAACACTTCCTATTCTAGGCTTGGTTTGAAGGCATACCTCGTCGGAGGCTATCACCGGCACTCCCAATCATTGAGGTAGCTTCTTTTAGTAGAGATGAAGCCCTGTTGAAGGCTTCAAGCTTTAGGATGAAGTGGATTGGTCAATTGGCCAAACTCCTCCTCCTAGGCTTGCGGCTTTGGTCTAGCTCCCACCTCCCTTGCCTTAGAATCTTGGAAGAAGCTTTGGATCAACTCGATTGAGTGCCTTAAGGGTGCTTACAAGAGCAATTAGCTTGATATTAGGTTTTGAGTGAGATGGAAATTCCAATGGAGCTCCCCATTTTTTGGATTGAGAAAATCGAGAACAGAGAATTCCAAATGGCTTGAGGATGCTTAGAGAAGCTTGAGGATGCTTGCTCTAAGTTCCTTAGCTTCAATCAAGTGTGTGTGAGTGAAAATGAAATAAAATTTGGGGGAGTATATCTCCCCCTAGATGGATCGGACGGACGCAAGCTATCCTTCCATTTTGGATCAATTGATCAGATACAATGGATTTTTTAGGTCATTTGAGGTGGCACATAGTTCAATTTTGGCAGAGGAAGGTAGTGGAGAGGTTCCCATGTGCAAAACAAGGTGGAGGAATGATTCCCATGTGCTTATTTTCAGGTGAGTGGTCGGTTTGTCCATTGGGTTGAGTTTGGCTGACCCAAATCCATTGGGTCATGTGCACCACACCCACTAGTGTCCACTTGGTCCACTAAGAGGGTGCCAAGTGTCCATGAGAAGGAATTAACCAAATTCCAAATGGAATTGGCCATACATTACCCCTTGACCTAGGGGTAAAATGGTTATTTAGCTTTGATTTTAGTTTGGGTATGTTCAGAATAGTTTGAGATTAGGTTGGTCCAAATTTCAAGAAATTTGGAGTTGATTTGATGTGATTTGGCTCATGTTGACCCAGTTAGGTCAAAATGGGTCAACTTATGTCAAGTTGACCAATTGGTCAAACTGGGTCAAATCAAGGGTTGGGTCAAGTTCATGTGGCTATTTGAAATATGTTGGCATCATTGGTTTGGATCAATTTGATTTATATTTTGATTTGATTCATTTGCATTTAGGTCAAATGGGTCAAGTTGACCAATTTGACCCATTTGACCTATTTAGGCTAGGTCATGGGTTGGTTCATGTTTGGTTGGTCATATGAAATGGATTGGTATCTTTATTTTCAATCAATTTGGTTTATATTTGAGTTCAGCTCAATTTGACCTTTTAGGTCAAGTTGGGTTCATGATCAATTGGGCTAGGTTAGGTTTAGTTGGTCAATTGAGGCTTTGGTCAAGTTCAACAAGTGATTTAGAATGAACTTGACCCATTAGTTTCAATTAATTTAGCTTAAAGTTTTTACACATTTTGACTTTTTAGGTCAAATTGGGTCAAGTGGCCAATTGGGTTAGGTTAGGCTCAACTGATGACTTGGTCAAGTTCAAACATTAATCCTGAATGAGTTTTGATTAATAATTTCAGTCAATTTAGGCTATGGTGGATTTTGGTTAGTTTAGATTTCATTTTAGCTAAGTGTTGACTTGTTCAACCCTTAAGTTTGACTTGGTTTGACCCAATTTGAGTTATTGATCATCTCATGATGATTTTTGCTCATAATGTGAGGCTTAAGTGGACTTAGTTCAATCCAATTTGGGTAGAATTAGAATTTAGCTCAAAGGGATATTTTAGGTCTTTGGGTCAAGTGAGCTTAAGTGGGTCAATTGACTTGATCAAGTCTTGAATCAAGTTTGGTTGAATTCACATATGGACTTATGATTGAGAAATAAATTCATTTGCAAGTGATTTGAAGTCAGATGAGTTTTGATTCATTTGACAATTTCAAGTTCAAAGGGTGAACATGAGTTTGACTTGAGTTTGATTTTTTGAATTTAGTTTTGATTTGATGATTGAAGCTTGTGTTTATATTTGGATTCATGGTTGAAGGATTGATTGAATTATGAAGACAAATCAAGAGTTTGGCTTGATTTGAGTTTGATTTGGCTAAGTTCAAGAGTTTGACTTGAAAGGCTTAGGTTGAATTTTGGTTGAATTTGGATTTGATTTTGAATTTTTGAATTTTATATTTCATTTATATCTGTGAAAATAAATGAGAACATAAATGGGTCATGAGAAAATTTCTTAAATTTGAATTGATTTGGATTTAATTTAGGCTAAGTCCATAAGATGAAATCAAAGTGACTTAAGAAAGATTTTTGGAATTTGGAATTCAATCATGGGCGTCAATCATTTGGAATTGATTCATGATTTAACAAAATCCATTGGAATTGATTTAAGATTTGACAAAATCAATCAAGTTGGAATTGATTTGAATTTGAGAAAATCAATCAAGTTGGAATTGATTTGAATTTGAGAAAATCAATCAAGTTAGAATTGATTTGAATTTGAGAAAATCAATCAAGTTGGAATTGGTTTGAATTTAAGAAAATCAATCAAACTGGAATTGATTTGAGTTTGAAGTTGATTTTAATTTGGAGTTTGACTTGAAAGGAGGAAGTGAGGTTGATTCAAGCTATAAGGTAGGCAAATTTTCCTAACACACCTAAGGCATGACCTATTCCTATGGCTAACTCTTTTAAATCTCTAGGGTTAGGTTGAGTGTCCACCTAATCACTAGAAGTGTCTTAAGACTAAGGAACTCTTGATATCTAAGAGGAGACTTATGTATAAGATGGAGGGGTTGAGAGCTCATTCTAAAAATAAGGTCAATAAGTCTATGATGGAAAATACCTCTTTCTCTTTCGATTTGTCCCATAATCAACTTCACCATGCATTTGGGCATATAAAATCCTAAGGCTTGTGCCAAAATAAAGAGTCAAAATCAAATAAAATTTGATAAGATTTGCATTAAACTAGGTCATTACTCATACTACTCATGCTCTAGTCTCTTAGGAAGTGGGTTTAAGGATTTAGTCTCTTCCTAAATAATAATAACCTAACTATCTTGCAAAATATAAGATTTGTCTACATGCTTTTAAAGCATATGAGGAGTTAGTTGGCTGCCACTCCAGG
This sequence comes from Cymbidium sinense, assembly GCA_021442155.1. Classification (NCBI taxonomy): domain Eukaryota; kingdom Viridiplantae; phylum Streptophyta; class Magnoliopsida; order Asparagales; family Orchidaceae; genus Cymbidium; species Cymbidium sinense. Next base: position 302,085,655 of record CM038215.1, read on the forward strand.
CAGTTATAAGTCCAGTAGTCGGGTGGTTTATCATCTCTTATGGAGGTAAACCATATACCCGTCTTCGCTTAGATTTAGGCCACACTTTGGTTCTTACTAAAGCTCCCTAGATTTAGGATCCGATGTAGTTATTTCCTTCGGGTTACAAGCATAAATCTCCACCTCTTAGGCATTTCCACAACTTTGTGTTGTGGGATTATAAGTCCTAATTTTTAATAAAATTTCAACTCAAATATATAATTCTCTTCAATTTCAAACATATAAAGCCCAACCATAGAATAAATCGGAATGCTCACTAGTTTTCCCAGTATCATGAGTATTCCCTACTCATCTCATTTGGCTTTGATAATAAGTCTCTCCTTTTGATCTATCCCACTTGATTTTCTAAACATAGCCAATTTATCGATAGTCCTATCTTTGAAATACTTGAAGATAACAATTGCCTACTTTAATCGAGAGTATTCCTAAGGAACTCACCTTCTTTAGGATGTAATTAACTATGGGAGTTTGCCCCCATAAGAAATTTAGAACCCGGTTTGAATAAACCCTACTTTATTCATCCATGTAAAGTAGGGAAAAAATCTCTGGTACATTCGAAGACCCATCATGCCTTAAGAGTCCTTATTAGGTGATTAAGTCTATTATGGGGTAGTGATTTTTATCTTTCGAGATAGTGTATTATTCCATGTCGCCGTCACCTCTCGTAAACGCCAAATCTACGCGGGGTCTCCCCTCCCCCCCCCCAATATACACATACACATAGACATCCAAAAATAACACCACACTACAACCTCAAAAGGATGTTTTGGTTTGACCTCTTTCACATAAGTTAACGTCATCGAGTAATACTCTAACAAAAAATCTCAGAAAAATCAAAATGTTTAACCTTTTTCACACAGGTTAACGTCATCGAGTAAAACTCTGACAAAATAACCTTGATGAGAGTTAAGATTTTTGACAACTTCAATAGAGATTAAACGTCACTGAGTAATACTCTGATAAAGAACCTCAGAAATATCAAAAATCTTCCATGGATTCCTCCCTTAAAAGGCATGCCCATGAGGAAGTCTATATGGGAAGGTGGTAGTGGACAGTGTACTCACTAGAAATACCTTATGAAGGCAACTGGTAGACAAAGTCTCCACTGATAACCCCTGGAAGGTACGCCTCTGAGGAAGCCTCGATGGGAAGCTAGTAGTGGACAAGGTCCTCACTAGAAAGACTCTAAGAGAATAAGTGGTTGATAGGGTCTTCACTCATCAAAAATCTTAGAAGGCAAAAGCCTCAAAAGGTAAAGGTACATCAAAAACCTCAAAATACGAACACCTCAGAAGGTACAAGTATATTAAAAATCTTAGAAGATAAAAGCCTCAGAAAGTACAAATACATTAAAAATCTCAAAAGATAAATAACTCATAAGATAGAGGTACATCAAAAATCTCAAAAGGCAAAAGCCTCAGAAGGTACAGTTACATTAAAAATTTTAAAAGATAAAAGTCTCAGAATGTATAGGTACATCAAAAATCTCAAGAAAAAGCCTTGGAAGATACAAGTACATTAAAAATCTCAGAAGATAAAAGCCTCAGAAGGTATATGTACATCAAAAATCTTAGAAGACAAAAGTTTCAGAAGGCATAGGTACATTAAAAACTCAAAAAATAAAAACCTCATAAGGTACATGTATACTAAAAATCTTAAAAAGCAAAAGCCTCAAAAGATACATATATACCAAAAATATCAGGAGATATATATAAATCACAATCCTTTCAAAGTCAAAGTCTAAAAAATGATATATGATTATCGTCGTCATTGGGGGGTGAAAATTTTATAGAAAAGTATATACCTTTTATACTGGGGGGCAAAGACCTTAACAAACATTAAAGATAAAACTAAAACCTGTGAAAGTGGTTTATGCACCGCATATCCAGGACAGTTTCAACTTTTACTAAATAAAAAATAAAAAAAATTAAATATCTGAGAATCACACTGGAGCTTGAATTTGGGATCGTGCCTGTGTCGGTTTCAAACTCTAGGGGGGAGGCTGGAACTCTGAGGGGGGTTTGCAGTCATAAATTCACTGGAGGATTTTAGAATTTAGAGAAAGTTTGAAGAACTTGGAAGCACACTAGAACCTAAATTCAGGATGTGCGCCTTAATCAGGTCAGTTAGAAACCCCGATATCGGGGAAAACCAAAGCTTGTGGGGATCGACGCATACTGGTCGGTGGTGCATCAAAAAAGCTCGTTGTTAACAACTCGTGTTCGACTTCGTTATGTAGCTTCGTTCGGTTCGTTAACTAAGCAACAGAACATTTCAAGTTTGATATATAACGTAGAACATGAACAATCATTTGTTCGATCGTGTTCGGCTCGATTTAGCTCGAAATAAAAAATTATATTATTATTATTATTATTATTATTATTATTATTATTATTATTATTATTATTATTATTATTATTATTATTATTATTATTATTATTATTATTATTATTATTATTATTATTATTATTATTATTATTATTATTATTATTATTATTATTATTATTATTATTATTATTATTATTATTATTATTATTATTATTATTATTATTATTATTATTATTATTATTATTATTATTATTATTTTTATTATTATTACTACAAACACAATTATTTATCACAAATACAAGCATAGTTTGGTGGTTAGAACTTTTGTTATGCAAAAGATTGGCCCAGGTTCGAATCCTCCTTCATACAAATTTTTCGGATGCGATTTTCAAACGAGCCGAACACGAACAGTGAAATTTTGACCCTAGTGGAGGCTACCAAAGAAAAGAAAGTAAGGTGCGAGTTCTCCATTACCTTACCCTTTGTGGGTATTTATACTTGAAAAAAAAATACTTTTTAAATTCTTTAAAAAAAAAATTTAAAGCGGATGGCTGCCCTCCATCTTCTCATGATGGTTGGCAAAACGCCAAAAAAATATAAAATAAAATAAAATAATTTATGTATTTAAAAAATATATCACTTTAATATATATATATATATATATATATATAAAGTGATATATTTTTAACTAAAGTGATTTTATTTTTGGATGAAATAAGTTTTACCATCCAAAAATTGGAGGGCAAATGATATATCCCTTTAAAATTTATAAATCATGCACGATCTCAATATAAAATATGAATACAATCAAATCAAACGACTTAGTGAGATGAGTCCAACAATATTAGAATCGAGTCAAATCGAGCTCAAATGAACTCAAATAAAGCTAAAATGCTATATTTGAAACTTCAAAACACTGACTGGATAATCAAATGACTTCTAAATTTGGCGTGCTTATAATCGAATCGAGTAGCTCGACGAGACGAATCCAACGAGCCTAAGATCACTCAAATCGAAGATCATTTGAATGGTCAAAACACTAAAAAATTATCTATGATTAAATGAATCAATATAAACCGTATGATAGAATGTTTTGTGATTTTGGCTAAAATGATCAAAATGCTCCTTTCGTAATCTTATAAATAGGACCACATTCTTATCATGAAAGAGGAAGGAGTTAGAAGCGAACTTGGGAGAAAGTTGAGAGAGAACTAGATGTTCGAAGTTCATCATCATCACCATTATCACCGATCACTACTTATTATCGCCGCCAACTACCACCAACAACCATTACAGCCCAACTATCGTTCCATAGTTGTTGTTACCTGATTTTGGAATTTTCATTGTCAGGCTTTCTCACATACAATTTTGTAATCCCGTTGTTAGGAAGATTTAAACTGTGTTCTGAATGAGATATATAATGGAGCATTTTTATTAGGCTAGGTCACATGATTTTTTTCCCCTCTTTTTCGAGTTTTTTCATGTAAAAATTCTGAAGTTTCTTGTTCTCTTTTCAAATATCTATGTGCTGAATTTTTTAACAAAATTAAGGCGTGAAGTTTTATTCTACTACTACGAATTTTTTGGCACGTAACAATATTTATTTTAGGATCATCAAAAGTTTAAACTTAGATGAATATTTTTTAAAACCATGAAAACGCCAATATTATTTTTTTTATAAAATTAGACATTGGTGTTTACGTTTATTTTCTTAAATCTCACTTGATGATATATTGAAATTCATGATAAATATATTGTTAAAATGTTTAGAGTTTCAAAAAAATAATAATAATAATAAAGGCTAATATTTGTTGTTATGAAATAGGATTTTTTAAAAAAAAAAAATTTTAATTATTATTTTTTAAAAAAAACTATATGTCGCAAGTCCTGGTTGTTTTTATAAGAGTTTTTTTTTTTAAAAGGTTTGGTGCGAAATCGTTGGGATGAAGATATTAATTTAACCTTACGAAGTTGGTTGAGTTGAGAGCATGTGGGCTGATATGTTGATTTGCAATTTTGTAGATTGCAAATTGCAAATTGAATTCCTTTTGCCCACCGTATTGCATTTTAAAGTAGTGGATGAAGTAATGGTATGCGTGGGAACTCGGGTCGGGTATGTATGTTATATTAATATAGCTCTCAATAGATTGATGGGCATTTTTAGAACTTGGGTGGCCGGGTCTGATCTGATAATTCTTCTTATGAAGATAAAAAGAAAAAACGAAGGAAAGTGTAGAGACTGAAGAATTAAGATAGCCATATGTTAGATGTTGAACATATTCTTTGAGACATATGGGCTGATAGTTGAGGGATAACATTTATATTTAAGTAAATTTGAATAATGTGTTATTTTGTCAAGCTAGATTATGTCGATCAATTAAAATGTACTGTCGACTCGGAGCTCTTAATTTTGCCAACCGAGTTTGGCGGTGAGCTTGTCAGGGGTGCAAGGGGACAACGCGAGGCCTGCTTTGGGCTCGGGGGATTAACTTTAGAATTTTTTTTTTTTTTAAGTTTATACTGCTTCGCGTTATAGCATGGAGGTCTTCGCTTCAGAGATAGAAAGGAGAATACCTGGGCGTTAAGAGGACAGTGTTATGGCATAAGGATATATAGATTTATACAAAGAATGACAAAGTATTTAGTTAATCGATGCTACAACAGCTAGCGCCACAGTTATAAGACTTGGACACTTATTCCATAAGAGAGAGAGGTCAGTGCCTTGATGCATCAGCAGAAGCACCGCCTCGATACTAGAAGTTGTGTAGAAGAACCAGAAAGAAAGCAATATCAACACATGGGCAGTAGAGTTGTGGCACCACAGCGCTAAGAAGCAAGTGGCCCATCTTAAAGCAATTTTTGCATTTTTTTTTAGAACTTTTTCACCATTCTCTTGTGTAAGTGGGCGAAGAGTGAGTTCTCTAGAATAATTGAAGTGAGGAGAAACTTGAGTGAAATACGATTTGTGCTATTCTCTTCAGATTTTATTCATAGTGGATTTCTTGATGTGGTATGGCTTCATGATTTTTTTTTTCTTGTTCTCTGGCTTTTTCATATTAAATCTAATGTCTTCTATATTTTCTTATTTTATTCACTTCTGTTCAAAGCTTTGTTCGTATTCTCTTCAATCGATTTTCACGATTTATCTCTAAATATAATTTGATTCACGATTTTCTTTATAAGATGGGAGATTTGATGATGAGAAAAATGAGTTGGATGTCAATGGATGGCGATGTAAAATATGGATCTTTAGCATGCATTATATAATAGTCGATAAGAAAATCCAGAAGTCAATTTGCCATTCTCCTTATAGGACGAAGTATTGAATGAAAGAAAAACTTGTGCAACATGTCAAGCATCACTCTTTAGTACGAGTCAAGCTATAGTCCATAAGGAGCATCAAAGTTTGATGTTAGACTATTTGACTTGGTTATTCTCCATAAAGGAGAGACCAGACGACTAGAAAGGCTTACATTGCAAGTCAATGACTAATAAAACTTGGCTGTACTTTTTAGCTGGAAACAGGACATAATTGACGAGGAACATCTGAGGCCAAGCCATATTGAATGCAATAGTTAATTTTTCTCTCTATTGAATATATAAATAAAAATATAAACTGAATCTATTTCATATTTAAAAATAGAGATACAAAGTTTATAATTTATCTTAAAGAGTATATATTTATTATTAGATTAAAAAAAAATTTATGTATGAAATATTAAGATTAAGTTATACCTATTAAATTAGAAATATAAATCAAAATATCATGATTAAAAATTATTTGAATACGAAAGAATTTTAACTTTTTTAAATTAACATAATTTGTGAGCCAAATGAGAAATTTTATTTATTTTTATTTTGACATTAAAATATCATAAATCTATTAATTTTAATATAGTTGACATGAATGATGTAATTTTTTTTTTTTTTTTGAAATATACAAATTCTCTAAAAAAAAGCATCTCAAGGCATATAAATTCATAGAAATATTCTAAAATATATAAACCTTCTTCAAAATATGTCACCATGCATGTAAATCTTCATAAATAATAGAAAAATATATCTTCATGCATGTAATTCATATTAATATTTCTAAAATATGTCTCCATACATATAAGTTTTCATATTTCATACAAATATATGTCCTTATGCATGTAATACATGCAATTGCTTCTAAATTTTGAATCATTAAAAGATTATACACTTGCTCATTTTCATTATCACTTCTCCATCATTCAAACCAAAGTATTTATCATGCACATACTCATCTTCACCTATAAATATGAGAGGAAATATGACTCTTTCATATAAGAAATATTTTACTAGATTTATTTAGTGGTGAAGTCAGAAAAGAAGAGAAATTAATATTGTTGGGAGAGAAAAAGGAAGAAAAGAAGAATAGTTGAAGAGAAGAAGCCATCAAAAGAATTTCTCATAATCATGCTTTAATTGAAGATTTCTTCTATAATCATAAAAATTTAGTAGGTAAAATATTTTTAAGTTTATTCATTTTTCATAAGTTAGTTTAGTTGATATGCTTTCAATTTTTCTACTTATGATGTTTATCTTATTATGCATAGTTCTCTTCTTCAAATTAATTTAATTATGAATTATTCTAATATGAGATTATCAACAGATATTTTAAAGATAAGATTATATCAAAAAAATTTATTTTTTTATTTTTGAATATACATACATAATTTTTAAATGAGTATTATAAGTTTCTCATTTCATTAAATTTTAAGAAAATAATATGAATAATGAAGATCATACAAAAAAAAAGAACTATCTTCATCAGTTATTTGTTTAAAAATTTATATTTTTCAAGAAAGAAGAACTTATTTAAAAGCACTATATTTTTTTTGTATAAATAATCTATAAATCAAAGAAAAACTTATTAAATTTTATTTTATGAGCACGAGTAATCTATGAACTTTATAACTTAAGTAAATATATTATTTTTAAAAATTATATGAATAATTGCGTTCAATATATATATATATATATATGGGCAAATTTTTGTTTATATGAGAAGCTACTTTCATATAGGCAGTTATGGCCAAGCGCACTATATAAATATATGTGTGAGAATTTTTAACTCTATCTGTTTTAGTTTATTTATGTGGGTCGTGACATTGAATGATTTAGTTTTATCATTCTTCTTATAGGAGGAGATATCAAATGATCAGAAAGACTTGCACCAAGCATTGTTGGGTGGTGGATATTAGATCACTTTTAATAGATATCAAATAATGCTAACTCGATTGTTTTTAAGGAAAGAATGGAGAATGAATGTTAAGGTCACATTTGTGTCACTTGCTTACTTCTTTGTGGGTGGAGATGTCGTGTGTTGTCTTGGGTGTCATTATATTCGTGATATCATAGGAAAGCTGGAGAGAGCGGTGGGGTTCTGCACCAACCAAGCTAAGAGATGGTGGGTAGTTACCTCTTGAGAAAGCTCAACACCCTTCTAAAGGGGACCCATTAAAAATCAACAATAATATCTTTTTTTATTTTTACTTTGATAATTCGTCTGCTTTGGTATTAAAGGTTTAATATCATTTTACAAATTGTTTATGTCAAATTTTGTACTAAATTCAATCATAATTTTTAATATACACTAAACGTAGCAAGTAGGCAAATAATATACTATTTTATACAATAAAATTTCACAACAAATGGTCTGCCCAAATTAATCTTCCTCCAACTAAATCAGCCAAAAAATATTTTAATTTGTCAAACACGCTATGCTTGTTTTCAAAGTTATTATTATATATTTGCTTGTTTAGGTTTTAGGTCTCAGAAGATGTTAATATATATATATATATATATATATATATATATATATATATATATATATATATATATATATATATATATATATATATATATATATATATATATATATATTGGATAATCGTGTGTAATTTGAGTTAAAATAGATTGAAATTTGGGTCAGGTTAAGCTTCTACCTATTTTCAATCTACCTTTCATGTTTGTTTGAAAATCCTTTTATTTTTTGAAGAATTGAAGGTTAAATTGAAACATATTGGGCTCTTTTCCAATATATGAATTGTCAATTTTTTTAATTTCATTATTTGTTTTAAGCTCGTGGAGATCAAAATTATTTAAGCTTTCCTCAATCAGTACTAATTTAATAATAGCTTCGACTTGTTTATCTATATAATTATATTAAGCTGATGATTGCGTAGCATTAGATCTTCACACATAATTACAGGCTTTGGGCTCTTTCCCTTTTCTTGAATAGGGTTGACCTATTTCTTCATATACTAATTCTCAAAGAACTTCTCTCTTTCTACTGATATCGAGAAGTAATAAACTTTTTTTTTAATAATATCTCAGTATCTTAGATTAATAATATATGAGTATTTGTTTAAACATTAATTAAAAATATAAATAATCAAGATTGAAAATTGTAATTAAGCTAGCTTGTTAATCAAGAAAAAATGATGACTCATTCTATTTGAAAGTTAGGATGAAAATTCTTTAAATTTGTATCTTTCATTTGTATTAAGTTAATTATGATGGATAAAGATTTATGAACAAATGATGAGTTTATAATTGCCTACTTGAAATTGATCAAATATTTTAAGCATTATAAAAATGCTATTTTAGAAATAATATATTTTAAGAGCATTTACATACTGCTAGCACATAATTATTCTTTTATATTAATATATCTAATTTTTAAAATTTAATATTTATATAAATAACACTTAAATTTTTAATAATACACCAAAAAAACATCATTATTAAAATTTTAAAATAAAATACATTTTATGCATAAAAAAAATGTTATGTTGATAAATATTAAAATTTAGATGTTAAATATGTAAATGTATATAAATTATATAATATGTATATAAATTTTTCTATTTTTAATTCAATAAAAATATTAATAACAATGAACGTTTATTTTATTTGGCATTCCACTATCTCCTTCCGAAAAAATGAATATCCAATTTTTTTTAAAATTAATAGATAATTATATCATATGCCGGCAAGTTATGAATTAGAAGAATTTTTAATTCATTGCTAAATAATAATAATAAAATTGACAGAAAAAAGCTATTTTTTTTTGCAATGGGTATCCACCCAACACCCCACCCATCTTGTGGGTGAGGATGTCGATATATTATCTCAGCACATTCATCACCCATACATGTGGGATCCTCACTTACTTTGTAGGTATAGGCTCCTCAGAGGATTGACTTCGTGAGTTCCTTCCGCCCATTAACTGAGCTAAGAGACGGTGGATAAAATAAGCTATTTTTGTTAAGGAACATTGTTTTTTGCTTAAATAAATTTTTTAAAGGGGTACGTGTTATTTTCTCAGATTATTAATTTCTAATATTATTTATATTATGGACACATCGGACAGTTACAATTAGGCTATTAAATTCGAAGAAAATATATTTATAAAATAAAAAGCAGACGACGTGCAGTGCCCTACAAATAAGCTCATTATAATTTCTTTCTATTTTTTTAGGAAAATGCTAAACATCGAGTCCGTGTCATCACAGCGTGTCGTGTCGATGTTAAATTTCTGAAGGTTCATTTTCTCAATTAATGGGCTAACTTTTATCGTTCCACCTTTGTTATTATTTTTTTTCCAAAAAAATTAAAAATTGCAGAAAAGATTATTGTAAAACAATAATGGGCAAGTCCACGAATTTAATAAAAGCTTAAACTATGAGTCCGTTTGAATCAGTTATAGTGTTTTTTCTCTTAAATAATTATAAAATTAGAGAGATTGTTATATGTGCAGTTCAAATATAGATTTGTATTTGGATTCCAATAGCATATTATTATATGACACTCAATTTATAGTTTTTCTATATTATTGTATATTTATATAATAATATATGCAGTAATACATATTATCTATGTACATAATAATATACAACACTTTATAACCAGGGGCAGAACTAATGCTTTTTTTCAGGGTCGGTAGACTTATCATATAAATAAAATAATATTTAAATATTTAAAAAAAAAGATAATATAAAATTCAAATCAAAATCTTTCATTCTAATATGATCAATGCATTAAATATTAATTACAAGCTTTGTCATTTATTTTGTATTTTTTTGATAATATTACAAATCAAACACTTCATTTTTAATATAAGGTATTAAACAATCACTGAGCCAATCATTATTCTCGTATTTATGCTCAATAATCCTCATTCAGAAAAAAAGAGCCAGCAGCGTAAAGCGGTAAAGTTAATGCTAAAGTAATAAGTTTCTATACCAAAGGGTACATACTTTTGCAAGATCAATAATCTCATTTAAAGAAGAAAATTCACCACTCGTACGGATGTCAATAATAGAACTAGACAACTGATACTTAAGAGCCACAATATCTACTATAGAGAAATCACTTTGATATAACTCTACCAAACTAATTAATTTTCTCTTATCAAATACAAAGAAAGAGTCACTTGGATTTAAGCATGTCACACAAAGAAGTAATTTTATACTAGCTTTAGAGAAACGATTATTAAGCTCTTGAAGTTGCATATCAATTATTGTATAAAATAACTTAACTTGATAATAATGTAAATTTGTGATTTCTTCAATTCTTCTTATAGATCATCGACGAGATTTATGTACATCATTCATATTTAGTACAATAATATCAAAAACACCACAAAAATATGACACTTCTAATAAAGAACTCCATTCATTATCACTCATCATTTGTAATTATTGCCTTGATATTTGCCCCAATCTCATCACATTCTCAATGTTTTGCTCTTTCCTTTGTAATGATTGTGATAATTTATTTGTAGACCCCAAAATATTAATCATTAAAAGCATTGAAAAAATGAAATGGAAAAATTCCATTGTATCTATTAACACAGCTGTTTCAACTGATTGTTGATCATGTACCTCATCCTCCTTAACAATCTCTAGAACTTCAATTACAGAAGTATATATTTTCATAAGGCTAATTATTGTATAAACATATGAACTCCAACGGGTGTCATCAAGTCATTGTAATTCAGTCTCTTGATTCAAACCACGACTACTAATTAACTCCCCACTTTAAAGATGTGCGAGAATATTTTCATGTTGAATATTTTTGAGAATGTCATTTCTCTTACAAGATGCTCCAACAGTATTTACAATTCTTGTAGTAATTTCAAATAAATATTTAACTTATCAATGATTTTTTGCTATAGCTACTAAATATAATTGAAGTTGATGAGCATAATATGAACATAAAATGCTTAAGAATTATCCATTAAGATGAGTGTCTTAAATCCATTGAACTCTCCATATATTTGATGCTCCATCATAGCCATGGCCACGTATGTTATGTAAACTTAATGAATGTTTGACAATAATAGCTTGGAGGGCTTCTTTCAATGCTACTGCAGTTGTAGAAGAAATATGTTTAATCCCAATAATCTCTCAATAACTTGTTCTTTTTTGTCAACATATCTTAATGCAATACCCAATTGCTCTTTGGTTTACACATCACGAGGCTCATGTATAATTATAGAAAAATATAAATCACCAATATCAGTTATGATAGAATGTAAGGTCTCAGCTGTAGCTACAGAATAAATTTTCTTTTGAACCTTCGGTGAAATTAACTTCAACTTTGCATTTATATTTTCAAATGTAACTTTCTTTATTTCTTCATTATGATTAGCTAGAAAATAAAATAATTCTAAGTAATTCCCTTGGTTAATTGATTCAGAAGACTCATCATAACCACAAAATGATAGCCTTGTAGAAGGAATCAAATTCAATCAACAGGTGCGATCAACATGATATGATAATCCTTTTTATTTTTCTTCTCCTTACTCAAAAACATAACATAAAGATTTTGTTAATGAGGCTTCATTAAATCCTCATTTCTGTTTTGCCTTATTATGATCACTATTATGATCTCCGACATGATCTAGAAGTTTATCTTTTCTCTTCCAATTTCTAAACCCTTCAATAATGAATGAGTCTCCACCACCTTAGCTTGTGCTAGTTTGCCCTTGTGGCTTGAAAAGATAATAATAAAGACAAAATGCAGCATTTTTTTTAACACTATACTCCAACCAATTTGGATATTCTTCAAACCATTTATGATTAAGTCTTTGTGCAATATTTTCTATCATTGTTTTAGAAAAATTAAATTTTTTAGGCTTATGAGGTCCTTTCACCAAATATGCTCTTTGCACTTGTTCCCTATCATTAACATCATAACTCCAAACTGAAGGTCGAAGACTGGAATTAGCTGGAAGATTGTTAATGTCTAACTTTATTCATGGTTTCTTCTTAAAAAATGATCCATTTACTAAACCCTAAAAAATGAGGAAATATGTATTATTGTATATAAGTAAACTATTTCTAAACATAAAGGCACATTGTCGGCCTTTTAAAACAAAATAAAAAATAAAATAACAAAATTTAAAAAACAAAGGCATACTTTCAGCCATTTTAAAATATATATATATATATAGTATACACTATTTCTAAAACAAAGGCACGCTATCAGCCTTTTAAAACAAAATAGAAAATAAAATAACAAATTTTAAAAAACAAATGCATACATTCGGCCATTTTTTAAAACCAAAATATAGTATAAACTTGATATGACACTTAAAATACTATTAGTCGAAGCACGAATCTTGATGTTAAAAGCAAGCTGATCCGAAGTTGAAACGGGTCGAGATCAAGCTCTTAAAATATCCTTGGAAACTTTGGGATATCAGTTAAACCCCTAAATAGCTCTCAAATATAAAGTGTTTATAGTCAAATCGACCGTCTCGACGAGCCGGTTCCAACAAGCCAAAGATCTTACAATTTCGACTTCATTTGAGCATTCAAATGCACAAAATACATCATATGATCAAGGTGATCATTTTGAGCCGTCCGATGAAGTGGAGTGGCACGGGTTTTGCATGTATTTACAGAGACGCCACTCCTCCAATCTATAAATAGCCCCTCATTCCTCATATGAGGAGGCTAAGTGAAGGAGAAGGGAGGCAAGCAGAGAGAGAGAGCTCTAAAGATCCTCCAAGCAATCGTCTACGGTCGTCACCTGCCAGTCACCACGCCATCGGGCCACCAGATCCTCGCTCACTTCGCCGTCACTTAGTTCGACCGTTTCATCGCGTAATCTTTGTCATCGAGTCGGCACAACCGTCGCATCGTCGACGTCGTCGACTTGTCGGCAACTTCGCCGTCGACTCGTCTTCGTCAACCGTCGTCAACTTATTCGCTCCGTCGTCGCCCCGTCGTCAATATCGTCGGCAACTTCATCGTCAACTTCATCGTCGACTTTCAACTCCGTCGTCAACTTCGTCGTCGACTTCGTCGTCAACATTGTCGTCAACATTGTCATTGCAGCATGTTGTCCATTTCTCATTCGTAATCCCGTTATCGGGAAGATCTTGTACTCAGATACATAGTGAAAGCTCTGGGCTAGCTCTGATTTTCCCTCTTTTTGAGGTTTTCCACGTAAAAATTCTGGAGCTTTATTTTTCGCTCTTCAAATACCTGTGTGTGTGTTGGACTCCCAAAGAGGCTAAGGCGTAAACTTTTACTCTACAGCAACTGGTTTTCCAGCACACAACAAAACTATTTCTAAAACAAATGCACACATATCTGTATTGATTGTCAAGAAGACTAATCACCGTCGGCCTTTGTTTAAAATATTTTGACTACGATAATTCTCAGAAATCAACTCTCAGCAAAGAACATCTAACATAAAAATTAAAGTTGGTTAATACTATCTATAGTACAAGTACAGAATAAGCAAACAATGAAATATGAATGAATTTAAATTATGCAATAAGAAGTGTTGCTTTTTTTTAAAGTAAAAAAATCACAAAATGGTTTTGAGTAACCGTTTATCAAGAATGGTTTTGCTATTTACAAGAGCTCATAAATCTAACAATTAAGATATGCGAAATTAATTTCTCATAGAATCACATGTTTGTCAAGCACATTTAAATCTTAAAAATAAAACATGAAAATATATAAGAATTATATGATAAGCATGTAAATCTTTCAGATTTATTAGAAAATTAATAAGCACATTATTATATCATTATGTAACCAAGCCATGTCAAAAGAGAAAAGGAACTCCTAATTACCAATTAATATGTCTTTAAGTTTATATAGATTAGTCCTTGAAAATAATGTAGGCCAGCTTTTAAAGAACATTCTCATAAACTTTAGAACTAAAAAATAATGGATTTTTTCTAACAAAAATAAAATACCTAAAATGGATTGCTTATAAATTTTATCTCTTTTATAACACAAATTATTGTAATAATAGTAACTCTCTTATGTGTAATAGGTAAATTATTAGATATTCTCATATTCATAAATCACAAGTAAATACCTGACTCACTAACTCGGTTGCTCATGAGAAATAAAATCAGAAAGATCTCATTTTGAAAAGTTTCAATTTTATATCAATGAATAACAAAAAAAAAATGATAATTTACATCATATATCCTATTCACATTTATAAAATAGGAGATAATCTACATAGGACTAGGCATAGTGAATAATGTTGATAGATTCAATCAACAATCATTTGGAGAAGTAAATATTTTAGAATATCAAAAAATAAAATTAACATTAATGAAGATGGTATGTGACCATTTCTACCAAATGCATTTAGAAATTCAATCAATATGAATAATAAATAATAAATCGAGAGTTTTAATTAGCTTTTAACTTGCAACACTAACACATAAGCTCATAAGCAGCCATAAATTATAAAGACATTCCAACCATTTCAACCAAAATAACTTGACCAAGTAGGTTAGAACCTAAATGCCTAACAAGAGTTCAAAACTCCTTAAACACTAGAAAAAATCAATTAATTACTTATAACCTGAGAAAAGTTTCTCAATCTTAGTAGAAATGAAAAGAGAGAGAGCCATGAGTTCGACGAATAAGAAAAACATAACATAATCCAATGCTTTCCACATTTACAAAAAACAATTTGCATTGAGTTGGGAAGCTTTGAATGAAAAGAAAATTAACAAAAATGAAAAAAAATCAAAGTAGTTCCTTCATTTTCCTTCAATCGCAACAAAGCCTTTTAAGTAAAGCAAGAATCTGCATACCGGCGAACGGTGGCACAAAGATTGCATGACTAGCGGTGGAATCGATGTGGCGATGGTCATGGTCTGATGGCTGCGTCGTTGCACCTCGTGCATCATCGAGGGTGATCATGGGCAAAGCGTCGAATGCGGCTTGGAATACGACAATACCGAATGCGAGATAAAAGATCTGCCTGGGTCTTGAATGCCGAATGGAGGAGATCGGGTGACTAGGTATAGCAAACGTGAGAGGAGCTGTTGGCTGCTGGTCTCGAATGCCGAATGGAGGAGATCAGACGACTAGGTATAGCGAAAGCGAGAGAAAAGATTGGAGCGGACGGCTAGGTCAAATGTCGAATGGAGATTAGGGGTGAGAAATTAGCTTGAAGATCGTGACTCGCTCGAAAGTCGACTCGAATCTGGGCTCGAATCGAGATTGGTTTGAAGCAAACGAGCCGATTTTCAAGCGAATTGTGGCTTCGAGCGACTTAGACCGTGGCTCGCAGCGGATCGAAAAAAAGCGGTATGGCGAACCAGCGGCCGTCCGTTAATTGACGGGCGATCTAAAACTAAAATCCCTATTCTAATTTACTCGACCAGAGGCCGACCTCTTCTCACTTCTCGCCTTCTCGGTTCTCTTCTCCAGTTCTCCTCCCGTTCTCACTTGTCCGTCATGCCCCTAGCCCATGCGTGCCTTCTCGAGGATATCTCGACCGTCGATCGTTAGTGTTTAGTTTGCTTGATTTGATCGGTGGTCATATCACGTGTGTGTGCTTGGTTTGCTTCCTTGCTCCGAATACTTTCGATTTTCTTTCATTTCGATTCTAAGTATTTCATGGAATCATTATGTTGGTTATTTGATTGTTTACATTATTCCATTATTTGAGGTTACTTTATTGGATTTGGGGATGTTTAGTGTTTGGTTCTTTAAGCATTCATGCCAATCATGCGTATCTATGTTTTTTGCGGTTGGGGACCTGGGGTACTTGCAATTTGCGGGGTTTGTAATGATTTTATGTAAGCATCATAGCATGTTGCCATTTGGGGTTGTTTTGGTTCTGTGTTACGGCGTCAGGTTTGTAAGCTTGTAACGATTGTTGCCTCACTTACTGTTGGCTCGTAGGTTGAATGTTGTGGCGTTGCATCATATTTGTTTCATTTCCTAATTGTATTTGTTTTCCTTCTGGGCATCTCCTCTGTTGAATGTCGTGCCTCTGCCGACTGTCTAGTAGGAACTTGGCTTTGCTGATTGATTGCGTTGTTGCCTCATGCCTATTGGAGGTTATTTGTTGCTATGAAGGTTGTTTACTTGTTTACAGTCTGTGCATTCATGGGACATGTTATGATGTTCACATGCCTTTCCCGCTTTAGTGACTTGGTTGTTGATTGTTGCCTTGTTGGTAAATGTTGTCATGTTGATAGATCAGATTTCTTGGTTGTAAATATATGGGGATCTCTTATGTATAATCCAATCTTTAAGATTTCTTGGTTGGTTTTAAGTGATTCTATGCATTGCTTTTGTTTCATTTCTTATAGACACAATGAGTCCTCCTCAAAGTAAATCTATTAGTTTTTCAAGTGGATAAAAACTTTACCATGATAATGCAACAACTCAAAATGAAGTGTGAAGTGCATACTTGAAAAAAGGAAAAATGGTGCGAAGTTTAAATGTAATTATTGTGTTAAATCATATGGAACCACATCTTAAGTAGACACTTCAAATTGATATAGGTTGATCCGATAGCGGAGGATTTAGAAACTGGTTCAATATCTAGTTTATGTATTTATGCACTATGATCATTCTAGAATAAAGAATATTGTGGCTAAGATGATTATTGTTCGAATATCCATTTATGATAGTTGAACATTTATGGTTCAATATTACGATGAAATCAATGAATCAAATTATCATAAAATTTCAAGATTTGGCATCAAGAGGAGTGTATGAAAGTTTATGAAGTGAAAAGATAAGTTGAAAAAAAGTTTGAAAGTTGTTGAGAGAGTTTGATTCTTGGATTCGGACTTCAAATCAAACAATTGGTTATATGTGTCTTCATTACATTAGTTGATTGGAAATTACAATCTAGGATAATTAGTTTCATTGATTTGGATCCTCCTAGTGGGTGATTTACGAGGCAATTTCAAAGTTTGTTGCAATGGGGTCTCTGAACAAAGTTAGTACCATAACTTTGGACAATGCATCATCTAATGATGTAGCGGAAATCAGCTTTATTCATTAGAAGATCGGTTTTCTATTGATGGGTGATTTCTTCCATGTTTGATGTGCGCTCATATTTTAAACTTAATGGTGCGGGATGGGTGAAAGAAATCAGTTCAATAAGCGAAAGGGTAAGAGAGTCTATTTTATTTATAAAAGATCTCTCGCTTACATAAATTTGGAGAGATAGCAAGCAGTTGGCTTATCCACATCAAAGGCACTTTGCATTGATGTGCCAACTTCATTGGAACTCCACATACAAGATGTTAGAGTCGCTTTTATTATAAGAATGTGTTTTTTGAATATGCTTTCGTGATCACGAATTATATATGGTTGCCCTCTCAAGAAGATTGGGTTAATTTTGAAAGTAAGAGAGCTTGATTTTTCATCGCATTCTTGAAATTTTTTTAGTTCATCCTATCTATGAATAGATTACTTCCCAATCTAGTTCTAATCAAGAGAATATTGGATCGAGAATGCTCATCTAGTCTTGTTTTATTTCAAACATGGCAAGTAGCATGAAGGCTAAATTTGATAAGTCGTGAGTGTTCATTGTTATTTTCGATTGCTTGCATTTTAGATCCTAGAATGAAACTTTTTGCTATCAATTACTACTACCCACAAATTTATGATGTTCACATTGTGAATGAGAAGAAGGGCACTGTAAAACAAAAACTTTTTGAGCTATACTCTTATTACTCTGTTGATATGCAGCCTACGGGCAAAGAAACTACTGAAGCATCCACCTCTCAATCTGAAAGAAACACAATTGAAGGTGGTAATGCTTCACATGATGATTTGGCGGGTTTGTATGACTTCATAGATTCTCGGCCTCTTAGTACCACGTAAGTCGATGGAGATATACCTTGATGAAGCATGTGTGAAATGCCCGATTTTTGACATTTTGGAATGGTGGAAAATGTCGCTATGAAATATAAAACTCTCTCAAAGATGGCCAAAGATATTTTTACCATCCCAGTAACCACCGTTGCTTACAATCGACTTTTAGTCTTTGGTGGTGGGTGTCTTAGCGATTATAGAAGTTCAATTTCACCAAGAATATTAGATGCTTTTGGTGTAGTGGAAGCGGATTGTATATAAATCATCAAAAGATCCATTGGTAATATTATCTTACTTTTTTTATTTTATAGTACAATTCTCTAGTCTCTTCTATTCATATATGAGTTTCTTTTCTAATCTATTGCAATTTCGATGCTCTTGTGGAAGAGAACTTGGTTATAAATGTACCAAAGCTTATCCACTAATCAAATATATGAAAATCGTGATATCATTTCTTATGCTCTCTTTATTTTTGGAGACTTTTCTACCAAATGACTATTTGATCATTTTATGTGACTATTCGGTTTGTATATATTTTGGAGACTATTTTCTTTCAAAGAATGTAGGCTATGTAGCATCACATTATATTGTTTGCTGCTTCTGTGTTTTAATATTTTATGATAGTGGCAGGTGGCGATATGATGCCCAATGATAAAATTGAACAGAGATTGATTAATGGAGGCTTTCGTTATTAATTTTAATACTAATAGTGAAATGATTTGGTCGATGATCTAACTTTGAGGCCATTTCATCGTTTGGGGTGACATAATAGTATATTACTTGATAGTTGATATTGTATGTAAGTTTCACCTAGATTTGAAATTTTTGCTTGACATTATAAACATATTGTTTCATCTTACATTCTTACTATATTTTATCTACTGATGCATGCAATAATATAAAAATTTTGGTTTGCAATTTTATTTTGACTTTACAAACCTATTTGCTTCATCTTGTCATCTTCCATAGTTACAAACTTACAATCTTCCTATATTTTATGTACTAATGCATTCTACATTCTTACATGATTTGCTTGCTTAGTTAGTCACCCTAAAAATAAAGAACTTTTGAGGGCACAAGTCATGAGGTTACCATTTATAAGATTTCTTGAGGAGAGACTATTGTAGCAAATGATTTAGCCAAGTTTCATTCAAGATTATGTTGAGCTTCCCATGCAGGTATACTATCTTGCGATCATATATTCATATGTGGTTGTCTTATTTTTGGTGGCCTTATAGTGATAGTCTTGGCTTGGAGATTTCTACATTCTTACATGGTTGTGTGTTGTCTTTGCATTTTCCCTTTTGTAGTGTATGTCCACTGATGTGCTTTCAGCCTCTTTCACTCTTTGGGAATTTGGAGAGTTTTGTTTGCCTCTAGGTTTCTAACCTTGACAACCTTGTTGTTGTTCCTTTGGGCCTTTGGCTGGGCTAGTTGCTACGCTTTTATTCCCGTGGTTGGATTATATCGTAAGTGTGTAACTGTGTTGGATTTTTTGGTGTTGGACTGTTGGTTATTTTTGTTGGTTGATTGGTTCACTTGGGTGGCTATTTTGGAATTTGGATCACTTGGATGGGTGGATGTGTTGGCTGGGTCGTTGTGTTACTGTGTTGGCTCTTAGCTTTGGCTTGATGGCTTCTTTCCCAGCTGGCTCTCTACTCATCCCGTTGGCTATTGTTGGTGTTAGGCATGGCTATTGTCTGCATTTTTTGTTATTTTGTTGCCTTGTTTTGGTGGTGGTGGAGCCGTGGAGGATATGAGATCTAGTGGGCTTATCATGAAGAATTTTTGCTTTTTTAATTTTCAACGATGATGAGAAGAGAATATATTTGTAATTTGGGTAAATTCATTTGTTTTTGTTTGCCTCTAGGCTCTAACCTTGTTTGCTGTGTTGGATTTATTGGCTGTGGACTTGGACTGGTTATTTTGGCTTTGTTGGTTGATTGGTTCACTTGGTTGGCTATTTTGGAATTAGGATCACTTGGAATCTTGGATGGGTGGATGTGTAACATGTGTTGGTGTAGGTATGTTATTGTTTAACTGTAATCAGGCGGTTTGCCCTTTAATTTTGGGGTTCGATTTGAACTGATGTGCTCTTAGGCTCTAACCTTTGGCTTCTTCTGCAGCTCTGCTCATCCTGTTGCTGTTGGGTGTTGGCTGGCGCATGGTTGTTGGTCTGGGTGCTTTTTTTGTTATTTTGTTGCCTTGTTGGTGGTGTGGAGCCGTGGAGGATATGAGATCTAGTGGGCTTATCATGAAGAATTTTTGCTTTATTTAATTTTCGACGATGATGAGAAGAGAATATATTTGTAATTTGGGTAAATTCATTTGTTTTTGCTTCATTATTTGTGGCTACCAAGCCTCTCATTGGATGCCAACCTAGAGCCTTTATTCTGCTTTTCGACTCTACTATATTAATGCATGATATTTTTGATTTGTGAGGTTTTGTCACTTTTGCAAGGGATTTATTTTTTTATCTTTAAGGCTCTAATGGATGGCTTTGGCAACCTAGAGGTTGGAGCATTCAATTATTGAAGTAAAATATAAAAATTACAAATTTTCGCTAATTGCGAATGCTTGAAGATGGATATTACTTTCTCTGACTCTGAGTCCCACAAACAAATTTATATCAGTTTGAAACAGATTTTCTGGCTTAAAATGCAATATTATTTTGTCATTTGTCAATCCTTCTTTTGCTATGACACAGGAATTGCAATCAATGAATGTCGTCCACGTTTGGCGAAGATGGAGGCAAACTTAATTAACGTTAGATGAATGGGTAGGGTAGGTGATGTAAATATGCAATTTGCATTGTAGTTATGTGAAACAACCAGAGTTTTAATTTGTACAAAAAGAGCAATCATGTATTCATGTATGAAAATGCTTTTAAGTATCTAATCGTTTGATGCTATAAAGCTACCTTACAATTCGTATTGTACTTAAAATGAAAAAAAGTAATAACGTCTTTTTCAAGTGCGAGAAAATTTTATTTAAATCAATAATTTAATTATTAGACAATGAAGATGATTATTTTATAATTAACTTGCTATTATTATTTGTGATTTGTCAAGAAAAGATTTGTAAAATTTAAAATTAACTTGCTATTAATAAGAAAAGTTTTATTTATTTTTTTGTTTGTTGGCTATTTTAATAATAATGTATATTGTCTGGTGATTGGTGAAATTATCAAAGTAATTAAGTTTATTATTATATTGTTATTTTATTTTCTTTTTAGCAAATTATTTGTTAAAATGTTAATGGTTTACCGAATAATATATGTGTTTGTTCTTGTCTTCTTGATCAAACTAATTTGAATATAGGTGTATATCAATTTTTTTTTCCTTTTATAAATCTAAGAAGAATGAAAAAATAATCAGTGTAAAAAAATGGTGCAGAAATTTAAATGGATTTTATTTTCGAGCCAAATGAGCCGCTCGTTTCGAGCGGTTCGATTGATTTCGAACCGCACGGCGTCAGATTTCAAGCGCTCGAAATCACATTCGAGCCGGATCGAGCTCGAGTTCGATTCGATCCGACTCGGCTCGAACTCGAAATTTTCGAGCCACGACTCGAGCTCGAGCCGAATTATCAATTTTCGAGCCGATTTCGAGCCGACTATGGCTCGGCTCGAAATCGGCTCGAACACACCCCTAATGGAGATTGGGCAATTAGTCGATTAGCTATACCCCTTTATGTTTTTATGTAAAATTACCTAAATACCCTTGTTAATATTTTTTTTCAGGGTGGGCAATTGCCCACCCAGAGTTATGTGTGGATCTGTGCCTGCTTACAGCCAATGCACGTAGTTATGTATTGGCTGAGTGACATATGACACTAAGTTATTAGATTCCGGCTCAGCACGAAATAATTTTTCGTAAAATTAATATGAGGAAAGCAACTTTTGAAAAATTATTATGTGTGTTAAGAGTATTTTTTAAAAAAAATTAAAGTATAGCTTTCTAATAATAACTACATTTTAATAGTTCTAGTTTTTAAAATTAGCTTTCCACAATAAAAATTTAATTTTTGTAAAAAGCTAAAAAGTTAGGAGGCAAATACAATTATGATCGCTCTTTTAAAAGTACACTAGTGTTGACCTCATTTTTAGAATGAGCTCTTAACCCCTCCATCTTAAACACAGGATTTCTCTTAGACCTTAAGAGTTCCTTAGTCTTAAGACACATCTAGTGATTAGATGGACACTTAACCTAGCCCTAGAGACTTAGAAGAGTTAGCCATAGGAATAGGTGATGCCGTAAGGGTGTTAGGAAAACTTGTCTACCCTTAGCTTGAACCATTCCTCACCTTCCTTCCTTCAAGCCAAACTCCAAATCAATCTTATTTGATTTTCTCCAAACTCAAATTAATGCCACATGATTGAAATTCATGATTGAAATCCATGATTGAAACCCATGAATGAAATTCCCAAGTCCAAATCTTTCTTAAGTCCTTAATCTTCTCTTAAGGACTTAGCCAAAATCAAGATCAAAATCAAATCAAATCCTTGAGATTTTCTCATAATTCATTTATATTCACATATATAAATGAAATATAAATTCAAACCAATCAAACTAAATTCAAAAATTCAAACTCCGAATTCATGAAACTTCCTAAGTCCCTTAATTTCCCTCTTAAGAACTTAGCCAAAATCATAATCAAACCAAATCAAATCCTTGAGATTTTCTCATAACTCATTTATATTCAGATATATAAATAAAATATAAATACAAATCAATCAAATTAAATCCAAAAATTTAATTCCTAACTCCAAAAATTTCCTAAGTCCTTTAAGTTTTCCTTCATGGACTTAGCCAAAATCAAATCAAATCAATTCAAATTCATGGGATTTTCTCATAACTCATTTATATTCTCATTTATATTCACATATATAAATGAAATATAATTGTAGATCAACCAAACCAAATTCAAAAATTCAAATCCATACTTCAAATTTTCCTAAGTCCTTTAAATTTCTTTTAATGGACTTGGCCTAAATCATGATCAAATTACTTCAAATCCTTAAAATTTTCTCATGACCCATTCATATTCTCATTTATATTCACATATATAAATGAAATATAACTTTAAACAATCAAAACCCATTCTAAAAATCAAACTCAAATCCACTCAAAATCCAACCTAAGCCTTTCAAGTCAAAATCTTGAACTTAGCCAAATCAATTTCAAATCAAGCAAAACTCTTGATTTTTCTTCATGATTCAATCAATCCTACAATCATGAATCCATATATAAATACAAACTTCAATCACTTAACCAAAATCCAATTCAAAAATCAAACCCTAAATCCTTTCATATCCTTCCTTTGTATATGAAATTGTCAAATGAATCAAAACCCATTTGACTTCAAACCACTTACAAATGAATTTATATTTCAATCAAAAGCTCATATAAAAGTTCAATCAAACTCAAATCAAGTTTTGACCAAGCAATTTGACCCAATTAGGCTCACTTGGCCCAAAGTGACGTAAAGTATCTTTATGAGTCAAATTCTAATCCTAACCAAATTGGATTGAATCAAACTCACCTATACCTCTCATCACGGGATGATCAATCAATCAAACTAAGTCAAACCAAGTCAAACCTTAGGGTTGACCAAGTCAACATTTAGCTAAAATGAAACCTAACATAGCCAAAATCCATCATAGGCCAAATTGATTGAAACCATTGATCTAAGTTCATTCATGAACTATGTTTGAACTTGACCAAGTCAACATTTGAGCCCAACCTAGCCCAATTGACCACTTGACCCAAGTTGACCCAACTTAACCTAAAAAGTCAAAATGTGTCAAAACTTGATCTAAGCCAAATTGATTGAAACCAATGGTTCAAGTTCATTCCAAATCACTTGTTGAACTTGACCAAAGCCTCAATTCGACAACTAGACCTAACCTAGCCCAATTGATCTTGAACCCAACTTGATCTACAGGGGTCATGTTGAGCCAAATTCAAACTTAACCAAAATTGATCAAAAACAAAGATACCAATCCACTTCATATGACTAACCAAACCTATACCTACCCTTGACCTAGCTCAAATAGGTCAAATAGGTTAAATTGGTCAACTTGACCTACTTGACCTATTTGACCTAAATGAAGTCATATGAGACAAACACAAAACTAAACCAAATTGAATCAAACCAAAGCCACCAAAATATTTCAAATGGTCATATGAACTTGACCCAACCCTTGGTTTGACCCAATTTGACCAATTTGATTGACCCAGGCCCAAATGGGTCAACATGAGCCAAACCATATCAAATGAACTCCAAATCCAATGAAACTTGGCCAAACCCATTTTCTCAATATACCCAACATATTCAAATTCAAAAATAGACCAAATGACCATTCTACCCCTTGTCCATAGAACAAACTTTTATCAAATCCATGGGGAATTTGGTCAAGCTCTCTTCATATCAACTTGATACCTTCCTAATAGGTCAAGTGGACCCTATGGAGGGTGGTGCACCCACCCAATGGGTATGGGTCAGCCCAAATGGAGCCAAGGCCAAAACTGACCCCCTAGCTCAAATTAGCCAATTTGAAAACCTCCCTCCACTTGATTTGAAGCACATGGGAAGTTACCAATCCACTCCTTGGCTCAAACCGACCATGTGCCAACTCCAAATAGATCAAACAACCCTTTTCATATGGACAATTAGATCAAAATGGCAAGCCATGCTTTAGCCGTCCGATTTCCATAGAGAGAGATATACTCCCCCTACTTCAATTCAATTCAGGCATGCCCATTGTCGATTGAGTAAGAGAGAGTGTTAAGAGGCATTAGAGAGAAATCCTAAGTTTTCTAAGAGGGATTTGAATCTTGCATTTCTCGATTTTCTTCAATAGAAAATAGGGGAGCTCCTCTCATTTCCTAACTTCTTCCACACCACAATCCACTTCAATTCTCTTTGCACACTCCATCAGAGGGCTAAGTCGAGTGTACCCAAGCCTTCACTTAAGTTCCAAAGGCAATGATAAATTCAATTCGATCAAAACCACAAAGGGGAACAAAGGGAGTTGGTCCATAGAGTAATATACATAACCTCAAGAGCTAATTCTCTCAACACAGCTTCGTCTCTACCAGATGAATATCCTCCAAGGGAATGAGCGGTGATCACCTCCGACAAGGTATGGAATTTTTCAACCATTAGACTTAGAAGGTGTTGGTCTTTTGTGAAAGAAAGTGTCATGGCATGAGAATTCCATCGTTGGATGGGATCTTCTATGCTTTATGATGGTGTGTGCAAAATTTTATCCTAATTCGAGCTCGATCAAGCTCAAATCTTCCCTTAAATCATGGACGGTCTCCATTGATCCTCAGGGAAGAACAGGGATAATCCTGGTCATCCATCCACGCATTTTGGATGGATGGCCAAGATTAAATGCACGTTTTATAAATCCTTTTATCCTTTTAAAGCCACAAAATGATTCATGGCTGTTCCATCCTTGATCAAACAATGTATCAAACCGATCCGCCGCCACACCGCCAGATGGGACGCTATGGCCCACTCACATGATGCATGTAAAGCCGACGCCACCGACGCCATGTGTCGAGTTGTGGGCTAAAAGGATTAATTTGGTTTTAATTAATTCTAATTAATCCCCTAAGCTTCAAAAATTCATATCTCCCTAAATAAAAATCAAAAATATGAGGTAAATTTCTACTGAAAGATAATTCCATCTATAATATTCTAAAATTAATTTTAATGGATTTTGAGTTATATTTTTCTCTGATTTTGGGTTTTAATGAAAATAATAATTTATTAATTACTCCTTAATTAATCTTTTGATTAATCTCAAACTTCTTGGGTATATTTTAGGGGATGACCTCTGCCTCCCCTAAGTTTCTTGGGATTTATTGAAGGCTTAATTGAGGGAATTGTAAATGCATTTCCTAATTACTCCCTTCATGTAATTAAGCATATTTAAGGGTGTGATTAGTGTTTTAATCCCTTATTGAAGTTTATTAAGGTTTAATCCAATGAGTAGGAGGTTTAGGGAATAATTTTGGGGTATTTCCCCTAAGATATTCCCTAAACCCCCTTTTCTTTCCTTAATCCTCTCTTAATTAAAGGCTAATTCATTAATTACCCTCTTAATTAATTTCTTAAAATTTCTAAAACTTTCCAGAACTTAATTAATCTACTTTGGGTAGATGCTTAGGTGTTCAAGAGTCTAAGTTTAATTAAGGAAATCAAAACTCAACTCATATGTGTGAGGGGTATTTTGAGATTACTTAAGTTAAACCCCTTAGCTTAATTAACTATTTATCATGAGCCGAATTGCATTAGGCCTTTTCTTCCTAGGTCCATTGCAAATTTAAATTCCTTGTGAATTTTTTATGTCATCTCATTGGCTCATAATTACTTGGTTAACTATGCTAAGGTGGTGTAGGTAAGGGTTGATTAACTTGTTTAATTCATAGCTTAACCTAACCAAAAATCTAAAATGAATCTAATCATCTAAAAATTAAACAAAAATGTCAAACACATGTGGGAATGGGTTAGGAATAGCAAACTCAACTCACATTTTAAAAATTATATCAAACTCAAGATAAAAAAAAATATTAAATGAACTTTGGTTTATTTTAAGCTTTCTTATCTCATAATATTGTCTTTAGGATTTAATTAAAGTGGATGTGTTTACATGCTTTCATTGCTTTAGTTCTTTCTCCAACATGTTAAATATGTATGTCATGTGGCTTCATGCATCCATACTTTTCAAAATTCAAATTTAAAATGAAAATATTTACTTTATGTCAAATTTGCATGGGTTGCCTAAATTAGAAATATGAGTGGCTATTATCACAATTAAATTAAAATTATTTTAAAATATATAAATCAATTATCAAAATTGAAAGTGTGTTAATAATACTTTAATTATAAGCTTGCATGTGAGTAAGATATAAAGATGTGCTTAGTGTAGGTTCTCCTTCTCTTTTCTTTTAAGTATAGTTTTGAATAGGATTTGGTAAGATGTATGGTTCATTTGAAAAGAACCTAACACTTGCCTAATTCCATATCCTATTCATCCATATGCTATCACTTAAGAAGGATACCTATACTTGCACATATAAATTGTATAAACAAAATGAATCAACTAATACAAATTTTGCATTCTTTCTTTTCCATTCATTTCTTTTGTACACATGTTTGTATTTAAGGAAAGTGGTATATTAGTCTGGACAACCCCGAGGTTGCGAGGCTTTAAGTAGCCCTAAGTAGATCTTGTACCTTACACCTCTGGTTAACAATGGCGTTGTACTCACTTATGCCTTTCTTACTTTCATGTCTGCATGTGAAAATTGGATAAAAAAGCCCTTTTCTACTTAATGAAAATCATGCATCATAAACTTCCAAATTTTCTTAAATGAATCACTTAGCATGCATCATAAAGTGTATTAAATAATCTCATTTGTATGTATAGATATTCTTAGGACTCATTCATATACATGTTATACATGTTGGGAAAGAAATAAAGTAATGTATGTTTTGTGAATTCGGTTCATTTTACTTAATCTTAAAATGCCTTTCTTTTTGAGTGGGTTTGTTTAGAGTTCATCTAAACTTAGGATTAATTAAAATACTTAATCAAAACATTCACTAAAAAAAACTAAAATATGAATCCATTTTAGAAATACTTAGGTTAGGGAAGGAAAGAGAAGTTCTCTTCTCTTTCCCTCTCTTTATAACTTAGTAATTAATTATACGATTCACTTGAACCTAATCAAAACATGAAATAAAGTTAATCCAAAATAACTAAATCACTTAAATGAAACCCTCCTCTAAGTTGTACATGCTTCACACTTAGAAAATTTTAACTTAAAGCCATAGTTAAACATACCACACAAACCTCCAAAGCACACACACACAAAGGCTAAGTCACCACTTCTAGCTTTAGGTTAGGGCGGTGCATGGTTTAATGTTTGCTTTTATTTTGTGATATATGTTTTAGACTGGATGTTAGGTTGTATGCTCGTAGAATGAATGGTAGGGCGATCTTAGTCTAACTATTACTTTCTGCAGGGGATTGTGCTTAAGGGGCGCTGTAATAAATAAAAATATAAATGCTTTTACTATGCAGGTGCTTATACCCCTAAGCACAATCTAATAGGTCAGGTGGACTTAGTCACCCATGTGTGAGGTGATGAGTTTAATATACATGCTTGGGATTTGGTGGTTTAGTTAGCTAACTTTTATTTTGCAAGTGTTAGCTAGATTTACTTTTCCTTTTCATGTAAATTTTGTAATTAAGATTTTGGAATGATTGTTATGGGGATTAAGATGAGCATTGGTCATAAGATCCTATCTTATGCACCATGTGAAGCCTTTGGAGCATCCACCTTTTAACCATCCAAAAGAAGGAATCAAAGAAGAAAGAAGAAGAAGAAGAAAGAAGAAATGAAGCTTGAAGACCCCCATAACAATGAATTCCTTGCTTAATTGTATCTAATTCATTTGTAATCTGGGTTGTATAAGGGTAGAGCTCGGCTACCCAATTTATTTACAAGTTTGTACGGTGGTACCTAACCACAACGGCCCCTTATTCTTTTTGTGATTAGCTTTATAAATTGATTGATGGTTTTGTTTAGCTTGTGCATTAAGTGTCATCTTTTTCCTAGTTTTTTTCTTGCTTTATGTATGGCCTGGATGTAGATTAGGCTCTTAAGAAAAAATAAATATTTTACCAAATCTAATAACTAAAAACTAAAAATAAAGAACTCATAACATCATTTAAAGCTTATATTTAAAATCAAGATAACAGACTTAGCAACCTCTTAGCTGGATGAGCATTTCTTTTATAACATCATGCACAAATGCATCTTGCTTCACTTGTGGGCTCTGAAAATTCACCACCGACCTCTTCGATGAAAAGAGTAATTTAAAGCGTCAGTGAAATTTTCAAAAGGTAGATGAATAGTAGATAAGACACTACCCAGAGATTGTGCCTTCATTTTGTGAGGACTTTAGATCTGGTTCCAGGTTTTCTATAAGCGCAAGAACCTATAGTTAATTACCCCTCTTAGTGTTGAGAGAGAACTTTCAATTAAGGCTAGTCATTAGGTCGCTTAGTGCATAGCATATAATAGCAGCATGTAGAGTTTTAGAATTTAGGTTTATGAAATTCATTATATTTAACTTAAAGCGCATGGTTGGGGGAACGATGAGGTGCCTGATCTAGATCCCATGGTTCCGTCATCCCGAGCTATCATGGTCCCTAGTCTACTTACTGAGGAGGTAGTCAACCCAACTTGATCGAAGGATCCTTATCAGCAACACATGAGTTACGTCATCCAAGAAATCCTTGTAGACCTGGGGTGGTGTTTTTCTAAGGAGACAAGCTTAAGTTTACCTTAGCTAACATAGGGTTTTTTGCCCAATCAAGTATACCCAATGGTTCACAACTCAAAGGGCAGAGCCATTGGGGAGCATACGGGCTACAGTCGTGATCGTAATATAATGGTGTTATTTAGTGACAACCACCCGGGACTCTAGGTAATCGCATCAGGGAGCCAAACCACGCAATGAGGACATGAGCCACGCCCCTCATGAGATTATTTGAGAGTAAACATAGTTGTGTACTTGATTTGACATTGGCTCCTTTGTGAGCTAGAGTTTTCTTAATTTGTCACCTTCAGCAAACAATTGTGAAAGGTCGATTAATTTTTAGCTTTAAGTTTTTTTTAAAAAAAATTAAATTTCATTTAAGGATTTATAATTTGGTGATTTACTTGATTTTATATTTGCATTGATACTTGAGTTTGATTAATTCAATTTGAGGTTGGAAGCACATTTTTATGGTAAGTATCCCCTCCGATTGAAATCTTCATTCAACATAGCCATCATCGAGGTGTTGATCACTTAGTTTATTATTTTATATCATGTTAACTCTATTAATTTAATAATAGAGGGTCAGATTTACTATCATATGATAGAATTATCCTCTTAGAAATTTTATTAGACTAAAAATATTATAATATAATTATTGGTTTTTAGGTTTAACTTATCCAAGACCAAATCGAATCAACCCACGCAGCATCCTCAGACACTAAGTTTAAGCATTCAACGTAGTGTCAGGGTCCATGTGGGTATATAGTAATTTTAGGTAATTTTATGTTTGAACTATGAGATTGACTTTTTATTTTCATTTTTTATTCCAATTTAGCCTACGCAGCCTTTTTATACATTAAAATTTGCACTTGAAATCTCTATGTCCGAGCACATGTAGGAATTTATAGTTTTAGATAATTTCATTTAATTAGTAATTTTGTTGATTTTAAAATTCATAATTAGAATGAAATCCCTTAATTTTTGAATAAAGGAAGCCCTATGACTTTATATTTTTTGACTTAGTATCACCTTCCCTCTGCTTGTACAAAGAGTTGCATATTCAGTGGCGTAAAGTGTTTTAGATCTTGTACAATTATTTATATTAATATTTATTTGTTTGCATCTACTCCATAGCTCATTGAGCTCTTTAAGTTTCAATGGAACTTAGCTCGTGATCACCGAGAAACTAGGCTCATCATAAGTCTCATTCAAATTCTTTTTGCTCTGAACGACTATATTAGATTCTTATTCTAATTGAAGGACAAGCTTTCAAATCTACTATAAGTTTTATTTGTACTCGTAGGCAACTATCAAGATAATCAAAAGCTTTACTTGAACTTTATTCTTGTTTGGAGACAAATTCTCAAGTTCGTTAAAAGTCTTATTTATGATCGTCAACAAATTATCGAGATCCCCTATAAGATCATTCTTATTTAAAGACATTTAGAATTTCATATGAAAGTTTAATTTTGATTTATTTTTCTATCTAAGTTTACTTTAAGCTTATTAATACTTTATTTGACCATGTTTAAGTCAATCTGATTGACAAATTTCTCCTCGATCGCCCCAAAGATAAGTGCGTGAGCTATTCGATCTTCCCGCCGTCTACCGAGATAAAGGGTCTTGTGACACTACGGCTGTGGTATTCTACCTGTTATCTCTACTAAGCATAACATGGTCTTCAAATAATTTTATTTATTCTTGTTTAGGTCTCTCGTCAGT
The DNA here is from genome assembly GCA_021442155.1 of Cymbidium sinense. Taxonomy (NCBI): domain Eukaryota; kingdom Viridiplantae; phylum Streptophyta; class Magnoliopsida; order Asparagales; family Orchidaceae; genus Cymbidium; species Cymbidium sinense. Next base: position 302,117,241 of record CM038215.1, read on the forward strand.
CCAAAATTTGGCATCCTCGATCGTCGTGATAGGTGATCGAGTCTATTCGACCTCCTTGTCACTCTTGAAGATATCGGTCGTTCATGACACTACGATCGTTTCTACCTATTAGCTTTACTGAGCATAACTGGGTCTTCAAACACCTATAATAAAAAGAGCATATATGTTAGTTTACATTTCTCCCTAGTCTAGGTGATCGCTATTTGACCTTCCTTCTCTAAACATAACAAGCATGTCGGACACTAATTTGGTGTCTTTCTAACTCTCTTGAGATAATGCGGTCTTCAAAACCTACAATTTCAATTCAGATTTTAATTTTGAGTTTATAGTTCATTTTATGTTAAATTAATTAAGCCCTATGTCAATCCGAATTTTGGTAGCCTCTCGACATCTTCCCCACATACGGGGCTGCATCGAGGGCTATTCGACCTTCCTGTCAGCTCTACTGAGCATAACTACCAATGTCTTGTGACATTACGATCGTGCTTTTCTACCCGTTAACTCTATTAAGCATAACAGGGTCTTTAAACACCTACATAAAAGCAATCATGTAAATTTCTCCGTCACGTCATGAATGTCGCCTGCGAGTTTTCTCCACCGTGCTACAAAGAGTGCGTACAGGTTCCGTTGTTGTATTTTCTTTTCGATGCTCTTGCTTTTAGAGGAAACAACTTTAATTTGAAGAACCAAATTGGATCAGCCATTGCAATTTCAATAAAACTGGGAGATTAGCATTTAGCACAAGAATTTCTAAAACATAACTGTGAATGAACTGCCCTGAAATTCAAAAATATTCTTCTTTCTCAAAGAATACCATTTCATCTCTTCTTAAGAATAATGCACCAATTTGATTTATCATAGAACTGGTCAACAGTTTCTGCATTATCTATGCCAGCAACTAACCTTTGAAGCTCACCCTCAGTAAAGACATGGTAATAGCGGTTATACACCACTGCCCCTTATCATATTTCTTTGCAAATCCATTTGCAATTGCTGTAGTCAATGAGCCATTAACTTCAGCATGATGACATGGTAAATGCCAAGGAACAAAGTATTCTTGATTAGCATCAGCTATACAATTACCAGCCGAAATGGCATGCTCATTTGCCCCATTAAAAGAAGCAACAACCATCATATTATCTCTTCTACCTTCTTCACCATCTCCTGGGTGAGTGTATTGAAGTTTGGATATTTCTGATGTAGAGCAACAATCTTCATTTGTCTCAGGAATCTGTTCTAGCGTCAGTGCTATAGAATTGTGCACTTGAGGACTGCTATGCATAACACATCCTTAGTTGTACTTCCCAGAAAAAGGTGTCCACTTTGAAAGTAATGAACGATCCTCCTGCTCTACAGCCCTAGTGCAATAGCAAGCTTTGGCATTTTTTTTCTCCACGAAATGACCATGACCAGCTTCCTATAAAACTCTCTCTCCTCCTTCACTCCAATCTCAAATTTCACCAAATGCTGCAGGAAAGCATGTACATCCCTAGCCTTGGCATTTTCAACACCGCCACGTTGTTCCATCTCTTCCTTCCATGCATCTGCCATCTCCTCAGCTCTCTCTTTCACAATCTTCATCACCAATGACTTCTCTGCCCCCAGCTTTGGCTCAGCTAACGCAAACACCAAGCCCTCTAGCAATAACACGCAGACCCACCCCAAATCTCCCGACGCAGACTTAATAGCTGCTGATCAACATGAAAAACCCCACCAATCGCATCCATAACAAACTTTGTAGGATCTATGCACTCTTTAAGCATAAGAGGTATCTCTATGCATAGGAGATCTGACTCTTTCCTATTGGAGACAATAAGGTCGAAGAAAGCATCGGAGTCCATCTTGGCACAGAGGGCGCGGACACGAGCGGGGATGTCAGCAGCTTCGACAGTTAACTGCCAAGGTGGCTCCGGCAGAGCGGAGAAGGGAGCCTACCATCAAAACAATAAAAGGGTTACGTTGTGTAGTAGGCGATGAGTGTTCTTCCTTCCTTCAGCTTGCGAGGATAAGATGAATAGGAGAGGAGAGGAATTCTGCTACTTTTTCCTACCTGTAGCAGAGACGAAGAGATCATGCCTAGGGAAGGTTTTTTTTTTCGACTGTCCCTTGTCCGTTCGGCTTGCATCAAGGATAAGGTAAGGGTGGTATGGGAGGGATGACATGGCAGCTCCTTATTGGCCTGATGGGAGGTGGAGGCATGGGAGTGGGCAGCTGCGAGTTTCGAAGCATTGACTTGATGTAATTAAGAGATAATCAAATAGATTTATCTTGAAATACATGCTAATCTTGATGAAATTTTAATTGCATTAATTTTAATCAAATTGGATGCCTATTTTAGGTAATTTTGATGTTCCGGATGCAATGATACTGCTCTCGAACGGAGGTCGTTTAATTTGACGTCAATTGTCTTTCGTTCAAAATGCGCATTATCGACATTCACATAAACTCATCTAAATTGAGCGCAAATAGTCTCATTTGATAGGTTTGTTCAAAGACGCATTTATGAATAACGAGGAGACATCGCCGCAGCTTCCCGATCGACATGCGGCTGACATATTGATACCGGCTTAATCGAGAGATTTTGCAATATTTATATTCTGATCAATTTTAACATTTTGAGCGTGACAGCAAAGTCCGTTCATCGATCAGAGGTTGTTTCAACCATTTTTGGTGACATCCAGTGTGTTTTGAGCCCCGATTTGTGCACTATCACTTCCAAAGTTTGTCAAATTCGACTTGTGGGATTGACCCAACTCATGACACATATGTGGAGGTCAACAAATGCCCCCCGACAAATGTAATTCGTGCATAAAGCGAGTCACATTTGTTGAAGACTGGTTGACCCTTTGGGCTGGCCATAGATCTTGGATCATTTCAGCTTTCAACTTTGATGGGTTCACTGAAGAGCTTCTTCCATCATCTACTGCTTCAATGGGTTTGCTGAAGATCTCTTTTGTGTTATTACAGATTTGGATTTCCTTCAACCCTTGCTTCATGCTTGACCGGGTTGGATGGAGGAATCAGTTTGCTTGCTTTGAGATTTGAAATTCCTTCAATCCTAGCTTTAAGATTGACAGACTTTGATGAAGGATTGACCTGATTTATCAATATTGACTTGTCAGGAAGTGTATGTACACCCTAAGTCCTGTGCTTGCTGCATTGAAATACTCGTTGAAGGGTGCATCTGACGACCTTCCGCCTTATAAGCCAATATTGAGTTATCGCCAAAGACTATGTGCTTTAGCAGACTGAATAATCATGAAATTCCTTTAGTTCAACCATTACCTCTGTGTGAACTATGGAATCACTTCCTTGGTCCTGTGCATTTTGCTTTTGTGGATTTGATGAGGGAACTGGATTTGATCTATGCTTTGTGCTTGATCAGATCATTTGAAAAGAGATTGGAATATCACATTGCATGCAATATATAGATTGATTTGATGCAGCTCTGAATTTAAAGTTTCTTTAGATTGTCTTGGTCAATAGATCAAGTGGAAAGATCTCTTAGATTTTAGTTTCTTATAGTCACTAAGATGGATATGGTTTGAGATTGAACAGCTATCATCATTGGGCTGACGAGCAGGGGCTCTTTCACTGCGGCCTTTTCTTGTGACTTGTTGAGTGAGGAGAGAGTCAGCAACTCGGCCATTTGTGAGCTTGTTGAGTCCGACCTTTAGAACCTACTCGAATTTTTGACTTAAGCTATGATGGCTTGGCAGTCTTGTCATTAGACTGACGAATGAGGGCTCTTCCACTGCGGCCTTTTCTTGCGGCTTGTTGAGTGATGAGAGTGTCAGCAACTCGGCCACCTGTGGGCTTATTGAGTTTGACCTTTAAAACCCATCCATGTCCTAGACTTGAAATGTAGAGATTGACATTTTTTCAACTTAGTTGACTGAAGCTTCCAAAATTAGGAGTTCTTCTAACTTAATGTTCGACATTTGATGAATCTTGGAGGGAAACTTTTGACATTTAGGATCATCTTTTCATGCATTGAAGCAGATTCTTTTTATTCTTGTAAGACCTGCAACTTTAACAATAATAGTTATAGATATATTCAAGGATCTCGGTATAAAGCTCGATCTCAACCTGAATCCATATGCAAGAAGCTCTCCTGTTTCACAGGGAATGATTGGACAGCTTTGATTTATAAAAATAGAAAATGCCCCCTTTCTAACAGGGGGATTGCAGACTAGTTCAGAAATATATTACAAAGATTTAACTTCTTTAATATAAATAAATGGAGCTCATTCTGATTATTATACATATATTTATCTAAGGATTTCGGCTTGAAGCACGATGCCAACTTAGCTAAATATATAAAAATGTCCCTTATTTAACAGGGGGAGGCTTTCATAGTAACTTGAAAATGCATTCTCATTTTATGAGAGAATCTTCAAGTGATATTACAATTGTAGTTGAAATTCTTACTAGTTCAAGATGCATTTAAGTATTTATAAACTTATCCATAGTCAGTTGTGATATTTCTTGAGAAATCGATCGTTGATTGGTGGCATCAGTCGTTGACCATTCTTGTCAATAAGCTGGTAGGCTCTTCCTTTGTACACCTTCTCTATGATATAAGGGTCATCCCAGTTAGCTTCAAATTTACCACAGATCTTACGATGAGGGATGATTGGCCTTCTTAGCACTAGAACCAATTCACCTTTCTGGAATGTTTGAAGACATACTGAACTATTGAATGCTTTGGACATCCTCGCTCAGTAAATTTCTAAACTTTGTTGAGTTTGAAGTCTAATTCCATCAAGGACATCCAACTCTTCCATTCGTAGGTGAGTGTTCTCATCTTGAGTAAGATTGAATTGGACAGCTACTCGAAGTGATGACAACTCAACTTCTAGTGGCAGAACAACTTCAACTCTAAATGTTAGAGCATAAGGAGTGGCTTTGGTTGGCATTTTATAAGTTATTTTGTATTCTTAGAGTGCTTCCATCATTTTAGTGTGCCACTCTCTTTTATTCTTCATCAGAATATTTTTGAGCAGCTTTACCAATGTCTTATTGAAAGCCTCTGCTAAACCATTGGCCCTTGAATTATAGATTGATAAATACCGACAATCGATTTTGTACCAATCAACGAATCTGTATATCTTTGCACTCTTGAAAGCTGGGTCATTATCTAAAATGATTGGTCATGGCACCCCGAATCTATAAACAATATTATTAATGAAGAAGTCAACGACTCGATCAGTAGTGACTTCCTTAAATGGAGCGGCCTCGGCCCACTTGAAGAAATAGTCAGTAGCTGCTAGAATGAATCAATATCCCACTGATGATGGAGGATTAATCAGTTCAATTATATATGTGCCCCAACTTTCGAACAGCCAGGATACTATTGTTGGATGTAGAGGATTCGGAGGTTGATGAATGAGATCCTCGTGGACTTGGCATTCGTGACATTTTCTAGCATGATTTATGCAGTCTTTCACCATCGAAGGCCAATGGTACCCCATTCTCTTAATTTTTATTATCATTTTAGGACCTGACTGGTTCGCTTCATAGAGTCCTTCATGAATTTCAAACATTACTCTGTTGGATTCATCTGTCCCTAAGCACCGCAACCACATTTGCTCAAAGGATCTACGGTGCAATGTGTCATTGACATAAGCATATTGTAGGATTCTTTTTGTTCCCGCAAGAACCTGCAACTTAATAATAACAATTATGGATATATTCAGGGATCTCGGCATAAAGCTCAATGTCAACCTGAATATATATATTGTATTTCCTTCTATCCTTCCACCCCAGCTTTTTGCTTTCATGGGCTTATAGAAGGATGTCTATCGGTGACCTAGCCCTCAGAGATTGTGTTGGGTCAGTGGCAAAGAATCATCAGTCTTGTGCTTTGTGCGTAACGTACATGTTGATGACATCAATCCCTTAGTTCAGCCTTTAGCTTTGTATGAACATTGGGGTGACTTCCTCGGTCCTTTGCTTTTTTCTTGGCTGGACTTGCTGAGGAAGAGTTCCTGTCTTTGCTTCGCTTTATGACTTGTTGAAAGAGTTGACATTTCTCATTTGATATTGATACCAAACTCGGCTTAGTGCTTTCTCGAGTGAGGATCTTTTTTTTGGATTTTGAAAAAGTGACCTTACAACCAATAGAGATGATCTCCAAGTCTGGGCCACTTGAACTCACCAAGTTGGAGGGGTTTGGAGGTTTGGATGCTCTTATCTTTGAACTAACAAAGTAGGGGGATTCCTTACTATGGCATGGCCTTTTGACGAGTATGACACAACTCACCCATAGCTTGTTGAGTCTGACCTTATGCACCTATTTAAGTATTGGATTTGAGCAATTGATGGAGGATTTTATCATCAGGCTAATGAGATGGGGGATCACTTACTATGGCCTTTGTGGCGTGTTGAGTAAGTTGATCTGTCAGTGACTCATCCATATTTAGGCTTATTGAGTCTAACTTTATGCACCTACTTGAGCCCTAGATTTGATGTATGAATGGAAGACGTATTTTCAACTTGATTTATTGCAGTTTGCAGACTTAAAAATTTCTCCTTTTGGCCAGTAAGACTTTGAGATTTATGAATTTTGAATACATAATTTGAATATGTATATGAAGATCTCAGTCTTAGGTGTGATGTCAACCCAAATATAATAGAAAGGCCCCCTGTTTCACAGGGAGAGCCTAATATTTTGTTGTAAAATTTTAAAAAAATGCCCCCTATCTGAAAGGGGGATTTTTGCTTCATTTCAGAAATGCATTCTTGTATTATAAGAGAATTTCTAAGCAAAACTTACACATATAATGACAGTGAGGAATAATTAGTCTTCTCAGCATCATGATCAATTCTCCTTTTTGAAAAGCTCGAGGACGTACTATATGATCGAATGCTTTGGACATCCTCGCTCAGTAGACTTCTAAATTTTCTTGAGCTTGGAGCCTAGTTTTGTCAAGCGCATCAAGCTCTTCTATCCATAAATAAACATTCTAATCTTGGTTAAGATTGTGTTGAATAGCTATTCGGAGTGCAGATAGCTCAACTTCAAGTGGCAAGACTATTTTATCTCTAAATACTAGTGCATCATTAGTGAATTTTATGGGAGTATAGTCCAGATGTCACTTCTCTGTCCTTCTTTAAGGCAGTTTCACTTTAAGACTTTAGCCTCTAAATTTGCTTTCCTTTTTGTTGGGACCTTTCGACGACAGATTCTTGGACCTATGGTCCAAAGGTCACGCCTCGATGCTCTCCGTGTGGGACTTGAATTAGTTAACATCTTGACAGGGTTGTAGGAGGAGGTCTCCTAAGAGGAGCAACTCTAGCCTTCTTGATGGCAGGACTTCGATATTTTCTTTTCATCGGTCCTTTCTCCGTAGTAGCTTTGAAGATCTGATGCACTCTTGCATATACAGTTTCGAGTTTCCTCATTGGAGAAGCTGGAACCTAACATTATCGAGTCCAGAAGGACTATTTGATTTGACCAGTAGAGTTATTCTGCTTTACCCATCATAGGCTATCAACTTGTTATGGGTTGGAACACTCACTTCTGGTTCCACAATTAGTTGTACAAATTTTTTATTTTAACAATGGTTGTTGAGCACGTAGTTCTGTATTTCTCTTTCTCTGCTGCCTTTGGATTAACTTGCTTCAAAATGAGGAAGCTTTTGCATTGCCACTTCTTCTTGAAGCTTCAGCCTCCATATTTATTTATTTTTTTATTGGGACCTTTCGGTAGTGGATTCCTGAACATGTGGTTCAGGTGTCACGCTCCGATGTTCATCGTGCAGGACTTCCTCTCGAGGCTTCTCTCTCCAGATTTATTTTTCTTTCTACCAAGACATTTCGGTAGCGGATTCATGGATGCGTTGTCCAAGTGTCACGCTCCGATGCTCACCGTGCAAAACTTGTTTAGAATGACCTTGAGTTTTTACTACCACTGATGGTAGTTTCTGTAGTGGAGCATTCTTGGCTTCTCTGATAATTGGCCTTTGATATCTCTTCTTCATAAGGCCTTTTTCCTTGACAACCTTCAAGACTCTATGTACTCAAGCAAATAAAGTTTCAAGTTGTTTCTTCTGAAGAGTTGGAGCTGACTATTGTTGAGCCCAAAAGGACTACTTAACATCACTAGTAGAGCTATTCCTTTTCACCCATTTTAGATTTTTAAACTTGTTGTGAGTGGGAACACTCACTGTATCAATTCGATCGCACAAGTGATTGACAAAGAACCGCCGAGCTCACGTCGATTTCTTCTCCTTCTTTGCTTTCCACTCAATTTTTCTCTAGAATAGGGGACTTCAGCATTATGTCTTCCTAGTGTAAAAGATTCAACTGGCAAAGTGGTCACATTCATAGATATGACTGAAACTTTCTGCCTATTGACGGTTCTTTTCATGACCGATGCCTCAAAATGACACAATCTTTCATAAACAAATGCTCTCTTTTGAGGAACCTCAATAGCAGTAATGGTCATTCTAGTTGTCCTCCTCTCCTGCATAGGTTGGTGTGTATAATATGCAGGTGCTTGAGAAAGGGGATTGTTTGTAGTAGTAATAGCTGGGAAGTTTACACTACCAAATTGGATTGTAGCTCCAGCATCTCCAGCATTGATTACAGTAATAACTAGATAGATATTAGCTCCGTAACCTAGCTGCATGATGAACTATGTGCTCTAAAGATAAATTAATATAGAGAGCAAATAGATTAGTCATAAGAATATGGGTGATTTAAATTTAATTTCATTAATAATTAATTTTAAATTTCAATTTTTATCATACTCCACAACTACTATAGCTCAAATTTGACTAGCCAATGATGGAAAGAGAAACCTATCCCCAGCTGAGTCGCCAAAAATTTGTGGTCTTTAAAAATTTGCCATCGACCACTTCGATGAAAAGAGTGATTTAAAGTGTCGATGAAATTTTTATAAGGCAAATGAATAGTCGATAAGACACTACCTAGAGATTTCGCCCTCATTTTGTGAGGACTTTAGATCTGGTTCCAGGTTTCCAATAAGTGCAAGCACCTATAGTTAATTACCCCTCTCAGTGCTGAGAGAGAACTTTTGATTAAGACTAGTCATTAGTCGCTAGTGCAGTATAATAAAAGATGTGAGTTTTAGAATTTAGGTTTATGAAATTCATTATATTTAACTTAAATCGCATGGTTAGGGGAACGATGACGTGCCCGATCTTGATCCCATGGTTCTATCATCCCGGGCTGTCATGGTCCCTAGTCTACTTAAGGAGAGTGACCCAACCGATTGAAGATCCTTATCGAACACTTGGGTTACGTCCAAGAAATCCTTGTAGACTAGGGTGGTGTTTGTCTAGAAGAAGAGCTTAAGTTTTACCGAGAGAGCTTTTGGCCAATCAAGTATACACTATGGTTCACAACTCAAAGGACGAGCCATGGAGCGACAACCATGACCGTAATATAATGGTGTCATGACAACCACCCGAGGACTCGGTCATAATCGCATCATGTGGAGCCTAAACCACGTAATCAGAGGACACGGGCCATGTCTTTGCTGGCATGAGATTATTTGAGAATAAACATAGTTATTTACTTGATTTGATATTGGCTCTTTTGTGAGCTAGAGTTTTCATAATTTATCACCTTCAACAAACAATTACGGAAGGTGGATTAATTTTTAGCTTTAAGTTTTCTTTAAAAAAATTAAATTTCATTTAAGCATTTATAATTTGGTGATTAATTTGATTTTATATTTGCATTGATACTTGAGTTTGATTAATTCAATTTGAGGTTGGAAGCACATTTTTATGGTAAGTATCCCCTCTGGTTGAAATCTTCATTCAACACAGCCATCATCGGGGTGTTGATCACTTTATTTATTATTTTATATTATGTCGACTCTATTAATTTAATAATAGAGGATCAGATTCACTCTCATATGACAGAATTATTCTCTCAAAAATTTTATTAGATTAAAAATATTATAATACAATTATTGGATTTTTATGTTTTGTTAACCTGGACCTGGTCCTAAGACCAAACCGGGAATCAACCCACGCAGCATCCTCAGACACTAAGTTTAAGCATTCAGCATAGTATCAGGGCCTATATGGGTATATAGTAATTTTAGGTAATTTTATGTTTGAATTATGAGATTGATTTTGTATTTTCATTTTTTTAATCCAATTTAGCCTGCACAGCCTTTTTAAACATTAAAATTTGCACTTGAAATCTCTATGTCTGAGCACATGCAGGAATTTATAGTTTTAGATAATTTCACTCAATTAGTGCTTTCATTGATTTTAAAATTCATATTTAGAATGAAATCCCTTAATTTTTTATTAAAGGAAGCTCTATGATTTTATAGATTTTGATTTAGTATCGCCTTCTATCTGCTTGTACAAAGAGTTACAGATTCGGTGACGTAAAGTATTTTAGATCTTATTTAATTATTTAGATTAGTATTTATATGTTTGCATCTATTCCGTAGCTCATTGAGCTCTTTAAGATTCAATGGAACTTAGCTCGTAATCACCAAGAAACTCATAGGCTCATCACAAGTCTCATTCAAATTTTTTTGCCCTGAATGATTATATTTGATTCTTATTCTGATTGAAGGACAAGCTTTCAAATCTACTATAAGTTCTGTTTGTGCTCGTAGGCAACTATCAAGATAATCAAAAGCTTTACTTGAACTTTATTTTTGTTAGGAGACAAATTCTCAAGTTCGTTAAAAGTCTTATTTATGATCGTCAATAAATTGTCAAGATCCCATGTAAGATCATTCTTATTTAAAGACTTTTAAAATTTCATATGAAAGTTTAATTTTGATTTATTTTTCTATCTAAGTTTACTTTGAGCTTATTAATACTTTTATTTGACCATGTTTAAGTCAGTCAATTGATTTATTCTCGGGCCGGCATAGGCGTGATCTTATTCGACCTTTCCTCTCTACTGAGCATAACGATTAGTGTCTTGTGACATTATGGCCGTGATCTTCTACCCGTTAGCTCTACTGAGCATAACAGGGTCTTTAAACACTTTTATTTGTTATTGTTGGGACTCGTCGCCTATCTATCGCCTCGATCGCCTATAGCTGAGAGTCTATTCGACCTCCATGTCAGCTCTACTGAGCATAACATTCAATGTCTTGTGACACTATGGCCATGGTCTTCTACCTATTAGCTCTACTGAGCATAATAGGGTCTTCAAACATCTGCAATAAAAAGAGCATATATGTTGGTTTATTCTTTAATTTATCATTTTCAAATAAGTTCAATTTAAGCTCGTCAACACTTTTATTTATTCTAATTTAGGTCTCTTGTCTCAATTGACCTCCCGGCTGTCTTCCCCGTAGGAGTCGATCTGGCTTCAACCTTCTTTCTCTACCGAGCATAAATCGGTTCTGACACGAGTGGTTTTCTAACCTAATTACCGAGCATATGGTCTTCAAACACCTGCAATTTCAATTTAGATTTTAATTTTGAGTTTATAGTTCATTTTGTGTTAAATTAATTAAGTCATCTATCAATCCGAATTTTGGTAGCCTCCGATCTTCCCCGCATAGGGGGCTGCATCGAGGGCTATTCGACCTTCCCGTCAACTCTATTGAGCATAACGGCCATTATCTTGCATGGTCGTGATCTTCTACCCGTTAACTCTACTGAGCATAATAGGGTCTTCAAACACCTGCACAAAAACAATCATGTAAATTCCCCGTCACGTCGTGAATGTCACCTACGAGTTTTCTCTGCCATGCTACAAAGAGCGCGTACATGTTCCATTGTTGTATTTTCTTTTCGATGCTCTTGCTTTTAGAGGAAACAGCTTTTATTTGAAGAACCAAATTAGATCAGCCATTGCAATTTCAATAATGCTGGGAGATTAGCATTTAGCACAAGAGTTTCTAAAACATAACTGTGAATGAACTGCCTGAAATTCAAAAATATTCTTCTTTCTCAAAGAATAGCATTTCATCACTTCTTAAGAATAATGCAACAATTTGATTTATCATAGAACTAGTCAACAGTTTCTACATTATCTATGCCAACAATTAACCTTTGAAGCTCACCCTCAGTAAAGACATGGTAATAGCGGTTACACACCACTGCCCCTTATCATGTTTCTTTGCAAATCCCTTTGCAATTGCTGTAGTCGATGAGCCATTAACTTTAGCATGATGATATGGTAAATGCCAAGGAATAAAGTATTCTTGATTAGCATCAGCTTTACAATTACCAACCAAAATGGCATGCTCATTTGCCCTGTTAAAAGAAGCAACAACCATCATATTATCTCTTCTTCCTTCTTCACCATCTCCTGGGTGAGTGTATTAAAGTTTGGATATTTCTGATGTAGAGCAACAAACTTCATTTATCCCTGGAATCTGTTCTAGCATCAGTGCTACGTAATTGCGCACTTGAGGACTACTATGGCTAACCCATCCTTCGTTGTACTTCCCAGAAAGAGGTTTCCACTTTGAAAGTAATGATCGATCCTCCTGCTCTACAGCCCCAGTGCAATAGCAAGCTTTGGCATTTATTTTCTCCACTAAATGCTCACGACCAGCTTCCTATAAAACTGTCTCTCCTCCACTCCAATCTCAAATGTCACCAAATGCTGTAGGAAAGCATGCACATCTTGAGCCTTGGCATTTTCCACATCGCCACATTTTTCCATCTCTTCCTTCCATGCATATGCCATCTCCTCGGCTCTCTCTTTCACAATCCTCATCACCAATGACTTCTCTGCCCCCAGCTCTGGCTCAGCTAACACAGACACCAAGCCCTCCAACAATAACATGCAGACCCACCCCAAATCTCCCGATGCAGACTTAACAGTCCGCCGATCAACAAGAAAAACCCCACCAATCACGTCAATAACAAACTTTACAGGATCTATGCACTCTTTCAGTGCAAGAGGTATCTCTTTGCGTAGGAGATCTGACTCTTTCCTATTGGATACGACAAGGTCAAAGAAAGCATCGGAGTCCATCTTGGCGCAGAAGGCGCGGACACGAGCGGGCATGTCAGCAGCATCGGCAGTTAGCTGCAACGGTGGCTCTGGTGCAGCGGAGAAGGGAGCCCAGCATCGAAATAGTGGAAGGGTTTTACTGTGTAGCAGGCGATGGGTGTTCTGGCTTTCTTCGGCTTGCGAGGATAAGACGAATGGGAGAGGAGAGGAATTATGCTGCTTTTTCCTGCCTGTAGCGAAGACGAAGAGATCGTCCCTAGGGAAGGTTTTTTTTTCAACTGTCCCTTGTCCATTTGGCTTGCAGCATGGATAAGGTAAGGGTGGTATGGGACGGATACATGGTAGCTCCTTATTGGCCAGATGGGAGGTGGAGGCATGGGAGTGGGTAACTGTGAGTTCCGAAGCAGTGACTTGATGTGATTAAGAGATAATCAAATAAATTTATCTCAAAATGATGCTAATCTTGATAAAATTTTAATCATGTTAATTTTAGTCAAATTGGTTTTATTTGGTCATTTTGATGTTCAATAATGATCCCATTTAAACGTGACGTTTAATTTCAACGTTGAATTGGGTCACTTTCAGTTAAAAAATGTGCATTATTGCTTCTGACCATTTAATGTTCACATAAACTCATCTGAATTGAGCGTGAATAGTCTCATTTGATATTTTTTTTGATATTTTAAAGCTGACGACATGATCAGTTTCATGAATGGAGGTCGTTTGGACATCGTCGCAGCTTCCTGACTCTGATATGTGTGTTGACAAATTGATAGCTCAAGCGCTTAATTGATTGCTCATTATATTTTGCAATATTTATATTCTGATCAATTTTCACATTCTGAGCATGACGACGAAGTTCATTCGTCGATCGGAGGTTATTTTAACCATTTTTTGTGACTTCCAGTGTGTTCTGAGCCTCGATTTGCGCACTGTCACTTCCAAAGTCTGTCGAATTTGACTTGTGGGCTTGACCTGACTCATGAAACATATGTGGAGGTCAACATCACTCTTGATTGGAGGGCTTCCACCTTTTCCAGAGAAACTTGGCTTGACCTTTGAAAGCCATGGTGGAAACACACCTCCTCCCTTCTCGCTAATTTTGGCCAATAATTTTATTTCTCATGCATTAGGCACACGAATCCTATTAGCCTGAGTCAAAATAATTATCCAAAAAATAAAAATAAAATGAAATCTGAATTGCATTAGATTTAGGTCATTTGAAGCATGCCCTTACATGATTTAGTCTCTTTAGGGAGTGAGTTTAAAAACTTAATCTCTTTCTAAATAAATGATAACCTAACTATCTTGCATAAAATATATGGCTTGCCTACATGTGTTTAAAATCGTAGGAGGAGTTAGTTGGTGGACACCCCCAGGCGGTTGTAAGTCCAAGCAATCGAGTGGTTTGTCCTCTCTTGTGGAGACAAACTAAATACTCATTTTACCTTAGATTTAGTTTGTGCTTTTGGCCCTCACCAAAGCTCCCTAGATTTAGGTTCTGAGGTTGCTTCTCCCTCTCATGGGCCGTAAGCTTAAATCCTCATCTCTTAGGCATTTCCATAATCTTATGTTATGGAACCATAAGTCCTAAATTTCTAATGGAAAATGTAACTCAAATAAATTAAATCAATTTCAAAAATATAAAGTCCAATCATCGGATAGTTTGAGATGCTCTCTAAGTTTCCTAGCATCGTGGGCATCTCCTACCTATCTTTCTTTTGGCTTCGATAATAATTCCCTCTCTTTGATCAATCTCATTTGATCTTCAAAAATGAACCAATCGATTGATAGTCCAATCTGATTGAAATCTTTCAAGACAACGATCATTTATCTTAATCGAGTATTCCTAAGAGATCACGTCTCTTATGATGTAATTAACTATGGGGGCTTGCCCCTATAGGGAACTTAATGAACCTAGTTTAAAATAAACTCTGCTTTACTTTTCCATATAAAGTAGGGGAAGAATCTCTGGTGCAATGTAGACCCATTGTCCTTAGAAGTCCTTATTGAGATGATTAGGTCCATTAAAGGGTAGTGACTTCTATCTTTCGAGATAGTACACTATTCTTTGATGGCGTACCCGATTACCTGAATAAGCACATATGTGGATCTGCGTGGCATCCCAACCAACAGGTGTAATATTTATGTTTTTATTTTTCCTCTTCAAAAAGGATAGATGAAGGCGAGAATATTTTCACCATAGATTTTCTGGCGACTCCGCTAGGGATGGTTCCTCTCTCCATCTTTGGTAAATGATCATTGTCTTCAAGTGTCGATAGTGGATTTGTACTTTGATATGAACCCGAGACTATCTTTCTTTCCATTGGCACTTAGCTTATTTCACCCTTAAGTTGAGTTAGCCAACATCCTTAGGTTTTAGGACCTCACTCTGTGTTGGTCTTAAAACCCCGTGTTAGGTTCTCCAATGGGAAAAAAAAAAAAAGATCTAAATAAAAAGAAAACATTTAAAGACTTCTTCCTTATCATTTTTATGTTAAGGAAAGGTTCATTATAAAATAATAAGAACAAAATAAATTTTTTATAAGAACTTTGCTTTTCAAAAAGCACCTTTCTCAAAAATGCACATAATAAAATATTTTTCACAAAAATTTTATCACGCACAATTAACAATTTTCATAATTGTTACATGTAGGAACTTTCAAAAATAAAACTAATAATCTTTTCCAAAAACACAAATGAACATCTTCCTTCAATTCATTTTGATGAAGATTTCATTGTCTTAAAATAAAATGAACAATCATCTTTCCAAAAGTCAAAAACAAAAATCAAAATAAAATTTTCAAAAAAACACACATGAACCTTTCCATTCAATACACCCACACCTATTGAATGGAAGTTTCATTTTCAAATAAAATTAAATTTTTCAAAAAGCACACATGAACACCTTCATTCAATATACTCAAATTTATTGAATGAAGATTTCATTCCCAAATGAAAATAATATCATTTGAAAATCCCACTTGAACATATCCCATATATGATTGAGTTGGAATTCCCTCTTCCAAAAAAAGCAATAATCACACAAAAAATAAAATTTCTTACATTTCAAAAATAAGATTGATCTCCACTCCTACATACTCAAATTTGTTGAATGGAAGTCCTCTTTTCAAAAATTGAAACTTAACAATCATATTTTCAAAATTTTCAAATACATTTGAAACTTCATTTAGCATACTCAAATTTGTTAAGTGAAGTCTCTAAATTCAAAATCAAAAATTTTCAAACACATTTGGAACTTCATTTAGCATACTCAAATTTTCTAAGTGAAGTCTCCAAATCCAAAATTAAAAATTTTCAAACACATTTTGGAACCTCATTTAGCATACCCAAATTTTCTAAGTGAAATCACCAAATCCAAAATCAAAAAAAAAAAATTCAAAAACATTTGGAACTTCATTTAGCATACTTAAATTTGCTAAATGAAGTCTCCAAATTCAAAATCAAAAATTTTCAAACACATTTTGGAACCTCATTTAGCATACTCAAATTTACTAAGTGAAGTCTCCAAATCCAAAATCAAAAAATTTTAAAACACATCTAGAATTTTATTTAGCATACTCAAATTTATTAAGTGAAGTCTCCAAATTCAAAATCCAAAATTTTTAAAACACATTTTGGAACTTCATTTGGCATACTCAAATTTGCTAAGTGAAGTCTCCAAATTCAAAATCCAAAATTTTCAAACACATTTGTAACTTCATTTAGCATACCCAAATTTGCTAAGTGAAGTCTCCAAATTCAAAATCAAAAAAAATTTAAACACATTTGGAACTTCATTTAGCATACTCAAATTTGCTAAGTGAAGTCTCCAAATCAAAAATCAAAAATTTTCAAAACACATTTGGAACTTCATCTAGCATACCAAAATTAGCTAAGTGAAGTTTCCAAATTCAAAATAAAAAAATTTTAAAATACATTTGGAACTTCATTTAGCATACTCAAATTTGCTAAGTGAAGTCTCCAAATTCAAAATCAAAAATTTTCAAACATATTTGAAACTTCATTTAGCATAATAAAATTTGCTAAGTGAAGTCTCCAAAATCTAAAATCAAAAATCTTCAAGCACTTTTTGGAACTTCATTCCTTAGCATACCAAATTTGCTAAAGAGAAGTTTCCATTTTCAAAACCAAATTAAATCAAAATTTTGAACACATCATTTGGAATTTCATTTAGCATACTAAAATTTGCTAAGTAAAATTTCCATTTCACAAAACTAAGTGGGACTTCATCCTTAGCATACCATATTTTCAAAAGTAAAGTCTCCACCTTCAAACAAATCAAAACACAAATGAAACACATTAGGATTTCCTTAGCATACTCAAATTTGCTAAGGATCCTACTCTTTCAAAAATCAAAACATCCAAAAACAAATGAAACACCTTAGGATTTTCTTAGCATACTTAAATTTGCTAAGAATCCTATTTCTAAAAATCAAACAAAACACACTTGGATTCTTCACTTAGCATACTAAATTTGCTAAGTGGGAATTCCAAATTTCCAAAAATCAAACAATAATTCACCCAAAAAAATAATCATTTTCAAACACTTCACTTAGCATACCCAAATTTGCTAAGTAAAATTTCAAAATCATCAATCAAAAACAAAACCAATTGACCCTTACTTTAACATACCCAAACTTGTTAAAGGAAAGGGTCCTCAAATCAAAAATCTAAATTCAAACAAACATGAACCTATGGAAGCATCCCCCTCAAAATATTTGAATCCATCTTTCAACATACCTAAATTTGTTGAAGTTGGATTCATATTCAAAATTCCTCTTTCAATCAAATTTCTAACTCTTCTCAAATCTATTTGAACCCCACTTAACACTTCCAAGATGTTGGATGTGGGTTCAAATTTTAAATTCAAATTCAAAAAAAACCAACAAAGATAGAAATCTGATCCAAACTCATTTCATATTGCAGATTCTTACCATCAGTTACCGTACAATGATAGTTTATTTTTTCAGTCTTTATAGTTGATCTGAGATGGCAGGCTCATAGAAGTTCATTTTCACTTTCCCTCATGGCATGGATTTGGCTTTGGACCAAGCCAACTTTCCCTGATTGGATCATACACATCTTATCCACTTCGATAGGCTATTTGAGGGAGTGAGGATTATATGTGAGGGCACTCCCCTCACAACAATGGGACCAGTGATGATGAGCGCTCATTATTGATCTACCTTCGATTGACATCTCCTTGAAGAGGAAAGCGGTGCAATCCGCTTTAGTAGTAGCGGTGATGCCCAAAGTTTGATGCACCCCATGGTTTCTCATGTTTCCCTAGTGAGGACTAGCACCCTCTCATCTGTACCCTCTAAGGGTAAGGCTCCCCTGATCTCAGGAATTGCCTCCTCTACTTTTGAGTATGGGTTTAGCTCTCACTCCTCCCATCCTACCAGGAAACAGCATAGGAACAAAAATTGCATGATCAAGCGTATCACACTAGAATTGCCAAGGAGATAGAAGAAGCTACTCATTCAGCTGTTGAGGAGTTCCCTGTTCTAACTTCACCACTGGTTACAGCAAACTTGTTCCATCGTCTCTCTAGGTCAGACAGAGAGGATGTTAGGAGGATTCGCACATCACCTCCACCAATGGTACAGCATCATCCAGCAATTACTAGGAGCAGGAGGTCGTTTGCAGGCCGCCAATCTATCTTGTGCCAGGTAGGCGGAGCTTACGGACGTTTAGAGTCTGGAGCTCAATTTGATTTGAGATCCATTATTCCCCACAGTGTAGGGAAGCATATCCATCAGTAGATGGATAGAGAGGTCCATATAGCTCACATTACCAGTAGGGAGAGGTGGAGGTTCAGTCGCCAGCTTGCGCACTTGTTGACTTTCCAGCTTGGCGCGTGTTGACCTTATTTTTAGAATAAGCTCTCAATCCCTCCATCTTAGAAATAGGACTCCTCTTAGACTTTAAGAATTTCTTTGTCTTAAGACACATCTAGTGATTAAGTGGACACTCAACCTAGCCCTAGATACCTAGAAGAGTTAGCCATAGGAATAGGTCATGCCATAGGGGTGTTAGGAAAATTTGCCTACCCTTAGCCTGAACCATTACTCACCTTCCTTCCTTCAAGTCAAACTCAAAATAAATCTTATTTGATTTTCCCTAAACTCAAATAAACTCCATGTGATTGAAACCCATAATTAAAACCCATGACTGAAACTCATGAATGAAATTCCTAAGTCCAAATCCTTCTTAAATCCTTAAACTCTTCTTAAGGACTTAACCAAAATCATGATCTAAACCAAATCCAATCCTTGAGATTTTCTCATAATTCATTTATATTCTCATTTATATTCACATATATAAATGAAATATAAATTCAAACCAATCAAACTAAATTCAAAATTTAAAATCAATTCATGAAATTTCCTAAGTCCTTTAAATTTGCCTCCATGGACTTAGCATAAATCTTGATTAAATCAATTCAAATTCATGGGATTTTCTCATAACCCATTTATATTCTCATTTATATTCATATATATAAATGAAATATAAATTCAAATCAATCAAATCAAATTCCAAATTTCTTAAGTCCTTTCAATTTTCCTTAAAATACTTATCCAAAATCATGATCTAAATCAATTGAAACTCATGGGATTTTTTCATAATTCATTTATATTCTCATTTATATACACATATATAAATGAAATATAAATATAAATCAACCAAATCAAATCCAAGAATTTAATTCCAAATTTAAAATCCTTCTTAAGTCCTTAATTCCCTTTTAATGGACTTAGCCTAAATCATGATCAAATCAATTCAAATTCATGGGATTTTCTCATAACTCATTTATATTCACATATATAAATGAAATATAAATATAAATATAAATCAATCAAACTAAATTCAAAAATTAAAGCTCCAAACTCCAAAATTTTCTAAGTCCTTTAAAATTCCATTTTAATGGACTTAGCCTAAATCATGATCAAATCACTTCAAATCCTTGAAATTTTCTCATGATCCATTTATATTCATATATATAAATGAAATACAAATTCAAACAATCAAAACCAATTCCAAAAATCAAACTCAAATCTACTCAAAATCTAACCTAAGTCTTTCAAGTCAAAATCTTGAACTTAGCCAAATCAACTTCAAATCAAGCCAAACTCTTGATTTTTCTTCATGATTCAATCAACCATAAAATCATGAATCCAAATATAATACAAACTTCAATCACCAAATCAAAATCCAATTCAAAAATCAAACCATAAATCCATTCATATTCTTCCTTTGAATATGAAATTATCAAACGAATCAAAACTCATTTGACTTCAAATCACTTGCAAATGGATTTATATTTCAATCATAAGTCCATATACAAGTTCAATCAAACTCAAATCATGCCTTTACCAAGCCATTTGAGCTCACTTGACCCAAAGTGACCTAAAATACCCTTATGAGCCAAATTCTAATCTAACCAAATTGGATTGAACCAAACTCACCTATGCCTCTCATCGACAACAATCATTATGGATGATCAATCAATCAAATTGGATCAAGTCAAACCTAAGGGTTGACCAAGTCGCTTTCATGAAACCTAACATAAATCCATCATAGGCCAAATTGACTGAAACCATTGATCTAAGTTCATTCATGACCTATGTTTGAACTTGACCAAGTCAACATTTGAGTATAACCTTGCCCAATTGACCTTAGACCCAACTTGACCTAAAGGGGTCATGTTGAGCCAAATTCAAACCTAACCAAAATTGATTGGAAATAAAGATACAAATCCACTTCATTTGACTAACCAAACCTAAACCTACCCTTGACCTAGCCCAAATAGGTCAAATGGGTCAAATAGGTCAACTTGACCCATTTGACCTAAATGAAGTCATATGAGCCAAATTCAAAACTAAACCAAATTGAATCAAACCAAAGCCACCAAAACATTTCAAATGGTCATATGAACTTAACCTAACCCTTGGTTTGACCCAATTTGACCAATTGGTCTACTTGACCCAAGTTGACCCATTTTAACCTAAATGGGTATCAAATGTACTCCAAACTCATGAAAGTTGGCCAAACCTATTTTCTCCACATACCCAACATATCCAAATTGAAAAATTAGCAAAATGATTATTCTACCCCTAGGCCATAGAACAAATTTTGGTCTAAACCATGGGTAATTTGGTCAAGCCTTCTTCATAACAACTTGATTCCTTTCTAGCTCAATGAGAGTGGTGCACTCAAAAGTTTGGGTTAGCAATGGAGGCCCAGCTCAAATTGGCTCATTCAAAATCCTCCTTCCACCCAATTTGATGCACATGAGAGCTTACTAATCCACTCAAGACATCAAATTGACCATTAGCAAAGATCTAACAGCCTAAACAACCCCTCCCATATGGTCAATTGGATCAAAATGGTAAAATTTAAGGCTCATCCAATTGCCATGGGGAGACTCCCCTAATTCAATTTGAATTCATCATCCTCACATTCGATTGAGCACTAGAGAGAGTTAAGAAACATTAAAGAGCACTCCCAGGCTTTTTAAGAGGGATTTGGATCTTAGCTTTCTCAATTTTCTTCCTTAGAAAATAGGGGAGCTCATCTGAATTCCCAACTCCTCCTCACTCAAAACTACTCCAATTCCTCTTGCACACTCCATCAGGGGATCAAGTTGAGTGCACCTATGCATTCTCTCAAGTTCCCAAAGCAAGGAGGAGGTGAATTGGATCATAGTCGCAAAGGGGAGCAAGTGGTGTTGGTCCATAGGGAGATCTACTCAACCTCAAGGCTTGAAAATTTCAAGAGGGCTTCGTCTCCACTAGACGAAGCTACCTCAACGAGCTCAAGCGCTAGTGATCACCTCCGATGAGGTATGAAATTTTTTGACCACTTAACTTAGGAGCTGTTGGTCATTTATGAAAGAAATGTGCATGGCATGTAAAATCCACCGTTGGATAGATTTGTCGTTAGCTTTAGATGGTGTGGGTAAAGTCTCATTCTAATCCGAGCTCAATCAAGCTCGAATCTTCCCTTATATCATGGACGATCTCTGTTGAGCCTCAAGGAACAATTACAGCGATCCTGGCCGTCCATCCGAGCATTTTGGATGGACAGTCGAGATTAATCCCACATTTTAGAAATAATTTATCCTTTAGAAATCGCGAGATGATCTCTGGTCGTTCGATCCTTGATCGAATGGCAAGGATCAAATCGCATCCCGCCGCCATGCTTCCACCCTGATGTGATGTTTAAGTAATCCCCTCACCGCTCG
Organism: Cymbidium sinense; assembly: GCA_021442155.1. Classification (NCBI taxonomy): domain Eukaryota; kingdom Viridiplantae; phylum Streptophyta; class Magnoliopsida; order Asparagales; family Orchidaceae; genus Cymbidium; species Cymbidium sinense. The sequence continues at coordinate 302,139,439 of CM038215.1, forward strand.
ACGCATGTAAAGTGCATTGACCGCCGCCACCGCGTGTCGCGCTGTGAGCTGAGGGGATTAATTAGAGATTTAATTAATTTTAATTAATCTTCTAACCTTCAAAAATTCTTATCTCTCTCAATAAAATTCAAACAAATATGAGGTGAAATTCAATGGAAAGATAATTCAACCTAGAATATTTTAAAATAATTTCAATAGATTTTGAGTTATACTTTTCTCTAATTTTAGGTTTTATTAGAAATCTCACTTTGTTAATTACTTCTTAATTAGTCCTCTGATTAATCTCAAACTTCTTGGGTATATTTTAGGGGATGACCTCTACCACCCCTAATTTTCTTGGGATTTATTTAAGGCTTAATTTGGGGAATTGCAAATGTGTTTCCTAATTACTCCCTTAACTTAATTAAGGATAATTAAGGTTGGATTAGTGTTTTAATCCATTATTAAGGTTGATTAAGGTTAGATCTAGTGAATAGGAGGCTTAGGAAATAATTTTGGGGTATTTTCCCCAAGCTATTCTCTAAACCTCCTTTTTTCCTTAATCCTCTCTTAATTAAAGGTTAATTCATTAATTATCCCCTTAATTAATTTTTAAAAATTCTAAAACCTTCTAGAACTTAATTAATCTACTTTGGGTAGATGCTTAGGTGTTTAAGAGCCTAAGTTCAATTAAAGAAATCAAAAGCCAATTCATATGTGTGAAGGGGTGTTTTGAAATTACTTAAGTTAAACCCCTTAGCTTAATTAATCATTAATCATGAGCCAAATTGCATTAGGCCCTTTCCTTCCTAGGTGCATTGTAAGTTTAAATTCTTTGTGAGCTTTTTTATGTCATCTTATCGGCTCATAATTACTTGGTTAACTATGCTAAGGTGGTGTAGGTGAGGGTTAACTAACTTGATTAATTTATACCTTAACCTAATTAATATATATAAATGAAACTAATCATCTAAAAATTAAACAAAAATATCGAACACATGTGGGAATGGGTCAAGAACAGCAAACTCAACTCACCATTTCAAAATTAAATCAAATTATAAATCAAACAAAAATCATCTTAAATAAACTTTGATTTATTTTATGCCTTCTGATTTTGTAAGAATGTCTTTAGGATTTAATTAATGTGAATTCGTTTACATACTTTCATTGCTTTGATTCTTTTTCCAACATGTTAAATGTGTATGTCATATAGCTTCATACATCCATATTTTTCAAAATCAAATTCAAAAATGAAATTATTTACTTTATGTCAAATTTGCATGTGTTGGCTAAAGTAATGATATGAGTGGCTATTATCACTATTAAATTCAAATTTATTTTCAAAATATATGAATAAAATGCCTAAAATTGAAAGTGTGCTACTTATATTTTAATTATAAGCTTGCATGTGAGAGAATATAAGGATGTGCTTAGCATAGATTTCCCCTCTCTTTTATTTTAGTATAGTTTTGAATAGGAGTTGGTAAGATGTATGGTTCATTTGAAAATAACCTAAAACTTTCCTAATTCTATATTTTATTCATTCCTATGCTATCACTTAAGAAGGGTAACCTATGCTTGCATACATAAATTGCATAAACAAATGAATCAACAAATACAACTTTTGCATTCTTTCTTTTTTCATTCATTTCTTTTATACACATGTTTGTATTTAAGGAAAGTGATATATTAGTCTGGAAAACCGAGGTTATGATGCTTTAAGTAGCCCTAAGTAGGTATTATACCTTACACCTCTAGTTAGTAATGGTGCTATACTCACTTATGCCTTTCTTACTTTCATGTGTGCATGTGAAAATTGGATAAAAAATTCATTTCTAGTTAATGAAAATCATGCATCATAAAGTGTGTTAAATATTCTCATTTTTGTGTGTAGATATGCTTAGGACTCATTCATATATATTTTATACATGTTGGGAAAGAAATGAAGTAATGTATGTTTTGTGAATTTGGTTCATTTTATTTAATCTTAAAATGCCTTTCTTTTTGAATAGGTTAGTTTAGAGTTTATCTAAACTTATGATTAATTAAAACACTTAATCAAAAAAATCACTAAACGAAACCTAAAATATGAATCTACTTAAAAATTACTTAGGTTTGGGAAGGAAAGAGAGTTCCCTTCTCTTTCCCTCACTTTATAACTTAGTAATTAATTGTAGGATTCACTAGAACATAATCAAAACATGAATTATAGTCAACCCAAAATAATTAAACAACTTAAATGAGACCCTCTTCTAAGTTGAACATGCTTCAGAAAATTCTAACTTAAAGTCATAGCTAAGCATACCACAAAAACCTTCAAAGCACGCACATTAGCCAAAGTCACCACTTCTAGCTTTAGGTTAGGGCGGTGCATGATTTGAGGTTTATTTTATTTTGTGATATATATTTTAGACTAGATGTTAGGGTGTATGCTCGTAGAATGAATGGTAGGGTGATCTTAGTCTAACCTTTATTTTCTACAGGGGATTGTGCTTAAGGGGCGTTATCATAAATATAAATATAAATGCTTTTGCTTGCAGGTGCTTATACCCCTAAGCATAATCCAATAGGCCAGGTGGACTTAGTCATCCATGTGTGGGATGATAAGTCCAATATACATGCTTGGGATTTGTGTGGTTTATTTTAGTTAATCTTTATTTTGCAGGTGTTAGTTAGATTTCCATTCTTTTCCTTTTTATGTAAATTTGTGCAATTAGGATTTTGTAATGATTGTTATGGGGATTAGGATGAACATTGGTCATAAGATCTTATCTTATCTACAATGTGAATCCTTTGGAGCATCCACCTTCCAACCATCCAAAAGAAGGAACCAAAGAAGAAAGAAGAAAAGAAGAAGAAAGAAGAAAAGAATAAGTAAGAATGATGCTTGAAGACCCCCATAACAATGAATTTCTTGCTCAATTGTAATTTAATTCATTTATAATCTGGGTTATATAAGGGTAGAGCTCGGCTACCCAATTTATTTTTGGGTTTGTGCGGTGGTACCCGACCACACTCAGCCTCTTATTCTTTTTGCAATTAGCTTTATAAATTGATTGATGATTTGTTTAGCTTGTTCATTAAGTGACATTATTTTTCTAGTTTCTTATTTGTGTTATGTATGGCCTAAATGTGGATTAGACTCTTACAAAAAAATTAAATCTTTTACCAAACTTAACAACTCAAAATTAAAAATAAAGAACTCATAACCTCACCTAAAGTTTAGGTTTAAAATCTAGATAAAAGAATTAGCAACCCCTTAGCTGGATGAGCATTCCTTTTACAATATCATGCACAAATGTATCTTATTTCACTCTTGATTGGAGGGCTTCCACTTTTGCCAGAGAAACTTGGCTTGATCTTTGAGAGCCATGGTGAAAACACACCTCCTCCCTTCTCACTAATTTTGGCCAATAGCTTTATTTCTCATGCATTAAGTATATGAATCCTATTAGCCCAAGTCAAAATATATGTCCAAAAATAAAAATAAAATGAAATCTGAATTACATTAGATTTAGATCATTTGAATCATGTCCTTACATGATCTAGTCTCTTTAGGGAGTGAGTTTAAGGACTTAGTCTTTTTCTAAATAAATAACAGTCTAGCTATCTTGCATAAGCATATGACTTGCCAACATATATTTAAAATCATAGGAGGAGTTAGTTGGCATCCACCCCTAGGCAGTTGTAAGTCTAAGCAGTCGGGTGGTTTGTTCTCTCTTGTGAAGGCAAACCAAATACTCATTTTCGTCTTAGATTTAGGATATGCTTTTGTCCCTCGCCAAAGCTCCCTAGATTTAGGCTCTGAGATTGCTTCTCCCCTTTGTAGGCCATAAGCTTAATTCCTCACCTCTTAGGCATTTCCTTAATCTTGTGTTAAGGAATCATAAATCCTAAATTTCTAATGAAAAATACAACTCAAATAAATTAAATCAATTTCAAAAATGTAAAGCCCAACTATAAGATAGTTTGAGATGTTTGCTAGGTTTCCTAGCATTGTGGGCATCTCCTACTTATCTTTCTTTTATCTTCGATAATAACACCCTCTCTTTGATCAATCACATTTGATCTTCAAAAATGAACTAATCGATTGATAGTCCTTTCCTATTGAAATCTTTGAAGACAATGATCATTTACCTTAATCGAGTATTCCTAGGGATCCCATCCCAGAGGATGTAACTATGGGGCTTACCCCCAGGGAACTTAACCGATTTAAAATAAACCACCTTTACTTTTCATGTAAAGTAGGGAAGAATCTACATATATACAAACCCATTATCCTTAGGAGTCCATATTGAGGTGATTAGGTCCATTAAAGGGTAGCAACTTCCATCTCCTGAGATAGTACACTATTTCTTGATGATGTGCCCGATCACCTGGATAAGCACATTTGTGAATCTATGTGGTTTCCCAACCAACAGGCATAATATTTCTGTTTCCATTTATCCTCTTAAGATTGAAGGCAATATTTTTCACCACCTTTTTAATACCATCTTGGATCTTACTCGACCATCATCAGAGGAGAACTCATGTTCATAGAGAGTGGGTGGTGCCTCCACCATTAATACCCTGTCACCATCACCAATCCGGATCTCAGTTCCATCAAAGGCCATGAAGGCCTTCTGAGAAACACACCCGTTGGTTATACATCAGGATCTACCCCATCTACACCACCTATTGTGGTTAGCTCTTGCTCGACCTTTTCTGATGGGTGCGGGAGTGGCGACCCAAGCATCGTGGTCATCCCTTCTTCTCTTTGGCGACGTGGAGATGGTGATAGTTATTTTAGAGGTGGCAGATGATAGTCCAGCTGCACCAAGGATAGTGGAATATCCTAAGAATGTCACACCTTTCATGCCTAATGGCAGTCAGGATTGTCTCTCATCTAGTAAGTACAGTCCATATAGGATTAACTACCCAGTAGGAGGGGTCCTGTGCCTCTGCATAATAGTGATCACACCGGTCAGCCTAGATTGTTCATATCTGCTCAAGTTGATCATTCTTTAGATGAGATAGTGGCTCATTATTTCATGGAAAAGAAGGAGATTTTGGGGTACGATTGGTCAGATGAAGAGAAAGTTAGCTTTGATACCAACGACAATGACTTACAGCTAGAGTCTGTATGATTGATACCAGAGGATCTCTTCTCAGGGAGCAGCAGGCCATGGAAGGTGATGAGCTTGATCAGGAAGACACCGCCCAATCAACCCAGCACCTCTGACATCAATTGAGGTAGAAATATGAGCAGATAGATAGGATGGCACGGTAGTTAGAGGACTTGTTAGTAGCAGTTTCAGTGCTTCAAAAATAAGCCCCATTAGTTCATCCTACTATAATCGACATCAGTCAGCCAGAGTTTGTGCATGTCTTGGACCCAGCCAAGACCTTACCTCCCGTTGAGCAAGGTAGCACTATCATGTATAGGAAGGTAGTGGAAAGTGCATCCATACAAAGAAGACATAAAATCCATAAGTGAGCAGTAAGTGAAGGAAGCATTGGCTCAAGCCCGGGGAGGATCATTTAAAGGCACCTACCTAAGGGATTGATCCAATATCCCAAGGGTTTCATACCACCTTCCTTCAAAAGCTTTGATGGCGGTGAAAATGCACATATAACACACTTGAGCCGGTTGTTTACACGGATGCGTGATGCTTTTTTTTTGCCTCTTCTTTAGTACTTCAGGGTTTGCTTTGATTGGTATGAGCCTCTCAATGAAAGAAAGACATTTGAGTTAAAGCAACTTTTTTATTAAGAGATTTAGAGCTCGAAAGGGTTCAGTGATCTCGTTTGCATACCAATTGAGTCCCTTGTTGATTATATTCTTCGATGGCGTAACCTGAGTATGAAGTATGAGCTGCAGCTGTTTGAGCAGCATGCCATTGAGATTCTTTTTTAAAGAATATCCATGGCCCCGCCACGTCCATGCTTAAGGGCTTCACTATCAAGATATTTGAGAAGCTAATCAATAAGGCGGGTAGTCTCATGGAGAGGCCAAATAGTTACCTTTTCAAGATTAGTTGCCTAAAGCAAAGCCACAAAAGGTTTATGAGAAGAAGCAGGGATATGTTGAGATAAGGCGACCAACAAGAGATCATTTGAGAGACCATGACCATAGCGCCTCCACCTCCTATGCCACCAGAGCCCTACCTCCACCTCCATAGCCACACCGCTTTCCCACCTGGGTGGTATTTCATACCGGAAGCTATGGTCCACCTACTCTTTTAGATAAACTTAACAAACCTTATTCATTTAAGAGGGAGATAATCAAAATGATCTTTAAGAATCTCTTAAAGAAGCTTGATTTTACTACCCAGAACTAGGCCGGAGGCAAAAGTCATGATCCAAACTTTTGCCCCTACCACCGTATGTTAGGCCATGTTTTGTAGGATTACTTCACATTCAAGAAATGGCTTGAACACAGTTTCAAGATCGGTGTTGTAGTTATCCCAAAGGAATACTTGTGGAACAACCATCCAGTTTCATCAGGGTAATCCTTGGGGATACATGTGATCCGTCCAAAACTAAAGAAGGTTGGGATATTTCTTTATCTAAAACCTCTAAGAAGATCGTCCAGAAGATCAAGAAGCTTTCCTTGCAGGTGCCTGAGTCAGCTCAAACCCCCAACATCAAGGAAGGTTTGCATGTTGTCAATGCCAACCCGAGGAAAGGAGGATCTTAGCAAGCAGCATGAGTAATATGTGTCGGATAGCCATTAGCAACCATAGAGAATCCGACCTCCCATTGCAACTTCCACACACTTCTTCCACTTCTAGCTCTACTTCTTACTAGTAGAACTCTTGTATCGAATAAGGGCATCAAATCCCTTACCCCACTAACTTTAATTGATTTCTACTTTGTACCTCCAAATAATTCCAAGAAATTAAAAAATAAAACTAGTTTGAATTACATCTGTGTCACTTCTGATGGGTTATCTTATTCTATTCCTAATGATAACTCTTCAAGTCAAAATAACTATAACAATTCTAATATTCCTCTTTATGATTCAGAGTTGGACTTTCCTACTCTGAACACTATGGGTTCACCTCTTGAGATAGACTTGGAATCATCTGATTTTGAGGGTCTCATAGGAGAAGCTGTAGGTGAACCTGATGTGTAGGTAGAACCTTCCATTACCCCACCACAAGAAATCACCGAAGTCAACCTCCGTGGTGCCAAGATTCTACCTCCTAGGGCATCACCTCAAGATAGAGGGAAACACGTCATTGGTACAGAAGATCGAGAAGCCCTTCCACAGAATGCTCCACCCTTGGATATGCTTGTGGAAGACTAGCCTAGGTGGACTACAATGTCCTTTCTCTTCGAAGAAAGTTTCCATCTAAGTTAAGCATATACGACGCCCTTGTCTTATCCAAAGAGATAAGGGAATCACTAATCAAGGCTCTCCTTAATCCTGAAATATGCTTAGCTCAGCTGACCGCTGTAGTGAGGAGGCACATTATACATAAAAAGCTCAGGAGATCACCTTCACAGATGAAGACCTTCTTCTGGGGGACTTGGAGCGCAACCATCCCTTCTACATCATAATTGACATGGACAAGTTCAGACTTGTCAAATTTCTCGTGGATTCAGGTGCATCAGTGAACATTATGAGACTAAAGACCTTTATCTATTTGAGGATCGACATCTCTACACTCCAAGGAGATCGGATGATGTTGAGAGGATTTAATGAATAAGGTGAGCATGCTTTAAATTCCATAGTGTTACCTTTGGAGATAGGTGATTGAAAGATTGAAGCCAAGTTACATCATTAATTTGAATACTTCGTTCACTACTTTGCTTGGTAAGCTTTGGATACATCTGAACAAGATCATTCGATTCTCCCTCCATCAGTGCATCAAGTTCAGAAAAGATGGGATTGAATAGGGTGTCAATGGAGATGAAAAGCCATTTTCAGTTAGAGAGGTTGAGATTTATGAGGATGCGACCTACTATCTTTCTCAAAACACCATTTCTCATGGACTTGGACAAAATTCAAATTCAAACACAAAAGTAAAAGAAAATGAAGGAAAAGAAAAGATAAAAGAAAATTAAAAGAAAAATGAAAGTCGAAGTACACAAGAAAGGGGAATTGAAGAAGAAATAGATCCGCATATCACATTCCACTCACAATTCATTCTATCATATGAACATGTGGGTAGAATGGCTCAACCTCCACCAGGCAGAGGCAGAGGTAGAAATAGAGGCAGTTCTAGAGGTGGGAAACACCCTAGTTGGCCATCAGCTAACATAGGTCATGTTCCAGTTCATAGGAGTGCCCCTATTATTCACATAAATTTGGAATCCAGGTTGGAGGATGAGTCTAATGTGATTAGTATACCATCCAACCCCTCTCAATGGGTTCCATTGGAGGTGCCTTTCAATCCAGACATAGATGAAGACCAGGCCTCCAAACAAAGCAGAGTATTCGAATCTAGTTTATGTGAAATTATTAGGCAACAGCTGAGAACCTTAGCTCTAACTTCACTGACATCTCAGAAAGTTGAAGGTTTGGTAGTTAAGGAAGTTCCTAAGTCTTCTAGTGACATGAAGCAAAAGAGGTTCTTTTTGGGATCATCATCCTAAAGTCCTAAAGTTGATGCAGAACTTGAGGAGGATTCATTTAAAGAATTAATGGAATTATCATTTGAATTTTACTCATCTTGTGTTCATAATCTTATACATAAAGGTTTTGTTCCTCATACCTGGTCCATGCACATGTCAGAGTACTTTGAGAAGCTATGGAATAATACAGGAAGGGAAGCACAATCAAGAGCAGGACTAGGATTCATTATAGGGGGTCCAGTTGGTGACGATGATTATTGTTTAGTTGTTATCAATCATTTAGACTCTGATAGGTTCTTCTCACACACCCCAACTCTTATGAGAATGTGTGTTTAGAAACCTTAGATGATCCAGATGACCTCCAAATCAAAGAGGCACCACCAGAATTTGAAGAGGAGATCCATTCAATAATTGACAAGCTTAAAGAAATCAACCTCGGGATAGAAAAAAATACACGCCCGACATACATCAGTTCATTGCTGAATGAAGAAGAAACCAATGACTTAGTTAAAATTTGAGTTTAAAGGCGCCGCATGGAGTTATGAAGAGATGTCAGGATTATCTCCTGACGTAGTAGTCCATAAGCTAGTAATAGATTCTAATGCTACCCCTATTAAGCAAGATCCTAGACACATGCGATTAGAAATTGAATAACAGGTCATTTCTGAAGTTAAGAAAGTAATCGATGCTGGTTTCATCAGGGAAGAAAAATATCCTACCTAGTTAGCTAGTGTCATTTCAGTTAAGAAGAAGAATGATAAAATTCGCATATGCATCGATTTTAGGGACTTAATTAAGGCATGTCCTAAGGATGAGTTTCCTCTTCTTATACCAAAATTAATGGTGGACAACGCCTCATCTCATGCAATCTTCTCTTTCATGGATGGATCATCTAGATATAACTAAATCAAGATGTCTCCTAAAGATGAAAGAAACAATGCTTTCCAAACCCCGATCAGAATCTTCTATTATAGGGTCATGCCTTTTGGCCTTAAAAATGCTAGTGTTACATACCAACGGGCCATGACTCAGATCTTCAACAAACTCATTCATCATCAGGTTGAGTGCTACGTTGATGATCTAGTAGTCAAGAGCAGAGAAAAGGAAGACCACCTCTTTGACTTGAGAGTAGTTTTTGAATGGTTAAGATAATATAACCTCAAAATGAATTCCTTGAAGTGTACAATCAGAGTAGCTTCAGGGAAATTCCTTGGGTTTGTTGTTCGACACTGTGGAATAGAGATAGATCCCGAAAAGATCAAAGCTATCTTAGAAATGCTACCTCCTAATAGTTTAACTCAACTCAGATCCTTTCACGGATGGATGGCATATCTAAGATGCTTTATCTCCAACCTATCAGGGAGATGCAAGCCATTCTCAGCACTTGTCAAAAAGGATGCTAAGTTCAAGTGGGATGACAAGTGTCAACATGCCTTCGAAAACATTAAGCAGTATTTGTTGAAGCCACCAGTTCTAGAAGCCCCTATCCCAGGCAGGCCACTCATTCTCTACACTACTATATTGGATGACTCTCTCAGTGCTTTGTTGGCCCAAACCAATGACGAAGGGAAGGAGAATGCTCTCTACTACCTGAGCCATCATCTGATTCCTGTTGAAGTGACCTATCCACCTATTGAGAAATATTGCCTAGCTTTGATCTTTGCTTCCCTAAAGCTACGGCATTATATGCTATCTCATAAGGTGAACTTGACTTCCAAAATAAATCCACTGCAGTACCTCATGACACGGCCAATGCTATCATTTGGACATGGTCCAGGATTTTCTCACAGTTTGATATCATATTTGTACCCCCTTCATGCGGTAAAAGGACAAGCACTAGTAGATTTCTTAGCAGCACACCACTTCCAGTTGATTCTCTACTTAGTGATGATCTTCCTGATGAATAAATCATGAACTTAGGGGAGGCTGACAACTATTGATGGGAAATGTATTTTGATGGTGAAGCTTCTTTTCTTAAAGGGGAAGCGCCATGATCTATTCTTCTAGGAAAGGCAGGGGTAAGAATAGTTCTCCTAACTCTAGATCACGATGTGATGAGATTCTCACACTATCTTTCCAACCCCTGCACCAACAATGAAGTTGAGTATGAGGCTTTGATTGCGTTATCCATCATGTCAAGAGCATCTTTGGGGATTCTCGTTGGTCACCAGCGTTGGGTCCTATCAAGTTCAAACCCAAGCCTTTGCATTACTATGAGTATACCATGAAGGCAAAATTTCAAAGCCACCATCTACAAGGTTCCCCAGAGAGTGGTAGTTTTGCTTTACAAAGAATTGGCATGTCTGAAAGATGAGTCCATTTCAATAAGGGTCCAAAATAGACAAGTCCTATCCCTTATTGATGTTGAACTCATCGAGAGACTTTCTCTTGAAGGGGAGGTTGTCATTGCCAAAATGGACAAGGAGCTGGATTGGAGGCAACCATTCATAGATTATTTGAACACCAATAAACTACCTCAAGAAAAGTCACAAGCCCATTAGGTGAAACAGAGAGCTCTTTCCTACGCTCTTGTTGATGGCACCCTGTACCACCGATCCTTTGACCAATGTGGTTACGTTGTTTAGATAAACACGAAGCCTGTGGCATTATAATCGAGGTACATTTAGGTCTATGCAAAGCACATAATCTGGTCCGAAGATGAAGACAAAGATCAAGCCACTAGGATATTACTAGCATTCGATGATTATAAACTGCATGGATGTAGCTAGGAGATGCCATCAGTGTCAGGTACAAAGCGTGGTCCTCCACCAACCACCCAACATTCTACACCCTGCATTGGCCTCATGGCCATTTGAGTATTGGGGTACCGACATTGTGGGTCCAATCGATCCTCCTTATTCCAAGGGGCATCAGTTCATCTTAGCTGCCACTGACTACTTTTCCAAGTGGGTGAAAGACATCCCACTTAGAGGTCACTTCGATGTGCTTCAATTTTTCAGAACCATATCATATATAGGTTGAGGTGCCTCGGAATTATATCCGATAATGATGCATTCAAAAGCATGAAGATCAACAACTTTGCCAGAAGACACGGTATAGATTGGAGATACTCCACCATCTACTATCTTAGAGAAAATGGTTTAGCAGAAGCATTCAACAAAACTCTCATCTAGATACTGAAGAAGACTCTTGATTACAATAAACGATAGTGAAACGAGCAGTTGGTTGAAGCCTTGTGGGCCTACCACACCACATACCGAACTCCAACTCAGTCTTCCCCATTTTCCTTAGTGTATGGGTCTGAATCTGTTCTACCTTTAGAAGTTCAACTCCCATCACTAAGGATAGCATTGGGTAGCAAGATCACTATAGAGCAGAATGAAAAGTTGTAGTTAGAAGAGCTCAAAGGTTTGGAAGAGAGTCGCCTACGGACGTGCCTGAATCTTGAGTTACACAAGACCAAAATGATTCAAGCTCACAACAAGCTAGTCTGCCTTAGGTCTTTCTGAGTAAGAGAACTTGTGTTAGTCCTAAGGAGACCAATTGTTGCCCATCGAAAGATGGGAGGCAAGTTTGAACCCACTTGGAAAGGCCCCTATGTCATAGAGAAGGCTTACCAAGGAGGATCTTATCAGCTTATTGATTATAAAAGGGAACACCCGATGCTTCCAATTAATGGGCTCTATCTAAAGAAATATTACTCATGAAATAAATCATAGCTTAAAATAATCATTAATTAAAAGAACTAAAATCTGATTTCATTCATCAAATCTTCTCTTCTTTCGAAGCATTATTTGCTTGTCTTGCGAATCCACCATAATGTGTCTAGGATAGGTGTAAGAGCCCCCTAGTGGCATCTTGTCCCTCTTTCATAACACAAACACAATCTCCTGGTGCTATTAGAATAGGTGTAAGAGAATCTGAGAGGCATCCTATTTCGATTAGCACAATTAAGTTAGGTGTGAGAGAACCCTAGTGGCATCCTTTCTTAGTGGAAATTTTTTGTCATCTGTGGCACCATTTCATCAAAACCTCTAACGTGTTTAAGGTAGGTGTAAGAGTCCCCCAAAGGCATCCTATTCCTTTTAACACATGCACAACAATAAACATAAATCTTTTATCTTGAGCTATTTTGATGTGGGAGCAAGCCCCCTGTGGCACTCACTCATTAGCTGACCTAGGTTGGGTCTACATGCTACCTTATTAGTATGTTACCCTAGTGGTCATTTGTTTAGAAGATGTGAGTCCTCGAGCTTTCTTCCTAACTTGACCATTGCAAATCAATGAGCGCCTTGTTAGTATGGTAGTCTTCACTGCCCAGCCAGTAAGCTACCTCATGTTGACTTTGTTTAAGAAGATGTGAGTCCTCGTGCTTTCTTCTTTAACTAGCCATCATGCTCTAACTAGGTCGAGTATCTTTGAGTTTTAGGATAAGTCCCCTAGAGGCTCCTTTCCTCTTGACTATCTTTGAGTCGATAAAATTCTCTTAGTGGCATTCACTCAGTAGTCGCCCTAGGTCGGATAGCACCTGTCGAGCCAAAGATAGACTATCCCAACAATCAGTTTATAGGAGGATGTGAGTCCCTGAGCTTTCTTCCTAGGATGATTGTTGCAAACCAATGGGCACCTTAGGTTGGTTGATGTTCGCTATGTGACAACGACTCACCCGGTGAGTACACTACTCTTGGCAGATATGAGTCCCTGAGATTTCTCCTTGAGTTGGACATTGAATACCTATTGAATATATGACTAGTCATGTCATCTTCTCCAGGGTGTTGGATTAAGCCCTTAGCAGCCCCAGCCCCTGTGGGAACTCTATTTGGATCAAGTCCTTGGCAACCCCATTTAGACACTACCCGGGTTACTTTTAGATTGGACAATCCCCATTTCCTAGTAACTACCCCTGTGGTTGGAGAATTTGTTCAGGGATGTACAGATTCTCCCTTAGTTCAGTAAATCTGAGATAGATCTAGGCTAATATAAGCTCCTTCTCAGTTTGATCCATCGTAAACTAACAGGGTCCATGATAAAATAAATTAAACAAATAAATAAACAAAATTAATTCGCTTATGGATTAGGAATTCAAGCCCACAAAGGGCCCCTTTTCCCAAGCAGGCATCCTATCTTTAGGGCAGTGTCAGCAGAACTCCCTATAGGAATTGACTGACTACCTGAGTTAAGATAAATCCCCAAATTACTCACTCGTGTCCCTTAGGTTGGGTTCAATCTTTTTTATAAGCGGTTACATTCCACTTTGGAAGATGTAAGACTATGACAGATTCATTCTAGCATGGTTGTCACAAATTGACGGGCAGCCCTAGGTTGGGTTCGATTTGTTGCCCAAAATAATCGATCACCCTAGTGGTCTTTTCTAGTGGAAGATGTTAGTCCCCTAGCTTTCTTCCCTTAAATTGATCATTGTAAACTGAAAGGCACTCCTTTGGTCGGATAGTTCTCCTATCAGTCGGGAAGCTACTCCCTTTGATTCAGTAAATCTGAGATAGGTCTAGGTGGATATGAGCTTCTTCTCAGTGTGATCCGTCGCAAACCAACAGAATCCATCAAAATAAACCAAACTAAAAAATGAAATTAATCTTTGACTATCCTTGAGCTAATTTAAGTCTTCTAGTGACATTCACTCAATAGTCAGCCTTAGGTCGAGTTTGATTTGTTGCCCAAAGCAATCAATCACCCCAGTGGTTCCTTGTTGTGGAAGATGTGAGTCCACACGCTTTCTTCCTAACTTGGCCATTGTATACCGAAAGGCACCCCTTTGGTTGGATAGTCCTACCTTGTGGTTGGTAGACTATTCCCTTTAGATTGCTAAATCTTAATTAGGTCTAGGCCTCCATGGCCCCTATTCAGTGTAGTTCATCGCAAATATATGGGATCCATCTTAATCAAAATAAATAAATTTAAAAATGAAATTAATATTGACTATCCTTGAGTTGATCTAAGTCCCCCAGTGGAATTCACTCAATAGTTAGCCCTAGGTTGGGTTAAATCTATTGCCTTGCTAATAGATTACCTCAGCAACTAGTCTCTACTTTGGAGGAAGTAAGTCTACTACACTTTCCTCTTAGTATAGCTGCTGCACACCGAAAGGCACCCCTTTGGTTGGCTAGTCCTACTACGTGTTTAGTAGACTATCCCTTTGGATTGGTAAATCTGACTTAGGTCTTGGCGTCCGTGGCTCCTACGCAGTGCGATCCATACAAACCGACAAGGTCCATCTCAAAAATTTAAACCTAACAAAAATTAAAGCAAATTCAACCCTCTTCCTTAGTGGAAATCTCTCCCCAGTGAGACTCAAATCAAATCAAACCTCTCATCCCCTTGTGGATGATTTGAACCTGCTTCCCTAGTGGAAGGTTCACACTCCATCCCTTAGTGGATTCTTCCCTCTCTTTTATGTCTTGGACATAAGTAGAGTCACATTGCACTAAGCTCTGGATTCTTTCTACACCTTGGGTTAGTGATAGATTATTTCTGTTAGTGCTTGTGATTTCTCAGTATTATTGATCGTTTCGGTCAACACCAATACGTGCGGTGTTCCTTGTCAATCACATCACACCTATTGGGCGCCCTTTGTTAACCTCATTTTTAGAATGAGCTCTCAACCCCTCCATCTTAGACATAGGACTTCTCTTAGACCTTAAGAGTTTCTTAGTCTTAAGACACGTCTAGTGATTAGGTGGACACTTAACCTAGCCTTAGAGACTTAGGAGAGTTAGCCATATGAATAGGCTAGACCTTAGGGGTGTTAGGAAAACTTGCCTACCCTTAGCTTGAACTATTCCTTACATTCTTTCCTTCAAGCCAAACTCCAAATCAATCTTATTTAATTTTCTCCAAACTCAAATTAATGCCACATGATTGAAATTCATGATTGAAACCCATGAATGAAATTCATAAGTCCAAATCTTTCTTCTTAAGTCTTTAATCTTCCCTTAAGGACTTAGCCAAAATCATGATCAAAACCAAATCAAATCCTTGAGATTTTCTCATAATTCATTTATATTCTCATTTATATTCACATATATAAATGAAATATAAATTCAGAACAATCAAACTAAATTCAAAAATTCAAACTCCAAATTCATTAAATTTCCTAAGTCCCTTAATTTCCCTCTTAAGGACTTAGCCAAAATCAGGATCAAACCAAATCAAATCCTTGAGATTTTTGCATAACTCATTTATATTCTCTTTTATATTCACATATATAAATTAAATATAAATACAAATCAATCAAATCAAATCCAAAAATTGAATTCCTAACTCCAAAAATTTCCTAAGTCCTTTAAATTTTCCTTCATGGACTTAGCCAAAATCAAATCAAATCAATTCAAATCAATTCAAATTCATGGATTTTCTCATAACTCATTTATATCCTCATTTATATTCACATATATAAATGAAATATAAATATAGATCAACCAAACCAAATTCAAATCCCTACTCCAAATTTTCGTAAGTCCTTTAAATTTCTTTTAATGGACTTAGCCTAAATCATGATCAAATCACTTTAAATCCTTGAAATTTTCTCATGAACAATTCATATTCTCATTTATATTCACATATATAAATGAAATATAAATTCAAACAATCGAAACCAATTCTAAAAATCAAACTCAAATCCACTCAAAATCCAACCTAAGCCTTTCAAGTCAAAATCTTGAACTTAGCCAAATCAATTTCAAATCAAGCCAAACTCTTGATTTTTCTTCATGATTCTATCAATCCTACAATCATGAATCCATATATAAATACAAACTTCAATCACTTAACCAAAATCCAATTCAAAAATCAAACCCCAAATTCTTTCATATTCTTCCTTTGAATATGAAATTGTCAAATGAATCAAAACCCATTTGACTTCAAACTACTTGCAAATGGATTTAAATTTCAATCATAAGTCCATATACAAGTTCAATCAAACTCAAATCAAGCTTTGACCAAGTCATTGACTCCACTTGCTCCAAAGTGACCAAAGTACCTTTATGAGCCAAATTCTAATCCTAACTAAATATTGAATCAAACTCACCTATACCTCATCATGATCAATCATCATGGGATGATCAATCAATCAAATTGGGTCAAACCAAGTCAAACCTAAGGGTTGACCAAGTCAACACTTAACCAAAATGAAATCTAACATAGCCAAAATCCACCATAGGCCAAATTGATTGTTTGATCTAAGTTCATTCATGAACTATGTTTGAACTTGACCAAGTCAACATTTGAGCCTAACTTAGCCCAATTGACCACTTTACCCAAGTTGACCTAACTTGACCTAAAAGTCAAAATGTGTCAAAACTTATCCTAAGTCAAATTGATTGAAACCAATGGGTCAAGTTCATTCCAAATCACTTGTTGAACTTGACCAAAGCCTCAATTGGCCAACTAGAATTAACTAGCAATTGGTGAACCAACTAAAGGGGTCATGTTGAGCCAAATTCAAACTTAACCAAAATTGATTGGAAACAAATATATCAATTCACTTTATATGACTAACAAAACTTAAACCTACCCTTGACCTAGCTCAAATAGGTCAATTGGGTCAAATTGGTCAACTTGATCCATTTGACCTAAATGAAGTCATATGAGCCAAACTCAAAACTAAACCAAATTGAATCAAACCAAAGCCACCAAAATATTTCAAATGGTCATATGAACTTAGCCTTGACCCAAGGCGACCAATTTGTCCAATTGGTTAACTTGACCCAAGTTGACCCATTTTGACCTAAATGGGTCAACATGAGCCAAACCATATCAAATGAACTCTAAATCCAATGAAACTTGGCCAAACCCATTTTCTCAACATATCCAACATATTCAAATTCAAAAATTATCCAAATGACCATTCTATCCCTAGGCCATAGAACAAATTTTTGTCAAATCCATAGAGAATTTGGTCAAGCCCTCTTCATATCAACTTGATACCTTCCTAATTGGTCAAGTGGATGCTATGGAGGGTGGTGCACTCAACCCAATGGGTTTGGGTCAGCCCAAATGGACTCAAGGCCAAAACCGATCCCCTAGCTCAAATTGGCCAATTTGAAAACCTCCCTCACTTGATTTGAAGCACATGGGAGGTTACCAATCCACTCCTTGGCTCAAACCGACCATGTGCCAACTCCAAATAGATCAAACAACCCTTTCCATATGGATAATTGTACTAAAATGGCAAGCCATGCTTTGGTCGTTCGATTGCCATATGGGGAGATATACTCCCCCTAATTCAATTTAATTCAGACATGCCCATTGTCGATTGAGTAAGAGAGAGTGTTAGGAGCCATCAAAGAGCAATCCTAAGCTTCCTAAGAGGGATTTGAATCTTGCATTTCTCGAGTTTTTTCAATAGAAAATAGAGGAGCTCTTCTCATTTCCTAACTTCTTCCACACCACAATCCACTTCAATTCTCTTTGCACACCCCATCAGAGGGCTAAGTCGAGTGCACCCAAGCCTTCACTCAAGTTCCAAAGGCAAGGATAAGTTCAATTTGATCAAAGCCGCAAAATGGAGGAAGGGGAGTTGGTCTATAGAGCAATCTACATAACCTCAAGAGCTAATTCTCTCAACACAGCTTCATCTCAATTAGACGAAGCTCCTCTAAGGGAATCGAGTGTCGGTGATCACCTCCGGCGAGGTATGGAATTTTTTGACCATTAGACTTAGAAGGTGTTGGTCCTTTATGAAAGAAAGTGTCATGACATGAGAATTCCACCGTTGGATTTGATCTTCTATGCTTTATGATGGTGTGTGCAAAATTTTATCCTAATCCGAGCTCGAATCTTCTCTTAGATCATGGATGGTCTCCATTGATCCTCATGGAATAACAGGGATAATCCTGGCCATCCATCTGCACATTTTGGATGGACGGTCGAGATTAATTGCACGTTTTATAAATCCTTTTATCCTTTTAAAGTCATGGGGTGATTCCTGGCCATTCGATCCTTGATGAAATGGTGGATAGCAAGCACATCCGTCACCACCACTGATTGGGCGTTTAAGTGGATCCTTGCGATCATTAAAAATGTGTTGGCCTTGGCGTGATGTTGGGCTAAGGATTAATTAGGTTTTAATTAATTCTAATTAATCCCCTAAGCTTCCAAAATTCATATCTCCCTAAATAAAAATTAGAAAAAATATGAGGTAAATTTCTATTGAAAGATAATTCCATCTAGAATATTTTAAAATCTATTTTAATGGATTTGAATTATATTTTCTCTAATTATGATTTTTAATGAAAATAATAATTTACTAATTACTTTTTAATTAATCCTCTGATTAATTTCAAACTTCTTGGGTTTATTTTAGGGGATGACCTATGCCTCCCTTAGTTTTCTTGGGATTTATTGAAGGCTTAATTGAGAGAATTACAAATGCATTTCCTAATTACTCCCTTAATATAATTAAGGATAATTAAGGGTGTGATTAGTATTTTAATCCCTTATTGAAGTTGATTAAGGTTTGATCCAGTGAGTAAGAGGTTTAGAGAATAATTTTGGGGCATTTCCCATAAGCAATTTCCTAAACCCCATTTTCTTTCCTTAATCCTCTCTTAATTAAGGGCTAATTCATTAATTACCCTCTTAATTAATTTCTTAAAATTTCTAAAACTTTTTAGAACTTAATTAATCTACTTTGGGTAGACGCTTAGGTGTTCAAGAGTCTAAGTTCAATTAAGGAAATCAAAACTCAACTCATATGTGTGAGGGGTTTTTTGAGATTACTTAAGTTAAACCCCTTAGTTTAATTAACCATTAATCATGAGCCAAATTGCATTAGGCCCTTTTCTTCCTAGGTGCATTGCAAGTTTAAATTTCTTGTGAGTTTTTTTATGTCGTCTCATTGGCTCATAATTACTTAGTTGACTATGCTAAGGTGGTGTAGGTAAGGGTTAATTAACTTGTTTAATTCATACCTTAACCTAACCAAAAATCTAAAATGAATTTATTCATCTAAAAATTAAACAAAAATATCAAACACATATGAGAATAGGTTAGGAACAGCAAACTCAACTCACATTTTCAAAATTAAATCAAACTCAAGATCAAACAAAAATAATATTAAATGAACTTTGGTTTATTTTAAGCTTTCTTATCTCATAAGATTGTCTTTAGGATTTAATTAAATTGAATGTGTTAATATACTTTCATTACTTTAGTTCTTTCCCCAACATGTTAAATATGTATGTCATGTGGCTTCATGCATCCATACTTTTCAAATTTCAAATTTAAAATGAAAATGTTTACTTTATGTCAAATTTGCATGTGTTGGCTAAAGTAGAAACATAAGTAGCTATTATCACTATTAAATTCAAATTATTTTCAAAATATATAAATCAATTATCAAAATTGAAAGTGTGTTACTTATACTTTAATTATAAGCTTGCATATGAGTAAGATATAAGGATGTGCTTAGTGTAGGTTCATTTGAAAAGAACCTAACAATTGCCTAATTCTATATCCTATTCATCCCTATGCTATCACTTAAGAAGGATACCTATGCTTGCACATATAAATAGCATAAACAAAATGAATCAACTAATACAAATTTTTGCATTCTTTCTTTTCCATTCATTTCTTTTATACACATGTTTGTATTTAAGGAAAGTGGTATATTAATCTGGACAATCCTGAGATTGCGAGGCTTTAAGTAGCCCTAAGTAGGTCTTCTACCTTACACTTCTAGTTAACAATGGCATTGTACTCACTTATGTCTTTCTTATTTTCATGTGTGCATGTGAAAATTGGATAAGAAATCTCTTTTCTACTTAATGAAAATCATGTATCATAAACTTCCAAATTTTCTTAAATGAATCACCTAGCATGCATCATAAAGTGTGTTAAATATTCCCATTTGTATGTATAGATATGCTTAAGACTCATTCATATGCATGTTATACATGTTGAGAAAGAAATGAAGTAATGTATGTTTTGTGAATTTGGTTCATTTTACTTAATCTTAAAATGCCTTTCTTTTTGAATGGGTTTGTTTAGAGTTCAACTAAACTTAGGATTAATTAAAATACTTAATCAAAATAGTCACTAAACAAAATTAAAATATGAATCCATTTTAAAAATTACTTAGGTTAGGGAAGGAAAGAGAAGTTCTCTTCTCTTTCCCTCTCTTTATAACTTAGTAATTAATTGTAGGATTCACTTGAACCTAATAAAAATATGAAATAAAATTAATGCAAAATAACTAAATCACTTAAATGAAATCCTCCTCTAAGTTGAGCATGCTTCACACTTAAAAAATTCTAACTTAAAGTCATAGTTAAACATACCACACAAACCTCCAAAGCACACACATTAGTCTAAGTCACCACTTCTAGCTTTAGGTTAGGGTGGCGCATTATTTGATGTTTGCTTTTATTTGTGATATATATTTTAGACTAGATGTTAGGATGTATGCTCATAGAATGAATGGTAGGGCGATATTAGTCTAACCATTATTTTCTGCAGGGAGATTGTGCTTAAGGGGCGCTGTAATAAATAAAAATATAAATGCTTTTTCTATGCAAGTGCTTATACCTCTAAGCACAATCCAATAGGCCAGATGGACTTAGTCACCCATGTGTGGTGTGATGAGTCCAATATACATGCTTGGGATTTGGTGGTTTGTTTAGCAAACATTTATTTTGCAGGTGTTAGCAAGATTTACTTTTCCTTTTCATGTAAATTTTACAATTAGGATTTTGGAATGATTGTTATGGGGATTAGGATGAGCATTGGTCATAAGATCCTATCTTATGCACCATGTGAAGCCTTTGGAGCATCCACCTTCCAACCATCCAAAAGAAGGAACCAAAAAAGAAAGAAGAAATGAAGAAGAAAGAAGAAATGAAGCTTGAAGACCCACATAACAATGAATTCCTTGCTTAATTATATCTAATTCATTTATAATCTGGGTTGTATAAGGGAAGAGCTTCATTTATTTTTTGTTTGTGCGGTGGTACCCGACCATAACAGCCTCTTATTCTTTTTGTGATTAGCTTTATAAATTGATTGATGATTTGTTTAGCTTGTATATTAAGTGGCATCTTTTTCCTAGTTTCTTCTTTGCTTTATGTATGGCATGGATGTGGATTAGGCTCTTATAGAAAATTAAATCTTTTACCAAATCTAATAACTCAAAATTAAAAATAAAAAACTCATTACCTCATCTAAAGCTTAGGTTTAAAATCAAGATAAAAGAATTAGTAACCCATTAGCTGGATAAGTACTTCTTTTATAATATCATGCACAAATGCATCTTGCTTCACTCTTGATTGGAGGGCTTCCACCTTTGCCAGAGAAACTTGGCTTGACCTTTGAAAGCCATGGTGAAAACACACCTCCTCCTTTCTCGCTGATTTTGGCCAATAATTTTATTTCTCATGCATTAGGTATATGAATCCTATTAGCCTGATTCAAAATAATTGTTCAAAAAATAAAAATAAAATGAAATCCGAATTGCATTAGATTTAGGTTATTTGAAGCATGCCCTTACATAATCTAGTCTCTTTGGGGAGTGAGTTTAAGGACTTAGTCTCTTTCTAAATAAATAACAGCCTAACTATCTTGCATAAAGCATATGACTTGCCTATATGTATTTAAAATCATAGGAGAAGTTAGTTGGCCACCCCAAGGTTGTAAGTCTTATGGTGGTTTGTCCTCTCTTGTGGAGACAAACCAAATACTCATTTTCGCCTTAGATTTAGTTTATGCTTTCGGCCCTCCCCAAAGCTCCCTAGATTTAGGTTCTGTGGTTACTTCTCCCTCTCATGAGCCATAAGCTTAAATCCTCACCTCTTAGGCATTTTCATAATCATGTGTTATGGAATCATAAATCCTAAATTTCTAATGAAAAATGCAACTCAAACAAATTAAATCAACTTCAAAAATGTAAATCCCAATCATAGGATAGTTTGAGATGCACGTTAGGTTTCCTAGCATTGTGGGCATCTCCTACTTTTTTTTTGGCTTCAATAATAACTCTCTCTCTCTTTGATCAATCACATTTGATCTTCAAAAATGAACCAATCGATTAATAGTCATTTTCTATTGAAATCTTTGAAGACAACGATCATTTACCATAATCGAGTATTCTGGATCTTAGGATGTATTATGAATTATAGGGAACTTAACGAACCTGATTTAAAATAAACCATGTTTTACTTTTCCATGTAAAGTAGAGGAAGAATCTCTTGTACATATGTAGACTCATTGTCCTTAGGAGTCCTTATTGAGGTGATTAGATCCATTAAAGGGTAGTGACTTCTATCTCCCGAGATAGTACACTATTCCTTGATGATGTACCCGATCACCTGAATAAGCACATCTGCGGATATGCATGGTGTCCTAACCAACAAGGTGTATATTTATATTTTCATTTATCCTCTTCAAAAAGAATAGATAAAGGCGGGAATATTTTCACCACAACCATTAAGAAAGTTTGCCCTATGTCAACCCAAAAAATATAGATTTTACTTCATAAAGATGGATAAGAATTGGAAAAAACTCATTAAATAAGACATTTTTTTTATTAAAGAATTATCATACGATTAAGTTGTTAATAAATATATGGTCATTTTTATCATCAATGCTATCCTTATTGATCATCTATTACTTTCGACTCGATTCTAAATTTATCCTTCAATACTTCTTATTTATTTTACCAATCTATATTTTTTGTTTTTATCAAATTCTAAATAATTTGAATGCAGCACATATAAATATAGGAAATCTTTAGTTCTAAAAAATGAAGTGAGTGTTAATTCTGTAAACACATAAATTTTGAGTGCTATATATGTTATTATCCCTTATTTTAATCATCCATATTGAACTGTTACAACTATCTTCTTCTGATGACTTCAATCTTACCTCTTCATTTTCATCAAATTCCATCATTAATTTAAAATTATATGAGTTAATACAACATTCGGCTCCATAAATTTAAAACTAAAAAAAATAAATCCCATCTATTGGCAGAGTTCAATCTGCCCATTTTAAATACATGAGTGTAGACAAACAAATAAAGAGTTATAATTGACACAATCATATATCAATTTTGAATTACATTTATTATATGATCAATTCAGCAAGAGATGGACTAAGTTTGTTGTCTTTTAAATAAAATTTAATTTATTCGAAAAAAGAAAGAAAGATAAAACTCTTCTTTGTTTTTGAGAACGTTGTTTTCATTGTATTATATGATGAAAAATGAACAGACTAAATTATGCAATTTGATTGAACTTTGAAAAACTATGTTGGGCTTATTCTATATTAGGACACCTTGGCTCGCCTCCTTTTTTTTATCCCAAAATGATAGATAAGTTTAATTATTTTTCTATTAGTTTTTTATCATATTTATTTTTATTGTGCTTTATAACCTATTATTTTTTAAAGTTTTTTAGTTATTCACTTTAAAGTTTGCTATTAAAATAATTATTATTGTTGTTTTTATTGAACGTTGACTAAAATTATAAAGAAGTTTGTTGTGCCTTTTAACAATGCTTATTTCCCATTTATAATAATAAACTCAAGTTTTAATAGCTATATGTTATCATAATAAAATTTTAGAAAGTAGCATTTAACCACATCCAAGTTCTTTGATCAAATCAAGCTATTAAAGTTCCCTCCAAAAGTCCCCAAGCCCTAGAATTTACTTCTATAATCAACTCGAAATAATTCTAAATTCAAATCCTAAAATTGAATAATTTAATAATTTCGAATAATATTAGGACCTCACATAGAGTATAGTGAAGAGTTAATTATTGTGGCACCAACGTAGATATCAAAACATAATTTCATGAAAGAGAAGTTATAAATCAATATTTATGTTGATTGCAATCAATTGATGATCCCCATCCTTGTCTCTGCCTTCGGTGCACTAAGGTTGTGTTTGGGGGGGACTGGCGTGATAGTGATGCACTGTGAAAACTCATCATTGCATAGTTTGGGATTGCATTTTTGCTGAAAAGTTGTGTTTTAATCTTACTTTATATTCAGTTGTAAATGACGATTTGACTTACGTAAAATAAAAGTAATTTATATACATATGCAAACACGTAAACTTTTCTGCAGTAATTTATTTATATTTTCATATAACTACAATTATCCCCAACTTAAATATATTTTAGAATATTACTTTGAGTTTAGAATCCACCATTTCCCTTACATGATCGCAAAACATAAGCTTATGGTTAAGAAGTAATGAAAAACATTAAAAAAAACCAGGAAAACAAAGCAAAAATCAAAATCGATAATATCTAATAAAAGGGGGAAAACTCATCCAACACAATTTATCCAAAATTTGGATCTTGTTTTGTTTCTCTCAAAGTTGCAAATTTATACTTCAAAAAGACTTGTCATCCTGCTGTTCAAAATTGACAGCCATATGCTGCTACAAGACAATACGTTGGAAGAAGCTTTCAAATTATCGAAAAGATAATTCGACCTTGCTGCCAAAACTGATTCTTTCTGTTTCATGCTCTTGTTTGGCACGTCTCATTTTCTTTTGTGTTCACAAAAAATAATTTCAGTCACCATAATAACTCCGAACATTACTAACCCACAACATTAATCAAATTATCGATCTATATCAAACTACACATGAAATTATTACCTTCTCCTTGCCGATAAAAGAGGATATTTCATAGACAGAAGCTTTTCACAATGGTGTTTGTCCCTCTCCCATATTTCCCCTTCCTTCTTCTTCATCTTCTCCTCCTCCTCCTCTTAATTTCTGCTTCGAATTCTGAAGAATTTGCCTTCAATGGATTCAACAGCAGGGATCTGCAACTCGATGGTTTGGCAGAGATCGAATCCAATGGCCTCTTGAAATTAACAAACAGAACAAAGTACCAGCAAGGCCATGCTTTTTACAGGACACCACTTTATTTCAAGAACACATCAAACGGTAACCTCAATTCGTTCTCCACCTGTTTTGCCTTCACTATTGTGCCTGAGAATCCAAGTTTCAGTGGCCATGGCCTTGCTCTTGTTCTCTCCCCAACCTCTAGTCTCCAAAATACTTTCCCAGTGGAATTTCTGGGTCTGTTCAACTCTTCCAACAATGGAAATTCCAACAATCATATTCTTGCCATTGAGCTTGACACAATAAAGAATCCAGGTCTTCAGGATATTGACAACAATCATGTCGGCATTGATATCAATGGATTAATATCTGTGGCTGCCGCTCCAGCTTCATATTATGTGAATGGAAGCCATGGGTATCAAAATCTTAGTCTTATCAGTGGAGAGCCTATGATTGTTTGGGTTGATTACAGCAGCCAGGAAATGAAGCTCAATGTCACAATATCTCCTTTATATGTAACCAAACCAAGTCTTCCTCTCTTGTCACTGACTACAAATCTCTCCTCGATTTTCTTTGATTCCATGTACATTGGATTTTCTTCATCATCTGGTTCCATGAGAACATCTCATTATGTTTTAGGATGGAGCTTTAGGATGAATGGACAAGCTCCTGCTCTCAATCTGGATGGTCTCCCCAAACTTCCTTCAAATCAAGAAGGGAGAAAGAATAGAGGTTTAGTTCTAAAGCTATCGATTGCAGGATTAGCATTTGTTATAGTTGGAGTCGGTGCAATCACATACGTAATTGTAATGAAGTTTAAATATGCTGAAATAATAGATGACTGGGAGGTTGGTCAACACCAGCTTCACAGATTCTCTTACAGAGAACTACACATGGCTACCCGGGACTTCAGTGAAGAACAGCTACTTGGAATTGGAGGATTTGGAAGAGTATACAAAGGAAAATTACCAATTTCCAGAGCTGAAATTGCAGTGAAAAGAATTTCCCATGATTCAAAACAGGGAATGAAAGAATTTGTTTCTGAAATTGCCAGCATTGGGCAACTTTGTCACAGAAACTTGGTCCAGCTTCTCGGCTACTGCAGGCGAAAAGGAGAACTCTTTCTAGTGTATGAGTTCATGTCGAACGGAAGCCTCGATAAGTTCATCTACGACGAAACCGGGAAGAAGAAACTTAACTGGAATCAGAGGTTAAGAATCATCAAAGGTGTGGCTTCTGCACTGCTCTACTTGCACGAGGAGTGGGAGCAAGTTGTGATCCACCGAGATGTGAAAGCCAGCAATGTATTGCTTGATGAAGAGCTGAACGCAAAACTAGGAGATTTTGGATTATCGAGATTGTATGATCATGGAAGTGATCCGAAGACAACTCGAATAGTTGGCACTATGGGTTATATAGCTCCTGAACTGAACAGAACTGGAAAGGTGAGTACATGTACTGATGTTTACGCCTTTGGAATCTTGTTGCTAGAAGTTGTTTGTGGGAGAAGATCAATTCTAGAAGAAGATTATTCAAATTCTACTAATTTGGTGGATTGGGTGCGTAAAAGTTTGAGAAGAAAAGCTATTCTGGAGAGTTGGGATGCTGAAGCTGGAAGCGACTTCAAACCTGAAGAAATTGAACTGGTATTGAGGCTTGGATTGCTTTGCTCGCATCATTCAGATAAAGTCAGGCCAAGTATGAGACAAGTAATACAGATATTAGATGGTTACCTTCCAATGCCTGAGATATCTGATGCTAGTTCAAACCTTCAAGTTTGTACATCCAAGGAAGAAGAAAAGTGTTTTTTGATTCAGTAATTAATATCTTGTTCACTTTCAAAAATTTACGTGTTTGATAGTTTAGTTGGTAGAATTTTTGAAAATCATTGTTGAAATATTCGATTTTATTTATTTTTGCCTAATATTAAAAAAATAAACAGTATTTATAGCAATACAATAGAAAGATTTTATAAATGTTACATTTAACAAGCTGGACAGATTGATCTGGACCGCTGAAATTTTATTATTGTCTTTATTATAATTATTATTTTATTGGTTTCGATGTAAAGGCATTCCCCTCATTGTAATAATGAAAGAGTTTAGAAATTGTCTTGTTCTGGGAAGCTGTATTAGTTTGTCTTGGTATTCTTGCTCGTAGATCCATTGGCCAAAATGAAATGTAATTAAGAAACTACAGCTGATTGTACTCTGAGTTTATATTTAACTTTAAATATCATATATATATCTGTTAATATGCCTCCAAATATTAATGTAGTTGACCTAGTCATGAATTATGAGGGTCGTTCACTTTGCTGGGCGTGGTTGCAAATGACAAAATCTTTTAATTAAATGATATTAAAAATAATTGAATTTATTTGAGATTGATCTTGCATATTAAAATTTGCATTACATTAATTTAAAGATAAATTGGCAAATGTCAAAATGAAAATTTCTCAGAAGATTAATTCCCACGAACTTTGGAATACTTCTTTTATTCAAATAGATTAATATTATTTTTTCTTAAGTTAATTTCCGAAATATTATTCTAAATTTAATCTCTCAGGGCTACAGCCAAAAATGAAGCTGAGTTGGGCTGAGTCAATCATATCATGAATTATATTTAATTTGATCTGATTAATCAAACATACGTCAGACACGAATCTATTTTTTTTACAAATATATGTTTGTACCTGAGTTATTTAAAATTGTCTGTAATCCAGCTAGCTTAACGTATATTTGGCTACTCAGAATTAATAGAATCGGTATTTATGATATAAAAAATTAGCTCATAGATAAAACAATAACTTTATAGGTCTAAAATTTAAATGAAAGAATAATTCAATAAAATTGAAATTAATATCTAGCTACTTAAAATTAATTAAATAAACACAAATTAAACAAGGTAATAAAGAAGGTGCAAATTAATCAAATCATATTGCTTGTTTGGGTTTTTTTCTTCATCTTTCTTGGTGATCTTCCCTTCTAGCACTTTTTTTTTATTTATTTATTAAAATCACACTAAGAAAAACGCGTGGTGTATTTCACCTTTAAAAATCAATAAGATACTATTTTTAATGTAATATAAGAATTATGTGCTAAGTATGAGGATTCTTAGAATGCAGCACACCTTACTAAGCTCCTAATATACGATTTTAAGTTCGAGGTCTTATTCATCATCTTACTAACCGGACAGTATTTTAATTATAATTATTAAAAAGAACGCAACTAATATTTTAGTTCGTTTTTAATAATACATAATTTTAATATATTTCATATAAAAAAGTTGAATTTTTAAAAACTCACTTTTCCTTTATGAAGGTTGAATTCCAATATTAAAGACTCATTTTCTCTATTTCTATTTTTTCTCGGCAAAATTTGGATCATTTTTAAATATTTATGTCAATGTTTAGGGTTTTAATTACCTATGTAAGTGAGTTAAACTAAAGTTAAATTTGAGCCAATCTCAATAAAAACATAATTTAATTTAATAAAGCTCGGTCTCAAATCGACAAATGATGAAATGAAGCTAGCTAGCTATGTTATTGTAAAAAAGGAAAAGATGATTAAATATTAAAAAATTAGTTACGATAAAACTAAGAGAAAAACAAAAACAAATTTAGAGTTAAATGATAAGTACTTTTGACGGAAGAAACTATATTATTTATTTGTTAATTACGAAATCCGGATTCAAATATACAAATATTTTATATTATTATTTTCTTAAATCTCTTAAGCTGACCAGGCCACTACGCTTCTTATTATTATTATTATTTTAAAAAATTAAACACAACTCTAGATTAATAATTAATATTATTAAACTACTTAAATTGATACGTTGTATTATCGGATACTTATTTTTTAACCAAACGAGACTCAGTGACTTTAGTTAAAAATAATTAAGAATTAATTAAAAGAATATTATTATTAATACTATTAATAAATAATTTAAATTCATATATATTATTAATTAGTTTTATGAATTAATGATTTGATTTATATAAATATAAATAAGCTTACTTGCAATCTTGTTTGTGAACACTAAATTGTAGTGTTTTTAGAGCTTCTTAATTAACTTAATCTTGAATGTTAAATAATATTATTTATCAATTTTTTTATAAGTTTTAAATAATAATGTTCAAATTTGTTAATTTAATGATTGAATATTTATAAATATGTTTAAATTTATTTAATTAATTAATCAAATGATTATCAATAAATTCGAATTGCGTGGCTTTTAAACCTTCAATCACCTCTGCCGTAATAATTTAAAAACTGATTTTTAAAATGACCTTTAGTGCGGGGCATAATTGATTTTCTCACTTATTTAAATTCTGAAGAAAATTTGGTCGCTGATATTTTAGGATATATTTAAGATAGCTTTTTTAGTGCTTTGCTTTAGTTATATTTTTTTACTAATTTTTTAGTTATTTTTTAAAAAAATTTATGATGAAAAATTATTTTTTGAGAATAAAAATTGTTATATTATGATAATTATCAAAAATTATTATTTAAATTTAAAAAAAAAAATTTTACACAACAGTTTTACAAATAATTTTTTAAATATGATAACTATCAAAAATTATTATTTAAATTTAAAAAAAAATTATTTTACAAACAGTTTTACGATCAATCTTTTAATAGTTACCGATTGTGCTCTTTTTTTAGTACAAGAACAGAAAATAAATTATTCAAAATATATGTATTAAAATATGTGGGTAAACTATATTTTAATCCTTATATTTTGAATAATTTAGGTGATTACTATCTATGTGGCAGCATTTGAAAAAAAATTTCTTCGCAAAATAAATAATGATCAACAGTTTAAAGAAAAAAATTTGTTTTTTCTTAATTAGTTTAAAATATCTTGACCCATTTTTTTCTTTGAAGGGATCATTTATCAAATGCCACTATACGCCTTCCACGAATTTTATAGTTGATAGTGTTAGCGTAGCGGGAATCTGTATATTAAATGCTACAGAAAACAATATTAAAAGCTATAGCTAATGTTTGGTTTGGATATAATTTAATTTTCAATTTTAATTATTATTATTATATAATTAAACAAATTTAAAAGAAGTTATTGATCAATTTAAAATTACCCTTTAGTTCATCTTTAGTTATTCTTAATCCTTTGTAAATGAAATAAATGATTTTTTTTTATATAAATTTTCAGTATTTGATTGAAAAAATAAATAAAGTCTGGCGCAGTAGTTGATAAACTTTGACTTTCAAAAGAGGTCTTGGTTAGTCTTTACATTCTTGTATGTGTGAGTCTGATTAAATTATTCAAATATTCCCAAAAAAAAAAAAATAAAGAAAAAATAGTTTAAAAGTATTTTAAATATAATTTTAATTTATTTAAAATGTATTTAAAATTTATTTTATTTTATTTCAATTAATCAATCATTAATTGAAAAATAAATGAAACTTTTTGAGAATTTTCAGATTAGAATCTTTTCTTTGTGGATCAAGTTTCTTGAATTTGATTATTATATACATAGAGTCTAGCTTAACTCAATTATTATATATTATTCCATATATGGTGGGACCTTCTTTAATTATTATAATACTTTTTTTTTAATTACACATCTCAGGCATTTAATTATCTTTTCATGACATAGAATATATATTCTTTTAAACTAATAATAGTTTTAAAAAGGAAGGTGATATTAAATTTAACCTAAAATTGTAGTTGTTTTAATAATAAAAGAGAATTCAAATTCAAAATCAAATAAAAATATGTCTAATGTGATATAGGAAAAAAAAATCAGAAGTTCTTTGAATTTGATTATTATATATAGTGGGTATTTGATTATTATATATAGTGAATGTAGCTTAACTCTAATTGTCATATATTATTTCATCTATTATGGTATCTTCTTTAATTATTATTGATATGGCTCTCAAAATACCACCGTCAAGCCAAATCTTGATGTTGAAAGCGATATGATTTTGAGTCAACAAATCGGTCAAGACTTAAAATATCATTGAATCTTGGGACATCAATTAAATCCCAAAAGCTCTCAAATGGAGTGTTTATAGTATCGAGCGTCTCGTCCGGATCTGAGCCTAAGATCTCATAATTGACTTTATTTGGGCATCCAAATGCTCAAAATACATCAAATGATCGAAGGAGTCATTCCCGTCCGATCGAGGGAGTGGTCTGCTTACGTGAGTTTACTAGAATACTCCTCCTCCATCTATAAATCCTCACTCACAGGGGGCTAAGCTAAACAAGTGAAGTGAAGCAAGTGAAGAAGAAGGAAGGAAAGCGGAAGAAGGAAGGCAAGAGTGAAGAACAGAACAGAAGGAAGAAGAAGAAGAGTCCAAGCAAGTGAAGAAGGAAGCTAAAGCAAGGAAGAAGGCAAGGAAGAAGAGGAAGAGTCCGATCGAGGAAGAAGAGGAAAAGTGAAGTGAGGAGGAAGAGAAAGCTATAAAGCTTGAAGATCCGAAACAAGATCGCACCATTCTTGCCATCGTTAATTATACTGGCATTTCCACAGATCTCCAACATCAAACAACTATTATAAAGCGTCGTGTACAATTTATTGTCCCTTTCAAATATTCAGAATCTGTTATCGGAAGATTTTGTCGAAAGGATACATAGTGGAATCTTTCTTGGAAGGCCAGTGGTTTCCCTCTTTTCGAGGTTTTTACGTTAAAAATTGGGTGTCTCATGTTCGCTCTTTAATTACACATTATTGTCATCAACAAGAGGTAAGGCATAAATTTTTTACTCTCGGTTTTCCAACCTGACTTTGGCTTCGTGGGAAGTAAAACTCTTCAACAATTCAAGTGAACATCCGTTATGGCCAAACACTCGTCCACAACTTCCTCCGTCATTCTCAAAACCCATCCCAGACCAATAAGTTGAGGCGGAATCTCTTTGGAAGATCGGGTGGTCGAATGGAGGAGTCTCAAAATAAAATGATCCGACTTTTGCAAGGACTACACTGTAACTCCCAGGGGATATGGCCCCTGAGCTTCCATCACCAGCGGGTAGCCGCCACTTCAATGAAGAGTGAAACCTCGTCCATATCTGGGTGACTTGGTCTGCAGTCTCGGTGCAGGCAAAGGCCCTCGGTAATAAACTCTCACCTCTCAGGATGGTATGTGGTCATAACATGGTGGAGCAGAGCGTTCTCAAGGATCCGGAAGGAAAAAACTCTCGAACTTGGAATACTAGAATCTTGAAAATATTATCGGTAACTCTTCTTGCATAATTATTATGACTTTATCTCGTCATTTCATCCTTGTATAAGCGGCCTACTAGGATTAAAGCTTGTTGTTGCGGTTGTTGTCATTTTCTCTTAAAGCGTGCAGTGTCTTATGATTATATCATTGAACTAGTGAACTTTGTTCTAACAAGATTTGCTTTTCTTTACTTTTCCTCCCACTTGAAATATACAACTCATGTTACATCTCTCAATTGGGACATGATCAATCCTAGGGGACTTGATGGACCTCTTCCATGAGGTTAACGCGTCATCGAGTCACACTCGGCAAACAACCTTGGATAGGTCAAAGATCTCCGTCGACCATCGATTCTGCCAACCACCCGTCGACCCTTGTATGCCGGCATCTGCCGGTCCGCTGCCGTGACCATCGCCGCAATCTTCCGGTCATCACTGTCGCCGGTCATCCGCCGTATCGGCGCCGTCGCCCGTCGGACCATTCGGTCGACCTCTTCCATGCGGGTTAACGTCATTGAGTAAAACTTTGACTAACAACCCGGGATAGGTCAAAACGTCCCGGTGGGCTTCCGACCTCTTCCATAGTTAACGCGTCATCGAGAAAAACTTCGACTAACCCGGGATAGGTCAAAGCGTCCTTGGTGGACTTCCCGACCTCTTCCATACGGGTTGCGTCGCCGGTAAAACTTCGACTAACGGGGAAAGGTCAAAGGTCCTGTGGACTTCCGGCCTCTTCCATACGGGTTAATGTCGAGCAAAACTTCGACAAACAACTTCGGAAAGGTCAAAAGGTCCTTGGTGGACTTCCGGCCTCTTTCGGGTTGGCGTCGTCGAATAATATTCCACCAATAACCTAGGAAAGGTCAAAACTTTGTACCCACTCACACATGTTAATGTCCGGGTCTCGACAAACAACCTCGGATGGGTCAAAAATCCTCAGTGGATCCAACTCACCCATATTTGTAACGTCAAATAATATTTTGACCAATTATCCCAGAAGGGTGAAAAAAAAAAAAAAAGAGGGTATATCCGGTATCATTGACGCATTAATATGATGATATAAGAAAGAATTAAGATCGATACGATAATGACATTACATAGAAACGATGAAGAATGACATCCATCGATGCTACATAATATCGATATCCTCATCATCACTAGGAGACACTCACGGAGCCCACTCACAACTCCTTCATCTTGAATCGGTGAAGGATCTTGGATGCTGGAGATATATCCTCAATTTTGGCCCCGGTCTTGCGATGTACCGCCGATTCATTTCAGAACCCTCGGATGAAGCCCCTCTAAACACGTGCTCCAAGTCCTTCACTTCAACATCAAAGATATGGTTCTGAGCCTCACGGATAAAGTCTTCAATAGCGCTAAGCGATGGAATTCTTGAAGTCTTGCCCAAGCGATCTGCTTGCTTCCGACATTTTATGCTCCTTTTGAAAGATGATCTTGTAATGCTTTCTTATCGGCCAAGTGCCGATCCTCTTCTCTTTATGAGTCTCTGCTCTCAAATCATCCGCGTGCTCCACCTCGACCTTTGGAGAAAGAAAGTCGACATATTCGGCTCAGTTCTACACTGGTCGACCTCCAAGGTCACTTCTTTAGCTTTAGCATTCATCCTTCCTCATACTGCCTCATGAGATATTTTATCTTCACAAATTCAGTATTCCATTCATCTAAGGCGACACCCAAATGAGCCATCAGTCCTAACGACTGAGTTACCTGAAAAAAAAAAAAATCATCATCAGCACCAATGTTACATAAGGAAGAATAGAAGGCAGAAGGAAAAATAACGCACCAATTCATCGCGTTGGCGTCATACATATGTGATTTAATACCTCCTCAGGAATTTGCGGCCTAGAGTAACGAACTCCCCCATCATGAGTCGAAACAGCTAAACTCTCAGATGTTAAGTGAACGTCATCTCCACCGATATCTGACACAACCATTTCAGCACGAGTCTCCTCTTTCTGTAAAGATGGAACATTGCTACCGCCGTGATTCCGTGATAGGCTTCTCGAGAGAACCCTATGAGTATGAGGAAAACTCTCGTCACCCTTTCTCTTCAATGGAAGAGCATGAGACCTTCCTTTGGATGGAAAGACCAAAAACATCTATCTTCAACTATATATTTCGATGTAATGCAACTCATGTTGCAAGCTTCCCACATCGGGAATATTAAGAGTTCTAGAATATCATCCTCCGATATGGATGGCGGATCGGAAGATCATTCAATCTTCCCCATCTCTCGAAGGCCCCACTCATTCTTCACATAAAAAATCCAAGTGTTTTGGGCGGATCCGTCGAAAATTCTATCCAGTTCTTTATAGCTCGATAAGATCGTCCTTGAGCATCACATGTGAATCTACACATTACAAGTATTCAATGTTCAAAGTAACCCCATGCTCACGAAGAAGGTTGTCAAACCAATAATGACCATTAAAGCTCGAAGCGAAAATTGCATCAAAGCCACCACATTTTTTGAAAATCTCAATCACTCAGCCAAAGGGAATGCTGATCCGACGAAGAGTCATCTCGAAATAGTAAAGTACCACGGCGGGCGACAGCTCGATCGGACTTTTGAGCCTGATAGCCACCAACTCATTGGGGAAGAAAAATTTCTGCGAACACCATTAAACTATCGATGTGACGGTAGAGGGCATATCGTCACGGTCGCCATACTATGAGTTTTCGACCATCACCTCGGTAGACGTCTTTTTTGACTCTCTTCGCCGGTTTGGAGTAAAATTTTTCTCCTACGATCAGGCAAACTTTTTGAGTTATGAGGACAATGGTTCTTAACTGATACTGCTCCGCCGTCTTGGCAATTTTCAACTATTGAACCTTCCAGTTTCTACAAGAAAAAGTAGTGCAGGTGGGCCTTGATCGCCTCAACAGTGATCAAGCGGGATCGCGACGGCCGGAAGCGGAACCACGGCGTTGACGCGCCTTACCGAGCCGATCCGGGACCGATCGCCGGACGAGGCGGCTGGAACCGTCTGCGTGGGCCCGCGCCTCCAAGACGATCCGACGGCGGAGAAACCGAGGTAGGAAGCGGAACCACGTCGCGTGGGCCAGCCTCTAACCCGACGATCCAAGCGGGGCGTCGGGCGAAGGCGAACCTGACGTCAGGTGGGCGCCCTCCAACCCGACGATCCGACGGGACCGAACCGGACGAGGGAACTGGAACCATGACGTGGGCCTTGATCGCCTCCCCAGCAGGGATCAGCCGGGGCGATCGGGAGAGGTCAGAACCACGTGACGTCACCGTGGGCCTTGATCGCCTCCCACGCTTCTTGATCACCTCCAAAGAACCCTCACTCAGAAAGGGAGAAGGAAAATGTGTGCCTCTCCTCTCATCCTAGGGGTATTTATAAATAAGCAAAAGGGTAAAACTCCTCAAAAGCGGTTCAAAACAAAACCCCAATTTCTGGCGGGCAGGTGGTAGCCTGTCATGCCATGGCTGTATGCATGGTACCCATGGCCATATGGCCATGAGTTGGGCAGCATGTGCTACAGACCTTGTAGCCCGACAATGTGGCGCTGGACAAACCTGTATGCGCGTTAGACCAGCCTCTGAGCCATTCGACCGGATTCACCAGATGGCCGATCCGGCAGATTGCGGAATGGCGACCCGACAAGCATGGCGAACAGATTCTGGCGGAATGGCCCCGACAGATCGTGGAATGGGGCCGCAGCGCCGCCCATGCGCCAATGACCCGGTCCATGTCGGCCCACCCGACCCGACGGGCATGCCGTCAGCAGACGCCGTAGCTAGCCTTGGCAGCGCGCCCGCCCTCAACGCCGGCCAGTGACAGCATACAGGCCTTCATGTCCCAAAGCGCTTAAAACTTAGTTATTTTGAACATTTGACACATGTATTTTTGGATGATTAAGCTAATGTCACCCAAAAATAGACCGATACTCTCAAAATACCACCAAAAGCACAAATCTTGATGTTAGCGATATGATTTTGAGTCAATCGAGATCAAGACTTAAAATATCATTAGAATCTTGGACATCAATTAAATCCCAAAAAAACTTTCAAATGTGGAGTGTTTATAGTCAAATCGAGCGTCTCGACAAGCCGGATCTAATGAGCCTAAGATCTCATAATTCCGACTTCATTTGGGCATCCAAATGCTCAAAATACATCAAATGATCGAAGGAGTCATTACAGTCCGATCGAGGGAGGTACATGAGTTTCTTAGAATACCTCCTCCCATCTATAAATAGGCCTCACTCACATGGGGGCCTAAGCTAAGTGAAGTGAAGCAAGTGAAGAAGAAGGAAGGCAAGAGAAGAAGAAGAGCTGAAACAAGTGAAGAAGAACAAGAACAGAACAGGAAGAAGAAGAAGAAGAGTCAAGCAAGTGAAGAAGAAGAAGGAAGCTAAAGCGAGGAAGAAGAGGAAGAAGAGGAAGAGTCCGATCGAGGAAGAAGAGGAAAAGTGAAGTGAGGAGGAAGAAATTTCAAAGCTTGAAGATCCGAAGATCCATTTTCGCCATCGTTAATTATCCGGCATTTCCCTACCATCTCCAACATCATACTATTATAAAGCGATCGATGTTCTGCTCTTTCAAATAAATTCGTAATCCGTTATCGGGAAGATTTTGTACTCGAAAGGATACATAGTGGAATCTTTCTTTGGGTAGGCGTGATTTTTCCCTCTTTTCGAGGTTTTCCAACGTTAAAATTAGGGTCTCGTGTTATTCTTTAATTTCTTGATGTCTTTGGATTGTCAATAATGATAAATTTTTTCTTCTATGCTGGTTTTCCAGCACGCAACAATTATAATATTTAAATTTTTTTTTATTGCGCATTTGTGGTATTTAATTTTCTTTTCATGATATAGATATAAATATTAGATATATAAATATATAAGAAATATGTGATAATTATGTAAATACCATTTGGGTTTGTATGGTTCGGATCATGACCTGGCACGATTGACGTCCGTGTTTATCTTTCTGGTCCAATACTGTGGTCGAATTAAACGCTTGAACTGTCAAAGAAGATATTCTCACGCCTCTTATTGTAAAGATTTTGAATGTCTTATGAGCATAGATGTCTGGTAGTGCTCTCTAATTTGGCAGTTTAAGCGTTTAATAATTTTTAAAATTAATATTAGTGATGATTATCGGAGGTGGATGATAGCTATTAGTGGTAGATGATTTTGAGCTTATAAGCTTAGCACTTCACATTTATTCTAAGTTTTCTTTTTTTTTTCTTTATTTATTCAACATGGAATAAAGTCTTATTTATAATATTTTGAGAGGAGTATTTTATTAATTTTAGCCAAATAATCTCAAAACACTCTATCGAAAACAGTCCATATTGAATCTCTTGATCGCAAATAGTTTCTTGATTATTCAAGCACTTTAATAACCTTCAATTTGGAAGATCTTAAGCTTATTGGATTCCTTAAAGCTGCATTATTTATAAAACATCAAATTTAGAGTTTATTTGAGTATCAAAAAAGGATCTTGAAATTTTTAATTGTACTTTTTGAGCTTGATCTGAGCTCATTTTAATTCAGATTGACTCATTCCTAGAATATAAGTAGACTCGTCTCATCGAGCTGTTCAATTTACTTATAAATTTGTTAAATTAGATTTTAGATTATTTCTAAATTAATTTTATGAAATTAAATATACATATTGTCTTGAGATTTGTATTTGATTTGATAAATTTTAATATGATATGTCAAATTTAAAGTGTAGTTGTTTTAATAATTAAAGAGAATTCAAAATTCAAATTCATATAAATCATCTGTCTAATGTGATATACGAAAAAAATTCAGAAGTTCCTAATATATAAATATACCCTTATAAAATATATAAGTCAGATACTTTTCATCTATGAAAGTAATAAGTTTAATATTATCGTATAATAATGCAAGAATTATATTTTACTTTTCATTAATATATCTTATGATTCATATATAATTATTTTGTGAATTGTGTAGAACAAAATAGCTTGAATTTTTATATAAATATATGGTACTTGTTGCGTGCAGAAAGATTTGGGTTGGTAGAGTAAGAGAATTCGATATCATTTCATTGAAAGTTGAATATACAAAGAGTTTGAGAGATCTCAAGATTTTTTCGTGGAAAAAAGGAAAAACCAGAGCTAACTTAAAAATAATTTCACTATATCAGCTTCTGTTATAATTATTATCCTTTCTCCATAGTTGGAGAAGGATAACTTATAAGAATAAGTTTGTTGACAAGTTTCGTTGGATTAGCGATGAAGACTTTGAGTGGTAGTCGATGATCTTAAAATTGAAAGATGGTAGTAAATTGCAGCATGGGAATATGCGGTCGGCGGTGATCCGATGGCTATCGGTCGGTAATGCAGCGATGGTACGGTGGTGGCGGTCGGGCGATGACCAATAGTGGCGGCTAACGGCAGTGGCCGGTGGCGGCGATAATTGGTGGTGGTAGCCGACGGTAGTGACCGGCGGCGGTGGTGATCAATGGCAGCGGCTGGCCGGTAGTGGATGATGATCGACGGCGGTGGTCGGTGATCCAACGGCGTCATCTGGCGATTATGCTTTGAGATTCTTCGAGTCTTAGAGATCTCTCATCTATTTAGCTTGAGCTCCCTCCCCCTCATGTGAAGAATGATGAGTTATTTATAGATTATGAGAGTGACATTTCTATAAATACAAACAAATTTCAAACCACTCCATCGGACGGTTCAAAATGATTCATTTGATCATCTGATATATTTTAAGTATTTGAATGCTCAGATGAAGTCATAATTATGAGATCTTAGGCTTGTTAGATCCGACTCGTCGAGATGTTCGATTTAACTATAAGCACTCTATATTTATTTAGGATTATTGATATCCAAAATTTTCAATGATATTTTAAGTAGTTAATAATTTGATGCCTCGAGAATCAGTCGATATCAGATTCGTGCTTTTAAGAGTTTTTTCAAATATCGATCGGTACTTCATCCAAAAATTATTATTATTTGTATATAAAAATATCTTTCTAGAGCTATAAGTGAATATATTCATTCAACTTAATAGTTGAACAAATTTATATATTTATAAAATCTCTACAGTTAAATGGACAAATTTGAATAAAACTCTAAAGATTTGATATTAAGCTATGATAGCTAATATATTGCTAAATTAAACATATCATACAATTTTTATTGATAAGAGGAGAGTCAAGAAACTTGAATTATGGAATTACTCTAGAGTCTAAAGGTTTTCGTTTAAGTAGATCTAAAATTGAATATATGGAGTGTAATTTTAGTTGTAGTTATAGTGATTGTGTTGTGATATTAGGTGAACAAGTCATTAATAAGAGTGGACGTTTCAGATATTTAAGCTCTATTGTTCAAAATGATGATGAAATAATATATATATATATATATATATATATATATATATATATATATATATATATATATATATATATAATATGACTTGTTTATTTACTTTTTTTGATATTCATATATTATACACTTATTTATTGAGCTATATTATATATTGTCTTTCTTTCCATTTTTCACATTTCACCTTCACAGGTGAAGTACACTTTCTCAAAATTTAATTTATATACTTAAATATTTATTTGATATTTTATTATAGCTATACCGCATAATATATAGAACTTTTACTATGCATAATATAAAAATAATGTTAGAATAACTAAAATAAATTATTAAATATTCGAATGAGCTAGAACATTTTATTAAATTATTAATGAGCTTCTCGTAAATAAAAAAAAGTGAGAATATTCATGATCATAATTTAATAAATAAATCAAAATTCAATTTTTCTCTTTTATATGACAATTTTTAAATTTTAATTTAACTAGATCATATAAAAGTGAAAATAAATAAAACAGAATTGTTCAACAATACATCAATGTCCCAAAAATTCATATAACTATAAAATTTACTCTGCTATGTAAAAATATTTTAATAATAAATATTATTAAAAATGTATTTAAATGTACTAATTATGAAAAATATATTTTAAGTAATCTATTTTAAATTAAAATTTTAATTAATTCTCGACAGTTTTGATAATTTTGTCATGCTCGACATTATATATATGATAGATATATTACGTTCTATATATAATTTGATATTATGAAATGGACACGTCAGCACAGCTGCTCGATCCCGTCAGTAGCCAACATTTTTGTCCTTTTATTTGGATCCATTTTCTTTTTTATTTGGAAAAAAAATTAGCTTCACACAGAGGAAGGAAGAGGGGAAGAGGGCAAAACCATGGTGCACACCTTCTCTGCCTTCCCTCTTTATGCTGACCTCGCCGGCCTCGGCGGGCTCTCCAGATTTCGTCTTCAATGGTTTCCACGCCGGTGACCTCAACGGCGCTGCCCAGATAGAGTCCACCGGTCTCCTCCGCCTCACCAACACTACCAACCAAGAACTCAGCCACGCATTCTACCCCACGCCTTTTTCCTTCCTCAACTCCTCCTCAGGCGAACCCTCCTCCTTCTCCACCTCCTTCGTCTTAGCTATCATCCCTCGCTACCGCAAAATCAGCTCCGAAGGTCTCGCCTTTGCCATCGCCCCTACCTCGAACCTCTCCTCCACCCTCCCCAGCCAGTTCCTCGGCCTCTTCAACCTCACCAGCAACGGCCAAGCCACCAATCACATCGTCGCAGTCGAGCTCGACACCATTGAGAACAAAGAGTTCGACGACATCAACGACAACCACGTCGGCATTGATTTAAATGGCTTAAAGTCCATCGTCGCCGCTCCGGCTTCATACGCCTCCGGCTCTTCCTCGTTCCAAAATTTGAGCTTGATTAGCAGCCAGCCGATGCGAGTTTGGGCAGAGTATGATGCGAAGAAGATGGGAGTTTAATGTGACCTTAGCTCCCTTCGCCCACGCAGTACATTCTCGGATGGAGCTTCTGTTTGAACGGCAAAGAAACAGAGCTTGTGGCTTCTAATCTACCGTCTCTTCTGCCACTTCCAGAAACGAAAAAAAGAAAGAAAACGATCGCCTATTGGCTTCCAGCAGTTGTCTTTTGTTTCTAGTGGCTTTAATCTCTTTTTCTGGAGTTAGTTCAAGAAGGCAACTTGCAGATACGTCAGAGGAGTGGGAAACAAAATACGGCCCGCAGAGATTCTCATACAAAGATCTGCACAAAGCGACAAGAGGTTTCAGCGATGAGAACCTCTTAGGAAACGGGGATTTGGCAGTATACAAAGGCGTGCTCCCCAAGTCAAAGCAAGAGATTGCAGTAAAACGAAACATCCCATAATTCGAAACAGGGATTGAAGGAATTCGTAGCAGAGATAGCAAGCATCGGCCGGCTCCGGCACCGGAACTTAGTTCAGCTCCATGGATACACACGGCGGCGAGGAAAACTCATCCTTGTCTACGATTTCATGCCCAATGGCAGCCTCGATAAATACCTCTTCAACCGAGTCGAGCAATCTCTCACGTGGAAGCAAAGATTTAAAATCATCAAAGGCATCGCGGCAGGGCTGCTTTATCTACACGAGGAATGGGAACAAGTGGTGCTTCACAGAGACATTAAAGCGAGCAATGTCCTCCTCGACGCAGATTTCAACGGAAAGCTTGGAGATTTCGGGCTCGCTCGGCTGCATGACCGCGGGGGCATGGCGGATACGACGCGTGTTCGGAACGCTGGGTTATCTGGCGCCGGAGCTGTCGAGAACGGGGAAATCGACGACGAGCTCCGATGTCTTCGCTTTCGGGGCATTTCTGCTGGAAGTCGCTTGCGGGAAGAAACCAATCGAGTTTAAGACCACCGGAGTTGATCTTGTGGTGGATTGGGTATTGGAGTTGATGGAGAAAGGAGAGTTCATTGAAGCAAGGATAGGAGGTTAGGGGTTGAGTATGCGGTGGAAGAGGTGGAGATGGTTTTGAGATTGGGATTGATGTGTTCTTCGCCGGTGGCAGTTCGGCGAGTATGAGACAAGTGGTGCAGTATTTGGAAGGGGAAGTCAGTATTCCGTCGTTGACGGAGGAGGATTTGTGTTTGTTTCACGCGAGTTCTATAAAGAAGAGTTTGGTGGGGGATGTCAACCTTTACGACTCCAGAGGCGGAGCTCTGGCGGCGATGGGAAGCGCAGATGGGGATCACGTCGCCGGCTTGCCACTGTCTATTGGGAGTTGAGATCGTTGTCGTTGAAATTTGGGCTTTTTTCCCTAGTCGATAATGTGACTCTAGGGTTGGATTAGCCTCATATTCTATAATTGCTTTGTTTGGCTAAATTTTTTAGATTCTTAAAAAATTAATTTAAAAATATTTTCTGTAAAATTATTTATCTTTTATCTTTTGAAAAGTAAAATGGTTTCAGTGAGAGATAAAAAAAATTTCAAAATATTTATTCAAGTATCAAATTAAAAATTCAGCTCAAGAAGCGTCTAAAAAATCCTCTCAAACAGCTATAATGTACATGACGGAATGTGAATTTTTTTTATATAGGTATTATTTCCGAAAGCATTTTAATTTAGTTATTTACATAAGGAACAACATTTTGATTGACCAAAGAGTTGCTTCCTTGAAAAATTTATCACGAGCAGCGAGACTAGTGTTAGCATCTTTGATTATTCCAGCATCCCTTAGCTTTGATCGTGCAGCGGCTTCACTTCACAAATAAGATAGCCAACCATTGAATTATTGATCTTATCGACCAACCCATGCCCGTGGAAGAAGGATAAAAAAAAAAATTAAATAAAATTATTTGATCGAATTCACTCAGAATAATCACAAGTTGTAAAGATAATTACATATTTAATATTTAAAATTTTAATATCACGTTTAAATTATTACTATCACTAATTTTTTTAATATAAAATACAAAATAAAAATTATTATATATGTTATGATATGTTTAATTTTTGATCAATATTACTCGACATAACGACATTAAAAAAATTTGAAGCCAATCAAGGACGTCAGCCATTCCACATGTTATGAGTATACTTTAAATACTAAAATAATAAAAAAAAACATTAAATAGTTAATTTTTTGTAATGTTATGCAGACTAGGTCATAGTTATCTTAATTGGCTTTTGATCTTCGTTGTTTATATGTGCATGAGGATATATCTATGATTCTCAATATGTAAGCTTAGTTTTG
The DNA here is from genome assembly GCA_021442155.1 of Cymbidium sinense. Classification (NCBI taxonomy): domain Eukaryota; kingdom Viridiplantae; phylum Streptophyta; class Magnoliopsida; order Asparagales; family Orchidaceae; genus Cymbidium; species Cymbidium sinense. The sequence goes on from CM038215.1 coordinate 302,183,068, forward strand.
AAGTTTTTTTATGGTATATAAGTTTTATTTATTAGATGATAAATATACCTTTTTTTTCATTAAGAGTACTTTTCTTAATATTTTTGTAATAAGTTATTAAGTTCTTTGATATTTTTAGGTTGTTAGGCTTGATCGCGATATTTAGCTGTTATAAATATACTCATAGATCTCTTTTAATATTCATCGTGAAATGTCAATAAATATTGATAAATTTATGTTGACTTATTATTGCATAAAATTCATGAATATCCAAATGATTCTTCTAATATTATAATTTATTTTCATGTACATTACTTATCTTGAGCCTCTGTGGTGAATAAATTTCTATAGAGTAGGGTCGCCTTTCAAATCTATTAGGGAGAAATGAAGAGGCAATCACATAGAAATTCATCTTTTTAGAATCACAGATCATGTACTTATTAGGGTGATCAATCGTTATCGAATAATGTACTCTCGAAAGATAAAGTCATGGACCTAATCACTTCAATAAGAACTCCTAAGGATGATGGGTCTGCATATGTACTAGAGATTCTTCCCCTAATTTATAAGTAAAATGAGATTTATTTTAAACCGGGTTCATTAAGTTCCCTACAAGGGTAAGCCCCATAGTTAATTACATCCTAAGGAATAGGGATTGCTTAGGAAAACTCTCGATTAAGGTAAATGATCGTTGTCTTCAAAGATTTCAATAGGAAAGGACTACCAATCGATTAGTTTATTTTTGAAGATTAAATGAGATTGATCAAAGAGAAGGAGTTATTATCGAAGCCAAAAGAAAGATAAGTAGGAGATGCACGATCTAGGAAATCTATTGAGCATCTATCTATGTTGTGCTTTACACTTTTGAAATTGATTTAGTTTATTCAGTTGCATTTTTCATTAGAAATTTTGGACTTATGATTCCTTAACATAAGATAAAGGAAATGCAGAGAGGTGAGGAATTAAACATGCTTACAAAGGGGAGAAGCAACTTGAGAACCTAAATCTAGGAGCTTTGGCAGGTAGAAAGCACAACCTAAATAAGGCAAAAAAAGTATTTAGTTTGTCTCCACAAACCACGACCATTTGGACTTACATGGGGGTGGCCGAGGAACTACGATTTTAAATATATAGCAAGTCTTATGCTTTATGCAAGATAGTTAGGCATTTATTTAGAAAGAGACTAAGTCCTTAAACTCCCTAAAGAGACTAGATCATGTAAGGACATGCTTTAAATGACCTAAATATAATGCAATTCAGATTTCATTTTATTTTTATTTTTAGATAATTATTTTGTCTCAATAATAGGATTCATTTTTGCATGAGAAATAAAGTTATTGGCCAAAATCGGCAGAAGGGAGGAGGTGAGTCTCCTGGCTCTCAAAGGGTAAGCCAAGTTCCTCTGGCAAATGTGGAAGCCCTCCAATCAAGAGTGAAATAAGATGCATTTGTGCATGATATTGCAAAAGAAATACTCATCCAGCTAAGGGGTTGCAAATTCTTTCATCTTGATTTTAAACTTAAGTTTTAGGTGAGGTTGTGAGTTCTTTATTTTAATTTTGAGTTGTTAAGTTTGGTAAAGATTTTTTTTCTTAAAGAGCCTAATCTACATCCAGGCCATACATAAAGCAAGAAAGAAACTAGAAAAAATATGCCACTTAATGCACAAGCTAAATAAATTATTAATTAATTTATAAAGCTAATTACAAAAAAGAATAAAAGGCCATTGTGGTCAGGCACCACCGAACAAACCCAAATATAGCAAATTGGGTAGCCGAGCTCTACCATTATACAACCCGGATTATAAATAAATTAAATTATAATTAAGCAATGAATTCATTATTATGGGGTCTTCAAGCTTTATTTATTCTTTCTTCTTTTCTTCTTCTTCTTTCCTTCTTTGGTTCCTTCTTTTGATGGTTGGAAGGTAGATGCTCCAAGATTTCACATGGTGCATAAGATAGAATCTTATGATCAATGCTCATCCTAATCCCCATAATAATCATTTCAAAATCCTAATTGCATAAATTTACATGAAAAAAAGTGAAAATCTAATTAAAACCTGCAAAATAAAGATTAGCTAAAACAAATCACACAAATCCCAAGCATGTATATTGAACTTATCACCCCACACATGGGTGACTAAGTCCACTTATTGGATTATGGTTAGGGGTATAAAGCACTACCTGCAAAAGTATTTATATTTTTATTTATGATAGCACTCTTAAGCACAATCCCATATTGATTAGACTAAGAAGCGTTGACCATTTATTCTACAAGCATACACCCACATCCAATCTAAAATATATATCATAAAACAAAATAAAATATCAAACTATGCATACAACACGAAACTAGATGTGGTGACTTTTAAGCTAATGTTTGCTTTAAAGGTTTGTGTGGTATGCTTAGCTATGGCTTTAGGTTCAAATTTTCTAAGTATGAAAATATGTTCAACTTAGAGGAGGGTTTCATTTAAGTTGTTTAATTATTTAGGGTTGATTTTATTTTACATTTTTGATTTAGTTCAAGTGAATCCTACAATTAATTACTAAGTTATAAAGAGAGGAAAGAGAAGAGAACTTCTCTTTCCTTCACTAATCTAAGTAATTTCTAAAGTAGGTTCACATTTTAGTTTTATTTAGTGAATATTTTGATTAAGTTTTTTAATTAATCCTAAGTTTAGATGAATTTTAAAAAAACTTATTCAAAAGAAAGATTAAATAAAATAAATTAAATCCACATAACACACATTACTTCATTTCTTTCCCAACATGTATAACATGCATATGAATGAATCTTCAGTATATCTATACATACAAATGAGAATATTTAATACACTTTATGATGCATGCAAAGTAATCCATTTAAGGAAATTTGGAAGTTTAATATGCATGATTTTCTTAAGTAGAAAATGATTTCTTTATCCAATTTTTCACATACACACATGAAAGTAAGAAAGGAATAAGTGAGTACAGCGCCATTATTAACTAGAGGTGTAAGGTACATGACCTACTTAGGGCTACTTAAAGCCTCAAAACCTCAGGGTTGTCCAGATTAATATACCACTTTCTTAAATACAAACATGTATACAAAAGAAATGAAATGGAAAAGAAGAATGCAAAAGTTGTGTTAGTTGATTCATTTTGTTTATGCAATTTATGTATGCTAGTATGAGTAACCCTTCTTAAATGATAGCATATGGATGAATAGAATATATAATTAGGTAAGTGTTATGTTCTTCTCAAATGAACCATTCATCTTACCAACTCCTATCCAAAACTATGCTAACATAAAAGAGAAGAGAAACATATGCTAAGCACGCATTTATATTCTTTCACATGCAAGCTTATAATTAAAGTATAAGTAGCATACTTTCAGATTGGATAGTTGATTAATGTGTTTTGAAAGTAATTTGAATTTAGTAGTCATAATAGACACTCATATTTCTACTTTAGCTAACACATGCAAATTTTACATAAAGTAAACAATTTCATTTTTAAATTTGAATTTAGAAAATATGAATGCATGAAACCACATGACATACAAATTTAAGATGTTGGGGAAAGAATCAAAGCAATGAAATCATGTAAACACATTCACTTCACTTAAATCCTAAATACATTCTTATGGAATAAGAAAGTTTAAGATAAATCAAAGTGTATTCAATGTGATTTTTTTGTTTAGTTTTAAGTTTGATTTAATTTTGAAAAGGTGAGTTGAGTTTGCTATTTCTAACCCATTCCCACATATTTTTTATATTTTTGTTTAATTTTTAGATAATTAGATCCATTTTTATGTATTAATTAGGTTAAGGTATGAATTGAGTAAGTTAATCAACCCTTATCTACACCATCTTAACATAGTTAACCAAATAATCATGAGCCAATGAGATGACATAAAAACTCACAAGGTATTTAAACTTGCAATGCACCTAATAATAAAAAGGTCTAATAAAATTTCGCTCATGATTAATGGTTAATTAAAAAGTTTAGCTTAAGTAATTTCAAAACACCCCTTCACACATATGAATTGAGTTTTGATTTTTTTAATTGAACTATTAAACACCTAAGCATCTACCCAAGGTAGATTAATTAAGTTCTGGAAGTTTTTAGAATTTTTTTAGAAATTAATTAAGGGGATAATTAATGAATAAACTCTTAATTAAGAGAGGATTAAAGAAATAAAAGGGGGTTTAGGAAATAGCTTAGGAGAAATATCCCAAAATTATTTCCTAAGTCTCCTATCCATAGATCTAACCTTAATCAACTCTAATAATAAATTAAAACCACTAATCATACCTTTATTCTTAATTACATAAGAAGGATAATTAAGAAATGTATTTACAATTCCCCAATTAAACCTTCAATAAATCTCCAAAAAATTAGGAGGCGGAAGTCATTCCCCAAAAAACATACCAAGAAGTTTGGGGTTCAGGTTTAATTAAAAGGTAATTAGCAAAATGAGATTTCTAATAAAACACAAAATTAGAAAAAAAAAAGCATAATTCAAAATCCATTGAAATTATTTTTAAAATATTCTAGGTTGAATTATCTTTCCATAGAAATTCATTTCATATTTTTTTGAATTTTATTGAAGGAGATATAAATTTTAGAAGATCAGGAGATTAATTAGAATTAATTAAGCATCCTAACTAATCCATTAGCTCACAACGCGATGCGTGGCGGCGGCGATCAGCGTGCTTTACACACATCGTGCGGTGAGCATCCCACTTAAACATCACATCCAAAAGGTGATGCGGCGGCGAGACGCGCTTTGATCTCTATCGTCCGATCAAAGATCGGACGACCAAAGATCTCCCCGCGATTTTAAAAGGGATAAAAGAATTTCTAAGCTTCTAATAATCGTCCATCTAAAATGTGTGGATGGATGACCAAGATCTCCCCAGTTCTTCCCCTTAGATCAACAGAGACCATCCATGATCTAGGGGAAGATTCGAGCTCCATTGAGCTTGGATTGATACAAAAATTTACCCACACCATCTAAAGCCAATAAGAAACACATTCAATGGTGGAATTTGTATGAATTGAAAATTCTTTTCACAAAAGACCAACGCCTCCTATGCTAGGTGGTTGAAAAATACTCCTCACCGGTGCTGAGCGATGAGGTAGCTTTGTCTAATGGAGGCGAAGCCTTGTTAAAATTCTTAGGCCTTGGGGTTGAGTGGTTTGCTCTATGGACCAACACCACTTCAAGTCTCTTGCGGCTTTGATCCAATTACTTCTCCCTTTATTGTGGGAACTCAAATGAAAGCTTGAGTGTACTTGAATTGGTCCTTAGAGGAAGTGTGCAAGAGGAATTGGAGTGGTTTTTTGTGTGGAGAAAGTTGGAAGTTCAAGTGAGCTCCCCTATTTTCCAATGGAGAAAACCGAGAAAACTCAAATTCAAATCCCTCTAAGAATGCTTAGGATGGCTCTCATCTCTCCCACTCTCTAAGGCTTGATCTAATTGAGGAATGATGATGGAATTGAAGGAGTATATCTCCCCTTGAAGGATCGGACGACATCTATCATATCATTTTGATCCAATTGATGAATGGATGGAGTTTGTTTTGTTAGATGTTTGCACATGGTATTTGAGGTCTTGAGTGGATTAACGTCCCATGTGCTTGAAATTGAGTGGAAGAGGATTTAAAATGAGCTAATTTGACCCATGGGGTGGGTTTACAGGCCAATTGACCTAAATCCATTGGGTTGGGTGCACCACTCTTCATTAGGGCCCCTCGAGGTATTTGAAAGGTATCAAGTGGATATGAAGAGGGCATGACCAAATTACCCATGGATTAGGCCAAAATTTGTTCTATGGCCTAGGGTAGAATGGTCATTTTGCTAATTTTTTAATTTAGATATGTTAGGTATGTGGAGAAACTAGGTTTGGCCAAGTTTCATGAGATTTGGAATTCATTTGATAAGGTTTGGCTCATGTTGACCCATTTAGGTCAAAATGGGTCAACTTGGGCCAAGTTGACCAATTGGTCAAATTGGGTCAAACTAAGGGTTGGGTCAAGTTCATATGACCATTTAAAATATTTTGGTGACTTTGGTTTGATTCAATTTGGATTAGTTTTGAATTTGGCTCAAATGACTTCATTTAGGTCAAATGGGTCAAGTTGACCTATTTGACTCATTTGACCTATTTGAGCTAGTTTAAGGGTAGGTTTAGGTTTGGTTAGTCATATGGAGTAGATTGGTATCTTTATTTCCAATCAATTTTGGATTAAGTTCAAATTTGGCTCAACATGACCCCTTTAAGTCAAGTTGGGTCTAAGGCCAATTAGGCTAGGTTGGGTCTAGTTGGCCAATTGAGGCTTTAGTCAAGCTCCACAAGTGATTTGGAATGAACTTGACCTATTGGTTTCAATCAATTTGGCTTAGATCAAGTTTTGACACATTTTGACTTTTTAGGTCAAGTTGGGTCAACTTGGGTCAAGTGGCCAATTGGGCTAGGTTAGGCTCAAATGTTGGCTTGGTCAAGTTCAAACATGAGTGAACTTAGATCAATGGTTTCAATCAATTTGGCCTATGATGGAATTTGGCTATGTTAGGTTTCATTTTGGGCTAAGTGTTGACTTGGTCAACCCTTAGGTTTGACTTGATTTGACCTAATTTGATTTATTGATCATCCCATAATGATTGTTGATCATGATGAGAGGGATATATGAGTTTATTTCAATCCAATTTGGTTAGGATTAGAATTTGGCTCATAAGGGTACTTTATTTCACTTTGGGTCAAGTGAGCCTAAGTGGGTCAAATGGCTTGGTCAAAGCTTGATTTGAGTTTGATTGAACTTGTATATGGACTTATGATTGAAATATAAATCCATTTACAAGTGGTTTGAAGTCAAATGAGTTTTGATTCGTTTGACAATTTCATATTCAAAGGGTGAACATGAAAGGATTTAGGCTTTGATTTTTGACTTGGGTTTTGATTGAGTGATTGAAGTTTGTATTTATATATGGGCTCATGATTGTAAGGTTGATTGAATCATGAAGAGAAATCAAGAGTTTGGCTTGATTTGAAATTGATTTGGCTAAGTTCAAGATTTTGATTTGAAAGGCTTAGATTGGATTTTGAGTGTATTTGAGTTTGATTTTTGGAATTGCTTTTGATTGTTTGAATTTATATTTCATTTATGTATGTGAATATAAACGAGAATATAAATGGATCATGTGAAAATTTCAAGGATTTGAAGTGGTTTGATCATGATTTAGGCTAAGTCCATTAAGAAGGATTTAAAGGACTTAAGAAATTTTTGGCGTTTGAAGATTGAATTTTTGAATTTGGCTCGATTGATTTATATTTATATTTCATTTATATATATGAATATAAATGAGAATATAAATGAGTTTTGAGAAAATCCCATGAGTTTGAATTGATTTGATCATGGTTTAGGATAAGTCCTTTAATGGAAAATTAAGGAACTTAGGAAAGTTTTAGATTTGGAATTTAATTTGAGTTTGATTTGATTGATTGATATTTATATTTCATTTATATATGAGATTATAAATGAGAATATAAATGAGTTTTGAGAAAATCCCATGAGTTTGAATTGGTTTAGAGTTGATTTTGGCTTAAGTCCATAAAGGAAAACTTAAAGGACTTAGAAAAATTTCATGAATTGATTTGGACTTAAAAATTTTTATGCATTTTGATCATGGGTTTCAATCATGGATTTTGATTTGAGTTGATTTGGATTTGGAAAAAATCAATTAAGATTGATTTGGAGTTTGACTTGAATGAAGGAAGGTGAGGAATGGTTTAAGCTAAGGGTAGGAATTTTCCTAACACCCAAGGCATGACTTATTCTACATGGCTTCTTCTAAGTCTCGATTGAGTGTTCACCTAATCACTAGATGTCTTAAGACTAAGAAATTCTTAAAATCTAAGAGAAGTCCTATATCTAAGATGAAGGGGTTAAGAACTCATTCTAAAAATGAGGGATGACATCATAACTACTATTTCTACAAATCATGTCTTATTATGAAACGATAATTGTAATATTAACTATATAATACCTATTGAAAACTTGCTTATGAAATGTATGAAGATTGTAGACGCTTTTATGTATATATATATATATATATATATACCCCTAAACCTTAAGGGCAAACTAAGCACACACCGTCTAACATGTGTCGCCATTGCATTGAGAGAAACTCCCAACGGGACCCAAAGTCCTATGTCATTTTAGTTTCAATATATAAGAGTTATTTGCTAATTTGAGTAATCAAATTCAATCATTCTAAAATTTTTTTTATAGCAAATTCTATCGAAGTGCTTAGCGAATATTAACATTACAATCGATTTATCGACTAGAGCTTCACTAGATAAATTTGCTAATATTCTTGTTTCTTCTAATTTCTTTTATATTTATTATTGTTTATATTTATTTAATATATTTATGTTACAGGCTCAATTAATGAAATAAATAATAATAATTTGCCTTTCGTTGCTTAATCTTATATGTCACATTTATAATTACTTGTATATAAAATTTCTCCTTTGAGTACACAATAATAATAATAATAATAATAATAATAATAATAATAATAATAATAATAATAATAATAATAATAATAATAATAATCGATGTTAATTTTTGAGATTTGTTTCAAAAGTTTGGACCTGAAGCATTACACATACCTCATTTGAGAGAGGTGTAAACTCATTTGCACAAGAATTTAAAAGAGTAAATATATTGAGGGATTCAACAAAGAATATTAAAAAAAAGTAGTTAAAGTACCCTACAAGGAGTCAAAGAAAATAGTTTTAGGGTTGTTTAGTTGGTACACCAACATCTATTATATGGCCTTTCAGGTTATCAAAGAGAGAGACATACATATTTACATATATTTTAATGTATGAATTCCTGTCTTTGCTCAATGAGTTGACAGTCAAGAAGTGAAGAGTTCATGATTTTAAAGATATTCAAACTGTGATTTACTTCCCGCAACAAAATACAAATATTGGTCATCTAAAAAACATGATAACCATTGCGAACATGAAACTAAATCTTGATTTGAAGAAAAACTATTACTTTAATATTTAATTATCAATAACTATTAAATACAATTTAAGTAAGCCAAATGGAGTGAAAATCTATTTCCATATTTAATATGTTTATGAAAAATAAAATTATTGACAATTTAAGTTTATTGTCATGGACTACCTAAACTTATATCAATTTACAAGGAAAGAACTATCGCTTTGTATTATGTTTTGCTTCAATATTGAATCTAGCCACAACCTTATTTTTTTTCTCGCTGTCCAGATGACCAAAATTTCTCATAACAAAGAAAGGATATCTTGAGGCTAATTTCTCATCTTTATGGAATTTTTACATACACAATCACCTAATTCTTATATAAATAGCATTTTATTTTTTTTTACTCTTTCATATTACTTTTCTAGGAAAAATATCAACATAAATAATTAAAATAATAGAGCCATATGAAGTCAAAGGGCGGAGCGTGATCGTAATATAATAGTTCCATTTGGCAAAACCACGTCGAGGACTCGGTGTAACTATATCATATATGGAGCCTCTTTGCCGATGACACATTTCTCATCCTTGCCGGCATGAGATTGATTGAGAGTGAATGTAGTAGACACTTGATTTGACTTTGCTCTTTTTTGAGCTAGAGTTTTCTTAATTTCTTCAACAAACTATTGCGGAAGGTGGATTGGGATTTTGCTTTAAGTTTTTAAAGATTGAATTTCATTTAATTGTTAATAGCTTAGATATATTAAATTTTGCATTTGAGTTTACTCTTGATTTTGATTAATTCAATTTTGCATTATTTTGATTAATTCAATTTGAGGTATTAGTCATGGACATTTAGAATACTTTTATGCAATTTTGGAAAGTTCAAATTGAATTGAAGATTACTTTATATTTCGTACAAGAATTTATTTCTTTCAAATGATTGCATGAATTTTGAAGCACTTGAATTGAGTAATAGTTAGCTCCATAATTTATAATTAATACATTTGAAGTCTATTCAGAATTTAAGCCAACACCTTATGTATGCTTGTACGAAGAGTTGCAGATCCGGTGGCTTTAAAGGCGTTTTAAATTGTTCTGTAGTTTACTAGATTCCTTAGAATAATATTTGATTGTTTCTCTTTTTTTTATTCAAAGCTGTCTAATCTTTGAACCTTCAATAGATTCTCATTTATATTTGTTAACAATCCTCGAACTCATTATGAGCTCTATTTAATTTCTCCTTGATTCAGTTCAAGTATTTAATAAGACAAATAACACGCTTCAAATATTTTCCAAGAATTCCTTGAATATGCTATTTGCAATCTTTCAATTTCATTAGGAATTTCCTCTGGATTCTTTAATTTTTTTTAATTTATTTAGAGTGAATTATATCTGAAGACTATATTTTAATTCTAAAAGGATCTCTTATGCTTTGATTAGATATTCAATTAGATTATCTTTCATATCAATTAAAATGAGGTATTGAAGTGCTAAGCTTATGTTTATCACCAAAATATCCAACTCATTTCAATCACTTCATGATCAGTATAATATATTTCATATATTGCATATTTCATTCTTAAAAAGATTGAAATTTTCTTTAGATTATCTCAACGTGAAACCCAATAATTCAAATATTGAGTGAGAGATGTTTGTTCATTTGAGCGTTGACTAATTTATGATTAGGTTGAAGTCAAATTTTGATAATTTTATTTACTTTAAAATTTAACGAATTCAAATTAAATTTTAAAATTAGCTTAAAATTTTCAATTTAAACTAATTTATCTAATTTTTTGTTAATGTAAAATATGATAGAATTTCGACATTATTCTGGCATAATCCCCACAAAGGGGGCTACATTGGAATTATTTTAGCCTGTCTGTCACGCCCTGATGAGCGTGACGGTTGATTTTTTGAAGCACTTTGGTAATTTCAATCTCGTTATACCATGATGAGCATAATGAGGCATTCAAATCGCATAAAAGCAAATATATATGTAAATATTCTTCTCCCTATTTTGTTCTAAGTCCTAGATTTAGTCAAAATTTCAACAGCATTTCGGCATAGGGGGAGCAACATCTATCGATTTTGGCTTACTTGGTATGCCATAATGAGCGTAGAGAGTGGTGTCTTACCACACCACAGCTGAATTTTATCTCATATCTTGATGAGTATGTGAAAGCCCTACAAAAGAAGCACATACACATATACCATTTTCACACATTTTCATACACATCTACCAATTGTATCTTGAAATCTCATTTCCTATTTTGGATGAGAGAAAGAGAGCAAGAGAGAGGAAGGATATTTTTTTCGTTTTTTTTGGTATTGTGAACTCGAAAGAGAGAGAAGGAGAGAGAGAGAGAGAGAGAGAGAGAGAGAGAGTGGCGGTGAGGGATTTTTTTCCTTTTTTTCTTTGTGAATCCGAAAGAGAGAGAAAGAGAGAGTGGCGATGAGGTTTATTATTATTATTATTATTATTATATATTTCTTTTGCTGTGAATGTGAAAAGGAGAGATGGAGAGGGAGAGAGAGAGAGAGAGAAAGAGAGTGGTGGTGAGGTTTTTTATTATTTATATTTATATTTTTTTTCTTTTGTCGTGAACCCAAAAGAGAAAGAGAGAGAGAGTGGCGGTGAGGGTTTTTATTCTTTTTTTTTTCTTTTGTGAATCTGAATGAGAGAGAAAGACAAAGAGAGAGAGTGGCAGTGAGGTTTATTTATTATTGATATGATACTTAAAATACTACTAGTCGAAGCACGAATCTTGATGCTAAAAGCAAGCTGATCCGAAGTTGAAACTGGTCGAGATCAAGCACTTAAAATATCCTTAAGAACTCTGGGATGTCAGTTAAATCCATAAATAACTCTCAAACATGGAGTGTTTATAGTCAAATCGAGCGTCTCGATGGCGAATCCGAGCCCAAGATGTCATAATTCTAACTTTATTTGAGCATTCAAATACACAAAATACATCATATGATCAAGGGAATCATCATGAGCCGTCCGATGGAGAGGAGTGGTTCGGATTTTGCATGTATTTATAGACGCCACTCCTCCAATCTATAAATAGCCCTCATTCTTCATATGAGGGGAGGCCAACAGAGAGAGGAGAGCTCCAAAGCTTGAAGATTCTCCAAGCACAATCATGCCACCACCACCACTGGTCGTCAACCACCCGCCCGCCGTCGCCATGCCGATCCTCAATCTGATCTCTGGTCTCCATCATGACCTTCATGTCGGTCGATGTCCCTTGTTCACCATCATCTGCTACCATTTGCTACACCTAGCGTGACTATATGGTTGTTGTTGTCGATTTTGGGATTCCCATTGACCCTTCTTATATACAATTATGTAATCCCATTATCGGAAAACTTGTACTCAAAATAAATATATAGTGGAAGCTTTTCTTGGGCTAGGCCCCATGGTTTTCCTCTTTTGAGATTTTCACGTAATAATTCGGAGTTTTCTTGTTCACTCTTTAAATACATGTATGTGTCTTTGGATTTCCATGAGGCTAAGGTGTAAACTTTCACTCTACATGGCCGGTTTTCTAGCATGCAATAGTTTGGAAAAGATTCCCATTATTTCATCTTGTATGGTGACCAAGTTTTCCAGATCAAAACCACCATCGAGGTGGAGCATTTCAAGCTCTTAAGGGCGAAGTGAAGAATGAAGATTCATCAAACTTTGTTTCTTCATATTTTGTCAGCGGAGGCAACTCTTAATCTTAGAAGATCATATGTTAAGCATCTAATTATTACCATCCTAAGAAAGCCAAAGTTGGAGGATATTTCAACATTGAAGAGATATAGCTTTTGCAAATTATGAGTTTCCAATCATACTCATGGAAAAACAAGACCAAGGTTAAGAAGCAACTTTGGCTACAACCACAAACCGATGTTTTGATTGACATCTTCCATAGGTTAACATCATCGAGCACTCGACAAACAACTAGGATAGGTCAAAAGGTCCTTGGTGGACTTCTCGACCTCTTCCATACAGTTAACGTCATCGGGTAACACCCGACAAACAACCTCGGATAGGTCAAAATCTTTAGCGATTCAATTCGACCTCTTCCATGAGGTTAACGTCATGGGTAACACGCAAACAACCTCGGATGGGTCAAAATCTCGGCAATTTAATTCAACCTCTTCCATGAGTTAACGCGTCGCCGGGTAACACGACAAAAAATAACTAGGTCAAAAGATCCTTGGTACTTCCGACCTCTTCTGCAGTTGCGTCGCCGGGTAACACCACGACAACAAACCGGAAAATCCAGTTCAATTTGATCTCTTCCACAGTTAGCGTCATTGGTAACACTCAGCAAACAACACCGGATGGGTCAAAATCTCGGCGGATTCAATTCAACCTCTTCCACCAGTTAACGTCATCGGGTAACACTCGACAAACACACCGGATGGGTCAAAATCTGGATTCAATTCAACCTCTTCCATAGGTTAACATCATCAGTAATACTCACAAACAACTAGGATAGGTCAAAATCCTGGACGACCTCTTCCCATGGTTAACATCGGGTAACACCACGACAAACAACCTCGGATAGGTCAAAATTCGGTAGATTCAATTGACCTCTTCCATACGAGTTAGCGTCATTGGGTAACACTCGACAAACAACCTCGAATGGGTCAAAATTCTCGGCAGTTCAATTCAACCTCTTCCCGCAGTTGCGTCGCCGGGTAACACTCGACAAATAACCGGATGAGTCAAAATCCTTAGCATATTGATTTAACCTCTTCCCGCAGGTTAGCGTCATGGGTAACACCGACGACAACACCGGATGGGTCAAAATCCTCAGCGGATTGATTCAACCTCCATACAGGTTAACATCATTGAACAAACACTCTCCAAACAACCTAGATAGGTGAAAGATCGCGGTGGACTTCCCGACCTCTTCCAAGCGATTGCGTCGCCGGGTAACGACAAACAACCTGGATAGGTCAAAATCTCAAGTCATCGCAGCCGGCTACCAGCGTCTCCGTTGACTACCGTTGCCGGTTCTGACCACCCGTCGACCTCAACCGCGTAGCCGATCCCACCGCCCGACTACCGTCGCGGTCGTGCCACATCGTCGGCGGTCGCCGTCGGTCACCATCATCGCCATGCGGTCATCCCAGCCCATTCTGCGTGCGGTCACCGTCGACCACCGCGCCGGTTACCCTTCGCGATCACCCCGTCGGTAGCCGCCAACGGTCACGTCAGCCCGTACCATAGCCGTCCGCGCCGCAGCCGTAGATAATCTTGGCCGGCGTTGCTCCATGGTAGCAGATCATCCAGCCGACTAGGCGTCGGTCACCACCGTCGGACTACCGTCCCGGTTACTTCCTGTCGCGACCACCCTGGTATGCCAACCATTGTAGATCCGCGGCTCGCAGGTTCTGCGGATCGCCCCTTTAACCGACCAGCGTCCGATCTTCGCCGGTCACCACCA